>JBAIZL010000010.1:73242502-73337502 GCA_036971475.1 Prosapia bicincta | reverse complement strand
TTTATACTTAGTCGCCAATATTTGGTACTTTGTTTCCCTTGATTTATACTTAGTCGCCGTTATTTGGTACTTTCTTACCCTTGATTTATACTTAGTCACCGTTATTTGGTACTTTGTTTTCCTTGATTTATACTTAGTCCCCGTTATTTGGTACTTTGTTTCCCTTGATTTACACTTAGTCGCCGTTATTTGGTACTTTGTTTCCCTTGATTTATATTTAGTCACCGTTATTTGGTACTGTCTTACCCTTGATGTATACTTAGTCACCGTTATTTGATACTTCGTTTCCCTTGATTTATACTTAGTCGCCGTTATTTGGTACTTTGTTTCCCTTGGTTTATACTTAGTCACCGTTATTTGGTACTTTGTTTCCCTTGATTTATACTTAGTCGCCGTTATTTGGTACTTTGTTCCCTTGATTTATAGGTGTTTGGGATTTTCTTTGTATGACTAAACAATGTAACTAATTAATTATGTAACGTAGTGTAATTGTGTTTGTTACGTAATTGATAATGGATGTCGGCATATGCTGTTGCAGTTATAATTACATTGTTCATTGTTACGATATAATAAAAATGTCAAATATATAGAGCATCGCTATGATCTTCGACCAGTGTATTGAATTTGTCTTTAGGGCTTACTACGGTCAAAGTTTTGTAAGAAGTTCGTTTTTGAAATTCTAACTCCGTGAATTTATAATAAATATTCATATTTTATTTTATGTAACTTTTGCAAAACAAAAGTTTACAGTACAGCTTAATTAAAACGTCTACATTATCCGCGGCTTACAGCCAAGGCGAATCAATTAGGAAAGAAACATTAATTTGTGTGTTTAAACTTCATCCCCTTCTAAATCTGCTTGGAAGGGGTTGCACAGTGATTGCCTTTGTTGGGTAATAATGAGAAGTGAAGAAGTAGGGGCGTGTTGAATATTTAAATACATTCATTGCGTCTGTTGGTGTTTTATGAACAATTATTGAAACAAAGTGGGCCTATATAGGCTGCGTTTGTTTATGAACAGTGATTATTTTGGAAAACACTCTTTTGAAATTGTTATAAGCTTAAAAATTTACTTGGTTTTTATAAAGACGTTAAGGAATGTTAGATTTTATTTAAAAGATTAATTAACAACTCAATAAACGTTGGTTGTCAGGTTTCTTGTTCAAACTGTCATTAGGAAGATAAAGCATGTAGTAAAATGTTGAAGGTATTTCGGACACAACATTCAATAAGCTTCTCTAAGGAGCTGTGTGTTGTGGTTCAGGAAAGCAAATCAATAAAAATGATAAATTTGAAAAAAAATTGATTTCCTTTTTTATTTATAGGTAAATACAATTCTATAACAATGGCAAACAATATTAGATTTATCGTATACATTTATCATTATTTGTATTACAAAATCTATACAGAGCACAGTAGCGTAATTTTAATCATTACACAACCCTTGCTACAAATATTTAAAAATCCTTGAAATACATTTTGTCTATACTATTATCATAAGAAGTTACAAACATACAGGTTCAGAGTAGTAATGACGAAACGTTCGAAACCGGTGGGCTCTGATTGGAGAAACAATCCTGGGAAAAAGATAGTCGAGGATTGATTGCTGGAATTGGGTTTAATTGCGCTGGAGGACTTTAGACTTGCGTACTTGTAGAGACAAAAAGGTAGCGAAAATACTTTCTCTCCCAAGCAAGCCTAAATGTACGTAGGCTCTATAAAGTAGCATTCCCAGTCGTCATTTGAACTACATTAACAAAGACTTCAGGGAATTTCAGTCGTTGGTGAACGATACGGGAATAAGTTCATAGACTCGCGTTTTATAAACTCGTTATGTTTTAAGCGCTGCTCTCTTGTACGTGGGTCTAAGAGAGAGAAGGGAATTGTGATTCTAATCATCACAATACGAAGGACATTTCAGTGACGTGTACCCAACGATAGCTGAGCTGACTAAACGGAAAAATATCGATACGCTGAAACCGATTCTCTGGTTGCTATAGTTACATATTTGTCTAATCTATTGACATACCCTGACATGGAAAATATTCAGCTGAAAAATAAAACCTTTACCTATGACGTAGCTAGCACAAACTCTCTGTGAGGTTTTGTTAGTAAATTCAGCTTTTAAAACAATACAAGGTCGAATAAATAACGTTTATACAGCTGTGAACTTATTGCCAATGCTGTGAAACAAGTCTTATTTCACTTATGAATCTTAATTTTTTTAAAAATTTCCTATAAAAGTTGTATTGATATATATTTAAATTTACCTTTAAGTATGTAATATATACAAGGGGGCGTTTTCAGTATCATTATTGTTTAACAATAATTTATCATTCAAGAAATAGAATCATAATGTGAATTTCAAGGTATATAAACGTCTCACAGGAAATAACTGTGCTCGAGGTTGTCACATCATTAAATCATTTCATTAATTGTTGCACCTGAAATGGACGGTAAAACGCTGTCGTTCAACTTGTGGATTTGTTCTTGATGTACAAGTGTACATTTTAATTTTTAAATCAATGTGATATTTAGTATTCATAAATAAGACCAGGCTTTATATAAAAAAAGGAAAAATAGTAAAGTAAATTTAAAGTAAAGTAAAGTAAGTTTTCTTGTAAATGATGATAGGTCAAACGTTAATTTTTAAACTTCCTGCTGAACTTTGAAGTAAATTTGATAAAACTTATTAAGACGTAAAGTTTTTTCTATACAAATCTGACAAAGACAGCTTGTACATCTAGAAGACGTTATGCTCCTGAAAGTTTGCTATAAACTTATTAAGTTACTAGTTTCGTTCGGCTTAATTTAGATAAGTTAAAGATAGAAGTAAGTTGAAACCAAATTTTAGGTCATTTGAAAGTTTTCTTCATTTTAAGGTAATTATTATCTAACGAGACGTCATGAATTTTACAAAAAAGAGTTATAAATGGCGTAGAAAAAGTCTTCAAGGATAAGATAGACTTTTAAAAGGTGGAACTAAATTGAATATCTTAAAAAATTCATAGACTATTTAACCTCACTTTCAACGCACACCAAAGTGTATACAGTATTTAAATCAGCCACAAAGTATCTGGTTAGGATAAATTTGTTTTCACTTTGATAAAGTTTGTACGAACCACAGAACACCGAATCTTCCCTGGTACGAGCAGTTTAACCCTTAAGTGAAACACTCATAGCGTTTTTGAAGGTGTAAATAGCCTAAAATAGCCTACGCATACCAAAATAAGGGCAATGTATCCAAATCTCATAATAATATAATAAAATGTATATAATATAATGTATTTTGAAAAAATGTTTATATTATATATGTAATATATATATATATATATATATATATATATATATATATATATATATATATATATATATATATATGTATGTGTGTGTGTGTGTGTGTGTGTGTGTGTGTGTGTGTGTGTGTGTGTGTGTGTGTGTGTGTGTGTGTGTGTGTGTGTGTGCGTGTGTGTGTGTGTGTGTGTGTGTGTGTGTGTGTGTGTGTGTGTGTGTGTGTGCGTGCGTGTGTGTGTGTGTGTGTGTGTGTGTGTGTGTGTGTGTGTGTGTGTGTGTGTGTGTGTGTGTTCTATTATAATATATTGTATTATAATGAAGTACAGCAGAATGTATTATGGAGTAAGATTGTTTTGGTTTGTTTTCCAAAATTTTTAAAGTTGTATTATTTTTTTCGGTATTTTTGAGGACTTTCACTATCGCGACTGGGTTAGCTAATGGTTATCCAATTTAATAATATAGTTAAAAATAACCTCAATAGAGAACTATTTTTATTGCATTAGTGAGCAAAATTACGAAACTTATGAAATAAATGGAAAGTAAACGTATTTGTCTGCGTGAAAAATATTGTGCACGCGCGTGCGTGTATATAATAAAAAGAAATTATTGGAACTTACACTCTTTTATAAAAAATTGTTTAATAGCTTTGTTTGAAAAGATAATATTACATTGTCTGAAATAAGCACGGTTTTCTGAAGTCGTTTTCACTTTGGAAAGCACTTAAAATGCTTTTGATATACTGCAGCAGTGAAATGGATTAGACAGGCCATTCGATCCAATAAAATTGCAGGCACAGTTGAAAATCTTTTGCACTCATATCTTGTGCTGACTTGGCATTTTAGCCCTTTATCTTATTAAATGTTAGAAAGATATTATTTCCAACATTTTTTTATTATGTGGTATTTAAATCATTGTTCATAATTAATGGACATGGTTAATTCTTGAAGACATCTAAACGTTCAATGCATGTTCGGAGTTGTAAGAAACTATGGGTTGGTCCTATAAAACAGCATTACAGTGTAACGTATTGTCTTATACTACCGACAAACTAGTCCCGATATAAATAATTGTAATTGTCGCCATGAGAGACCGACAGCTGACCGATAGCAATACAGGTGTCCCGCACAAAGCTTGATTTGTCGAGAGAGGACACGTCTTCCTGGCGACCAAAGGAGTACATCTTCCCGAGGGAACTAGAGAGAGGTAATATCCTAATGACGATTCACTACACGTAAAAGACTTATTTAACATTCCTTTTAATTTTTTAGTAATAAAATGTACTTGAACGCACTGTCCACGGCCCGTAGAGGATTATTTATCTCAATTAGCTATTCTAAATGCTATTTTAAAACTGATATTGATGATTTATCGTTTTATAAAATCCTCCGACGGCAGTGTGATTTCGACCGTAAGCGACTAGTGCAAACATACGAGTGTACCATGGAACAAGGTAATCCGTATAATCTTGTAAACATTTTGGATACTATTAATTACGTTGTTTCGGCTTGGAATGAAGTCCGTCCTGAGGTCATTAAAAACTGTTGCATAAAAGCGGGTGCCAAATGATATCAGTGTGGTCTGGCATTGGAATGTACTGAGAATAAAGTTGAGGAAATCATATTTGATAGCTTTCCAGACTACGTATCGGTCGACGATGATATCGTGACTTGTGACGTACGAGCAGTCTAGGATATTCTAAAGTATAGGAAAATACGTTGTTTTATTATTTATAAATATACTATCTGTACACTTTCACACTTTGCATGGATGTGAAATGAGGAAAAAACAAAGCATACGTTTCATAGATGTTTAATTTTGTGTATAGTTTGGACCACTTAACCGTGCATTTGGCCTTGCGAGATTTCTCGTGTACTACCACTTATAAAAACATGTTACATATTCAGAATGTACTACACATCAACAGAGTCTGCATCCGATATGTTTAAATATATTTCATGATTGATTGTTACTTTATACTGCAGCTAATTTATCATCGGATTTATCTAATATTGACCGTCTCATGCAAGTCAGTGTTTTGACAGTCCTTATCATGTTTGTAGGAAAGTATTTGTACTGACCTTTTATCTCCCGTCTCGCCTACTGCGATCTCTCAAGGCCAAGTGCACGGTTACCAGGTCCGCACTATAGGTACAGTGAATCTTGTTATTAGGTAAAGGCGATTACACATAAACGTAAAGTTATATTATACTACAGAGCCTTTGCTAGGGTAACCAGATTTTATTTGAAACAGAATGTATATTAATTAGTAACAGGAGTTGGCAACATTGCCCGTATTATCAGCCATATTATCAAAATATTACCCCTTATTTACCTATTTAATATTACCCAAATAGGTGCTGCTAGTTTAATTTCAAATTTAGTCAAGCGAGTATTGTTGCTTGGAGGGTAAAATCTTTAAAACTAATTGTGTCCACTATTTTACACTGTAGGCCTACATGTTACTGTAAAGCTTGTATGTTGGTTGGTCTTAGATTTAACTAAGAAATCGATAGATTAACCAACTTGTGTTGGTGATAAGATTTTATAAACAAGAGTTAATTATTCTGACTTTTACCATTAGAGTTTGGGAAATTCTAGGTGGTTCCTAAGTAGGTTGGTAAATGTTGGTTTTAAAAATGTAACAACAAAGTTGATTTTGAAAGTGTTTCTTAATAATTTATTCTAATTACATAAGGATAAAACTTTGCTTATTTGTTTCAATTGTCACAAACTGGATCAGTATTTAGTAAACAAGGTTTGGTTATGCTATATTATATTTTTTGACACCATTTACCGTGACTCTGACGTAAAACCTAAGATTTACCAAGCGTATCATTGTAAATGTTCGAAGTGAAAGATGACTTTACTTTTAAAAATGGTAAACCTATAAAATTATTTTAATCAATAAAATAATATTAAGATTATTTACCAGTATTCTGAAAACAAATTGGACAGTTATTTAAAAATAAATATAAAAAAATTGTAAATTATTTTATTGATATATGTGAAAAAAATGGTAAAAGTATAAGATTTACACAGGTCATCAAACGTGACCTACTAAGAGGCGTGGAAGGTTCATAGTTGCCGTGAAACTCTCATCATTGTCATCTATATCTCGTGCTCTTCAAGCGAGAGGATCGGTCCAAATAAATTCGAGGTAGAAAGGATCATGAAAATATGATCCGTAGCAGTCTTTATATAATATTTAGATAAAAGTTTTAATGTAGGAATATTTTTAATGAGATCTTATAGTTTAATTTTTATTTTTACTTTATATAGTCTAATTAATTACAAAGGCCAATCTAAACCGGAACATGGCGCAAACAAAAACCATCAACTCTACATAATTTTTTCCAGCTAAGTGATAAATATTTAGTGAAGTCTTTCACTTCAAAATTGAATTGTTTTAAATAAGGTTTAACGTTGTTAAAAGTTTAAGCCGATAAAATAGTGCAAAGTTCAAAATTTTTGTTTCTGTGCGAGTAATACAAAAAAAGTAATTATTCCACGTGATGTTACAAAAATATGTTTTTCAAATACCAAGTTTTAGATTCAGAATATGTATAATATATTTATTTAATGAAACAATTTAATAGTGAATATCTCTTATCTGTACTATAAATTCAACAGTTGTACAATTGTTCAAATCAGTTAACTTCATAAAGAGATTTAATATTCTAAAACGGGACTAATTAGTGTAAAATTTTCTTTAGTTCAACTTTTGCTTGTATTGTGAACTTATGATAAATACATTTTTTTTGCATTTTTTTTTAAAAAGTGTCTTTTTTGAAACATATAACTTTTTAATCCAATTAGAATGCACATGACGTTTTAGGTTAACTATTAATCATGTAACACAGGGCTGCAATATTTAACATCTATCATAAGAGTTTAGTGTTAGTGTTACAAACCTAGGGTTTACTAAGCAAGGTTAAGTTTGAGTAACAGGTTTTTATAGTTACAGATGTTCCAATTTAGTATCTAACGTTTTGCAAAAGCTTCTTTGTTTCCGGAGGATTGAATGCTTTTAAAGAACAACGTTGGTAAAGTTTGAAATTTAACATTTTTTAATATTTTTTTGTTCTTTCTCAGAGAAGATATCTCTTGCCGTTGAATTAATGAAGAAGGTTTTTTATAAATAAATTAGGAGCTTCAAAGTTGTAATTAAAATTAAGAGATTCCGCAATAAAATATTCATTAAGGAAATTATTACTTTGCAAGATTTTGTGAAGTTGATGTAAAATATTTTAAAATTAAGTTCGACCCTGTAAAAACGAGAATATACTTCTAGTAATAGAAGAATGTGAGCTATATATACTGTCTTTAAAAAAACCCTGTAAACAAGGTTTGGATGAAAAGAAGACAATAAGCTATGGGTTTATTGGAAAAAATTAATTTAAGGTGTGCAGACACTACTTTCCTGCCACACACAAACGAGTACTAGCGAACTGTCGTGTATACATTCATAATTTCCCCCTTATTTACTATAAAAACTACTTCCCAAGTGATGATGGTCAAACAATAATTTTATAAATCAATTTATAGAGAAATTGTAATTTTATCAAGTAAAGCAGACAAAATATCAGTCAGAATCATTAGCCGTTGTCTATCACTTACAGCTGATTGGAATCATTAGCCGGTATCTATTACTTACAGTTGGTTTGAATCATTAGCCGTTGTTTATCACTTACAGCTGATTTGAATCATTAGCCGTTGTTTTATCACTTATAGCTGATTTGAATCATTAGCCGTTGTTTTATCACTTATAGCTGATTTGAATCATTAGCCGTGGTTTTATCACTTACTGCTGATTTGAATCATTAGCCGTTGTTTTATCACTTATAGCTGATTTGAATCATTAGCCGTTGTTTTATCACTTACTGCTGATTTGAATCATTAGCCGGTATCTATCACTTACTGCTGATTTGAATCATTAGCCGGTATCTATCACTTACTGCTGATTTGAATCATTAGCCGTTGTTTTATCACTTATAGCTGATTTGAATCATTAGCCGTTGTTTTATCACTTACTGCTGATTTGAATCATTAGCCGGTATCTATCACTTACTGCTGATTTGAATCATTGGCCGTTGTTTTATCACTTATAGCTGATTTGAATCATTGGCCGTTGTTTTATCACTTACAGCTGATATGAATCATTAGCCATTATTTTATCACTTACAGCTGATTTGAATCATTGGCCGGTATCTATCACTTACTGCTGATTTGAATCATTAGCCGTTGTTTTATCACTTATAGCTGATTTGAATCATTAGCCGTTATTTTATCACTTACTGCTGATTTGAATCATTAGCCGGTATCTATCACTTACTGCTGATTTGAATCATTAGCCGGTATCTATCACTTACTGCTGATTTGAATCATTAGCCGTTGTTTTATCACTTATAGCTGATTTGAATCATTAGCCGTTGTTTTATCACTTACTGCTGATTTGAATCATTAGCCGGTATCTATCACTTACTGCTGATTTGAATCATTAGCCGGTATCTATCACTTACTGCTGATTTGAATCATTAGCCGTTGTTTTATCACTTATAGCTGATTTGAATCATTAGCCGTTGTTTTATCACTTACTGCTGATTTGAATCATTAGCCGGTATCTATCACTTACTGCTGATTTGAATCATTAGCCGTGGTTTTATCACTTACTGCTGATTTGAATCATTAGCCGTTGTTTTATCACTTATAGCTGATTTGAATCATTAGCCGTTGTTTTATCACTTACTGCTGATTTGAATCATTAGCCGGTATCTATCACTTACTGCTGATTTGAATCATTAGCCGGTATCTATCACTTACTGCTGATTTGAATCATTAGCCGTTGTTTTATCACTTATAGCTGATTTGAATCATTAGCCGTTGTTTTATCACTTACTGCTGATTTGAATCATTAGCCGGTATCTATCACTTACTGCTGATTTAAATCATTAGCCGGTATTTATCACTTACTGCTGATTTGAATCATTGGCCGGTGTGTATCACTCACACTTGATTGGAAGCAGATATAAAGGGAACAACTAAGATATTAGCTAATCAGTATATTATAGTGTTTATATGTAGAAAAGCTGATGACTAGTTACAGAGAGAGAGGGTTGAGTGTGTGGAGGTTATTTGGCACAAGCAAACAACTACGGGATAAGAGCGACCGAGGTACGGACAACGGTGTAGTAGTGCAACGTTTTAGGCAATATATAGATAAAGCGTTTTTGCAAGCCATATTGCTACGAAATACACACTTTCTGCGGAACCAAACATTTTGTCTGAACCAACAAGGTTAGAATTGTTTAGTCCTGCACTTATAACGTGGATTAGGATAACGTTAGTGGATATTTTCATATGCAGACACCCTTATTTAGAGTTATAGCTTTATAACCAATAAAGGTTTAAACCTTTATAAGTTAGCTTTAAACCTCTATAATCATGGCTCCTTCTATACTAGGGATGGGCCGATACCTAAAATGTTCGATTCTGATCTCGATTCTTAAGCTTTTCTTTCGATTCTCGATTCTTAAGTCGATTCTCGATTTATTTACGTTACAGAGTCTACATTATATTCTGTAATATTGAATATAGTTAAAATATTGGTCATATGGTGAAACATTTTAAAAGTTCTAGTTTATTGTAATAGGCTACACATATTATTTGATCTTGATATATGAATAGGAATTTCTGAACGCATGACAACCATATTGGATAAAAGTTATGATTTAACTAATTTTAAAAATAATTAACTTGGTGAATACCTAATTGCTTACTTGCTGACCCGCTCCAAAACATTCGTTCCTTTTACGAAGCTAACCCTCTACTGGCGGCATCGGTTAGCTATAAAGGCTCTAACGGGAATGGATTTATGAATAGAAATTTATGAACGCATGACAACCATATTGGATAAAAGTTATGATTTAACTAATTTTAAAAATAATTAACTTGGTGAATACGTAATTGCTTACTTGCTGACCCGTTTCAAAACATTCGTTCCTTTTACGAAGCTAACCCTCTACTGGCGGCATCGGTTAGCTATAAAGGCTCTAACGGGAATGGATTTATGACTGTGGAATGGGGTGGGTTGTTTGAGTTGTGTGTCGTATAATAGAAAAGGCTGTTGGCTTTTTGCCAAAAAAATGTATTTTTAAAATTATTTTAATCAGTGACTTCAAGATGATTACATCACGCAACTTCAGTTATGATTTATTTAAAATTACAAATATGAACTTCAGTTCGCAATTACAGTATAACTTCAGTAATAGCCATTTCAGTTTTTATAACAAGATAAATTGAAACTACATTTTATTTGTGACATATTTGAAGCGGTGGCAGAGTAGGGGCGGCCGGAGAAGGGGAGAGACAGATAAAGAGAGTGTGGAGTTCTCCCGAGTGAGACAGCAGATCAAGAAGAACGGTGTCAAACGAACCAGAAATGTTTCCAATCGTATTTTTTGTCAAATATAATTTTCTCGTGATCTTAAATAGGGATTTGATTTTATCATTCAATTCATTCAAAGCAAATAATAATTAAATAAGGCATATTTGATAATTTAATATATTTCCTATAAGTTACACCACATTCGTATTTTAACAGATAAAAAACAAGAATCGGACTCGGCACTTTAATCAATAGAGAATCGAGTATCGGCGATTTCTGGAATCAAGAATCGAAATCGGTTCGTCCTTATTTTACACTGTTATGTTTTGTAGGAGATGGAGTAGAGCAGACTTTACTTGGACAATGGAAGTTAGTGTGATATAATAGCACTTAACCTCACCCCATTATTACCGAAGGTTTGAACTTGGATACTAATTTTCACACGTTTTATTGACATGGACACAGAAAATGCACCACATTCTCTGCCACTACTGGGAATTGAAACCAAGACCTTTGTGTTTGTAGCCTTTTGATCACTCAACCGCCTTTTAAATATTCTATCTTGAATATATTGTCATGATTTTCCTTTACGAGAGGAATATTTTTAAATTTTAAAACTTATTTTTATCAAATGTTATTCCTCTTGCCTATCGAAAGGGGCTTTAAAGTTATGAATAAATGAATAATTTCTCTTCATCGGCAAGTATTTATAAAGCGGTGATATGCAAATAACAGCTGATTGAACGACGCTGTTATGTAAGGACTAAAGAAAGCGCTCTCAAAGTTTTAACAACTTTACAGTTGTGTTAATATGACGTTTTGTTATTCGAATATCTAGGAAATTTTGTTTAGTCTAAAATAAAGAAAGCAGAATTGTGTTGTGCAAGGTTGCCGTAGCGTCTGTCATTTCGCCTTTTTATTTTCAGCTTTGCATTTAAGGGACTTCGTGTCTTGGAAGATATCTATTTAACATCAAGTACTATTCCACCTTGGAGCTTAAATTCCCCTGATAGTTCTATCCAAAAATAAAATAAAAGCAAGTCTCTATGAAATGTGTTCGTTATCCTTTTAAAATATTGGTAACGATATTTTTTTGGCCGTATGTATTTCTGATCAGATTTTCATTATGTGTGAGTATGTGATCTAGCTCTATCTGTGATATCCTGTTACTCCTAATAAAATAAAATACAGAGTCTAACTTATCTCAACTTGTCTCAGTAACAACACATCACAACTTCGTTTACTTTAATACCTTCATTCCAGGTTTTCTTCTAATGAGATTTTGGATGGGTTTTTATTTAGAGGGGGGCGTCAGGGAACTCCCCCCACTCTAGATGTCAAGTAGGCAACTGCGCATTGACCGGCTAAGTCTCTTGCTATGCCTCGGGATTTCATTACCGTCCACACATCGGCCAGCCATAGGCAGTAGCCAATAAGCCAGACGTCTGTTCACGTATCTGTGACCCCTTGCCTAAAGCCCGGGAGTTTAACAGAATTATGTTCCTAGTCAGTCACTTTCTATCAGCGTTCTGTAGTACTAAGTACATGAGAACTGACCGGGCGCTACGCCAAGACAGGAGTAGGCTTGGTTGTGAACCTTCGCCATACCAGAACTATCGCCATAAATAGTACAAAAAGGTTATTGTAATTGTATAGCTTTTTCCAACATTAGGGTTAAAGGTTAATCGTGTAACAGTACCAGCTGGGAAAGGGGCAGAGGTTTTTAATTTAAAAAAAAAACAGCCTAATAATCCTGCTACTCTTTAATAAAAAAGTAGAAAGGATCTAACGTGTCCTAACTTGTATCACTTAGTAACAACACATCGCAATTAGGAATATGCGAAAACATTAATTCTTTTACTATAAAATACCTTCGTTCCAGGTTATTTTGTAATGGAATTTTTGATAGATTTTTATTTGAATGATCAATGAACACTCCCCCACCACTCTATATGTGTCAAGTAAGCAACTCGATGGTCATGTCTCTTGCTATGGTTCGGGAGTTATACCCGAATGTCATTATAAACTTCATCCCCGTCCACATTTCCGCTGGCCATTGACAGTAGCCAATAAGACAAACGTCTGTTCACGCGATTCCGTGACTCTTGCGTAAAGCCCGGTAATTTTAAAGAATGACATTCATAGTCGGTCACTTTCTGTCACTGTTCTTTAGTACAAAGTACATACGAACCGACCTGGAAAAACATACGAACCAACCTGATTTTTCGCCATGAATAGTACAGAAAGGATATTGTAACGTTAACAAAGCTTTCTCCAACATTGTGATTAAAGGTTAACCATCTGTAGATACAGTTCCGCCTTTGAAAGTGGCAGAAATATTAAATTTAGAAAAACATCCTATTGATGTAAAATCATATCTGACTTAATGATTAATCATACCAGCTGTCGTACCATACCAATCAATAAGGGCAGGATTGTTACAGGATTAGATAAGAGGCATAGAACCTCTGACAGTAGAACTCTATCGGAAACATAGCGAGGTTTCAGCCCGTTACACGTTTGATTAGGAGGAAGACGATGGCGGGAACTGGGAGTAGATTAAGACTGGGCCACTCTCACCTGATGATGAGGTAACTTACTCACTCTCTAATGGTCTTATTAAGCTATTTCTCTACTAGACTGTTGGAACGGGGTACCCTAAACAGAACGCTCCATTATGACAGTCTGTCGGATATGGCAATGCAATGCAAAATACGGAAATACAATAAGCATAATGGGTCAAATATAATGCTCAATCGGTCTATTACATTGCAAAATAAGTTTCATAAATATAAAATTAATTGTAGTCTAATATTTGTTGTAAATAAAAGTAGGTTTTTTTTGATAAATAAATCCTTTAAACCAACAAATAACTCTTATTTAAACCTTATGTACATTACAATTGCACAGAAATCATCTTCAGAGGTATTTAAAAATACAACTGTTGTATTTAATACAAATGCTTAGAGTTTTTAATTAAAATTAGTTTTTGAATTTAATTTAATTAACCCCGAAATGCTAAACGTGACCCCTTTAATTGTCGGAGCTCTGTGAGCAGACCAACAATCCTGGCTCTTTGTTTACATCATTGACGCTTGTCCGATCACACCCCTCCTTCATTATTCCAACCCCTATCTCGCTGAGCATTTACCTTATTTACAAAGCAGCCAGAGAGTCGTAGTATGTGTATACTAACACAAGACACCGAAAACCAGGGTTAAAACTAATCAAGTACCAATGCACGCAAACACACACAACACATATATATATGTATATATATATATATATATATATGTATATATATATAAATATATGTATATATATACATATATATATATATATATATATATATATATATATATATATATATATATGTATATGTATATATATGTATATATATATATATGTATGTATATATATATATATGTATGTATATATATATATATATATATTTATATGTATATATAAATATATATATATATATATATATATATATATATATTTTTTTTTTTTTTTTTAAACAACACAGCTTATTCAAATACAAGAATATTTATTATTTGGATATAAAATAATAAATATTCTTGTATTTGAATAACCTGTGTTGTTTTAAATTATTAAACAAGAAAACGTATTTTATATATATATATATATATATATATATATGGTTTGAAATTCTTTCCAACTGGAAAACATAGGAAATTAATTCATGCAGATAAAAAGATAATTTTTTTAATGCACTACAATATTAGGTATACAAAAGACTGTAAGACAGTTCTACATTTTTCCAAAAAAGGAAAAAATAATCCATTTCCCCCATTCTGTCCCACTGACAAGGCACAAAAAATAGCACAATTTTTCGTTTAATTTAATCTTGGAGGTTGAAAAATATTTAAAAAATCATCAAGTTGAGTTACAATGGATTTTATTTTCCGAAAAGCGACATCTTAAGAAAATCATTAATAAACAAACTAGGCAGATACGTTACATTAGGAGAATATTTATAAAACTAATTGATGTTGTTCTAGATGTAAAACTCTTGTAAAAACATTTGTAATTATCAATATGTTTACATTAATGGAACATACTTAAACATATTAAATGTAAATTATCCAGTCGACTTTCAAGAGCTTCTTTAGAAGAGAATTCTAACGCTTGAAAATGAGAGCACTGTAATTAATTAGCTTTCGAAAGTCGACTCTCATATATATATATATATATATATATATATGTATATATATATATATATATATATATATATATATATATATATATATATATATATATATATATATGCATGTGGTAAAAAACAGCTTTACAGTTGTGTAAAATTTACTATGGCTATTAAACTATTTATACTGAAACTTCGAAAATATAGAATATATATATATTATAAAATTGTATAGTTTATGTTTTTTTACCTTTATATTATAAATCAAATAAAGTATTAATGTCGTTTTAAAGATTGTCTTATGAATTAATTTCGAAAATTCTAAAACACCTTTCTAATAATAACACAATACTTTTTGTACAGTGTTTCACGATGTGCACTAGTCATACGTTACCGTGTTGATACTTGCAATATTACGTAGTCGTACGATACTGCTTCACATAAATCTGTAAAGAGGGCAGCCATTTCACCGCAGTGCTCCACTCTGTGGGTTAGCTATTAACCTCAATATAGGATGGAATTGTGACGTCATTGTTTTCTTTCTGACTTAATACTGGCTCTGTAATCGCCCTATTACAGGCCGGTTGCTCGAATAAAACACCTCGTTAACTCTATTCCGAATTAGTTATTCGTTACGGTGTTTATCCTTGCTCGAAACGACGCCATGTAATTTGAGAGAAAAAACTCTGCTAAGTTATTCCAATATACTTCCAATATTGGAAGTTTCCTATATAACGTCAGTTATACTGGCAGTTTCCAATATTGGAAGTTTCATAGTATAAACAAATGTTAATTTGAAATAAGAATTCAGTTGAAATACCTGTAAATAGGTGTTTGCGAGGGTAGAACTTTGTCAAGGTTGATTGTTGTGACGTGCAAAATAAAAATGAGGCAGAATTGAGGCATAATCAATGCTCATGCCGAAGGTGAGTGCGTATAATGTCCAATAGTTGGTCATACTGGCGAAGGGAACAACTGTATTGGCTGTATAAGCAGAAACATTTACTTTCTTGGGTGTATTTGAACTAGATTGGATGATTAAAAACTATTTTATTAACGATTATATATTTGTACAAGATATATTTCAGGAGAGTGTGAGCCAATAGAAGGAATTAAATAATTATAATATAATTATTATTATTGAAACACAACAATAGAACCCAGATAGTTTTTATGTAACAACATTTTAATTTAACTTTTGAAAGAATAAAAATAATTAGTTAATAAATTAATTTCTACCACCCTTGCCAATGACAAATTATCGTCATTAGTGACTTTGTAGTTATTAGATATAATCAGTTTTTGTTTATAGAATAAAATCTATAAACTCACTGATGATGATGATAATGACAACTTATGTTATTGAAATGCGCATGATAAGATACAATAATAATTGCCAGTTTATATTTATTATTATTTATTCATAAAATTTGTCCAGATTTGTACTTTTATGTAAATATTAATGAAGTTATTTAGAAATTAATTTCTGTTAGTCGTATTACCTATATTTTTTTGGTAGTGAAAATAATTAAATGTTTAATAACTATACGCCTACAGGTTTTACACTTATATTGCTAAAGAAATGATAACGGCAAATAACTGTCGAGAAAATTTGCCTTTAACTCTTTTTGATCAGGAAAATCGTAGGATTCTGTATAGTACATAGGCGTTTGATACAACATCGCCTACGTTTCCTGCCACTGACGAGCGTTGACTTTGTTGTTGGTTACAGGAGATTTCGATCCTTTTCCAATTCACAATAGCTATATTATTCCAGGTCAACAATTCCCTGTGAGGGCTGCGAACGTTTCAAATTGTGATAGAAATAGCGTCAAAGGATGAGTTGATCAAGCCGCGACACTCAGGTTTGCTTTCGTAATGATTTATTCAACAATCTTTGGCTCGGCGCTGCAATATTACAGGTTATGTTAAATTTATTCGATCTATTGATAACATATTATTTGTAATATAATTACATGATTTTATTTTAGTAACTGGAAACAAATAAATTTATCAAGAAATTTGTCCTGGTTCGGGTAAGTCTATAATTCATCTTTTTAGACAAATTTAAATTTACTATTTACTAACAACGTGAATCAATCTTCAATTAATAATTCCTAATATAGACAATTATTCAGAATTATAATCCACTTTTATATCTCAATTAAATAAAAATTATATTTCGTAAATATTTAATTTAATGTGTATATAAAACCAGAACCATGCACTATCTAAAATGGCGTGAAAAGTCTAAATAACTCTAGTAAACTTACTCATGATTTCACTCAACACTATTTGAAAATAATTTCCTGATTGTTAATATTATTTATCAAAAAGCATGCAATAGAAAAATAATAATATACATTAAACCTTAAACACCTAACATTATTGCATTGAATTAATTGTCAGTGAGAAAAAAATTTATTTATTTTTTTACATTTAAATTTAGCTACTATTATATTGTCTGAAAAAAATTCCTTAAGCCATGTTAACTCTTACAAACTATAAAAAACATTTTCATAAACTTTAGCAATCATCACAAGTAAAATAATTGACTATTTTTATATGTAAAAAAGGCTGAAATACCTAAATAAGAATTTTTTAAATGTAAATGTTACATAATTCTATAATGTCCCAAAAATCTTATTTAATCCCCCGTTATGCTACTGACTAAACTTTTCAAACCCCATTTTTAAATTAATATGAATTTTACGTATCACACGTTATTGGTTTACAGTGCACATAAGGTGACATCATGGTTCTTCAATTTGGTTCGTAGTAGATACATTTCTTGAGTCTGCGTTTTTATGATATTCCTCTTACCAAACTAGTAAAGCCATTATGAAATTTTACACTATATCTATGTTACGCAATTAAAATTGCTGTTGATATTTACTGAAATGTGAAAAGAATATTTTTGTTGTAATATTATATTTAAAAATTTGAACTTAATTACTGCATTAAAATTCCAAAACGCCACTAAAAAAAAAAAAATTATTTGACACCAAAAAAAAAGAATGCTAAACTGGAAAACTGCTGGGGCGCTACCTCCACGTGGCTTCTTAGTTGCGTTGCCGATGCTGATCAACAGTTGTTCGTCCCGTTCCTGATGTCGGAAGCCTCATCTTTACTCCCACCGGCCAGTGTAGCGTCCTTCGTTGATAGCACAATTCGTTCTCACCCTTCCGTTTCTGCTCCCGTCTCGTCGTGGTTTTAATTTTGAAACATAATTTTTTATTATTTTATGGTCGAAACTTATAAAATTCAACTAATCTGGTTTTCAACTAATACTTTGTCGCAAAATGTTTTTTTTTTTACAATTAATCACAGTTACGTTAATTCAAATTATTTATATTTATTACAAACTGTTTTTACGTAACTATTTCAAAATGCAAAAGTTGAATATTTTTTATTTAACGCATTAAAAGGAGAGGAGTTTGTTGTACTATACTATAGTATAAATATCACTTTCGGGGAGAAACTCTCCCTAAAGGGCTATAGGAAAACCCTAGACTATATATCGGCGGTCACCACCAATGCCTAGCCGGCTACTTTAACTATTTCACTTACGCAAAAAATCCTTACAACCTTATTTTTTTGATTACCTTCCAGTTCCCAAATTGAACTACTTCCTGCTTCTTCCAGCTAGCTATTCCTCCCTGCAGGCATTCCCTCCAAGTCTTTGACCGATTAAAGATTTCCTAGAAACTCATGTACTCGTATGTCACACCACCTCAGCAGAATAATGACGTCAGTTTCCCTCTCTCGTCCCGCCAGACATACAATAGAAAGATGGCCTAAATACAGTAGAACCTCTCTAATTCGTCACGTTCGGCACCGAGGGGGGGGGACGAATCCGAGGAAAAGACGAATTACGGAAGTCATGAAATTAACATGTAATTATGGGTGAACGTAACAGAAAAATACGTAAATAGGCATGTAAGATAACTACTTTCCTACTTCCATTATTTACAACAACACAATGAAAAGACTAGAATACTGCAGTATAATACGTAATTAGAAATACAGTACGTTACTCAATTTTCATAAAATACGTAGAAAACATATAGGCTAACCGTGCCTTATACAAACAATAACACTAACAAGAAAAAAGACGGTGTATTTAAATCCATTTACGTTTTAGTTTTTAAAAACGTCTGTCCTTTTCTTTTGTACTAAAGAATTCTATCCTCATGGCACCTACACCACATGAAAGTGCAGACTATGTCTGTTATTACAGTTGCAAATATGGTGACGAATTACAGATGTGACGAATTAGAGAAGGTGACGAGTTAGAAAGGTTTTACTGTAACTTATTATATTCCTTTTAAATTAGCAATAATAATAATAATAATCACTCGTTTAACCCCTTACTTATTCCCGTCCTGGTAGCCTAATACCTCGTTCGAATAATGTCTCCGACTTATACATATGATGAAAGCTATTTCAATTTTTTAAAATAACTTCTCTTATTTGGTCTAAAATGAAAAATTTTAATTTACTAAAATTTCAATCTAAGATTTTACCCTGTTGTAGTATGCGTTGTATTTACTTACACATCACAAATTTATACCCTTATTTTCATATCATACATTGTAGCGAACAGATGAAATTTGTCAGAGATAAACTCTAGTTAGACGCTATCTCTACGTTGCGTTGGTAAGATAAAGTCCAAACGTTGCCTCTTCTATCTTAAACAACCCAAGAAGGTCTCTCAAGTATGAGTACTGCTCGCAGTTTTATGCTGAAAATCTAGATTTTTCCTCAAGCATTTCAAGGCTCTCATAAAAGCTATCGGCTTGTCCTGGTTGTCAAGCGTAAATAAATCACTAAAGTTCGACCGTAAGTAACGGCCAACCACTCCCCAGAATTCAAAGCACTGCCTCCCTCTCCCCCGCTCCCCGCTGCTTAGTATTCCATTCACGTTCAATGTTCAGAATTTGTACCTAAACCTAAATAAAATTTCTGTTTTCAATTCTTTTCTTTAATTTTTATTTAAAATGGTTTAGTAATAAATTTTAGAAACTATATAACAAATAATTTTGAAATAAATGTTTAGCCTTTTCATAGAATATATATATATATATATATATATACATTAACATAAAAATAAAAGATATTAACTTCACTTAGGTGACAACTATAACATACAAAGAAGTCACACTTTGTGTGGGACAACGATACATAACCTCATTCTCTTTTTGTTGAAAATAAAATTATTAAAAAATAACAATAATATAAATTTATTTTTATTATAGTAAAATATTTCTATAAATTAGTTTATGTTGGACGCCAAATATTCTTAACAGGTTACAATTGAATAAAGATTTCCTGTATTTAACAAACTACAAAAAAATCATCATTTTGAGCATCATACTTATCTGCCATTTCTTGCAGTGCCACATTATTCGTTGAGGCATTTCGGAGACCCTCCATCAGTCAGAACTTTTTATGGCCTTACGAAAGTGTTTATTTCCAGGAAAACACTATATACAAAATTTTGCTTTAGGATAAGCAAAATATTTGTTTTGAATGTTGGGAATTATGCCTCTCTAATAATAAATGGGCGGCGGCACCGGTCAAACATGTATCTGGCGGTTTAGTTGTGTCGTTTGCAATGAGCAGAATTAGTTTCTAGACGAGTGGTAGCAGGGGAACCAATCAGACAAAAGCATTGGAGATCTTACATTCAAAGTTGTATAGTTGTTACAATATATATCACGGTTTAAATGTAGTTTCTATTTAGCTATTTACAAATTGGCGTTATATTTTATATGGACTGCATTAGCGTAAAATTAATTATTTTTAGAAATATAAGAGAACATTTATTCGCTTCCAGCCAGCTTCGGATCTCTACAGCCTTAATATAACCTCTCTATAATCATTAAAAATACTAAATTTAAAAATACCATAGCAAAAAGTTAAAAATAATTCAACATACATCATTAAATAATATTTTAAACAATAAACCCAATAACCACAAAATAACTTTATTCACTTTATGTACATTTCAGTTACAAGGTAACCATCTTCAGAAGTACTGAACAAAAAATTAATTTAATTTACAACGTAACATATATAGCAAAAACATATTGAGGTTATAAATTTATTGTTATTTTGTCTTAAACATTGTCACTTAAAATCAGCTGATTTTTAATTTAATCAATCAAAGAATATAAAACTGAATTAGGAATAGGCCCTTTGTCACAATTCATTAAATTATTGGGTCTACATTTAAATATATAAATACTTTCAAAAACATTTAAAAAACTTATGTTATTAACATTTTTCATTAACCTAATATTATTGACATCTAAACTATGGTTTGTGTCTATTATATGTTCTGCTACACTAGATTTTTCTGGTCGGAGGTACTTAATATGGGAAATGTGTTCTTTAAATCTAGTGAAAATTTTTCTCTTAGACTGTCCTATATAAATTTGTTTGATATATACCCGATTTTTCTAACATAGGAATTTTATCTTTCGGATTTCCTAACAAACTTCCTAAATTATTTGAACTTTTATACGCGATTGTAATATTAAACTTGATAAAAATACTGTTCAATCCTCTTGTAATATTCATGTCATACGGTAAACTAATGCATCTTCTATTTCCTTCTTCCGGTAATGAATTTGAGGCATCTTTCACCAACAGTTTTCTTTTTTGTTTCCGTAATATGTTGTCAATAGCTTTAATGTCAAAATGGTTCCACCTAGCAATATCTTTAATATTTGTTAATTCGTTTAAAAAATCGGTTTTTTTTGTTAGCGGCACTTTAAGAAGTCTATTCACCATCGAATTAAAGGTTGCTAGTTTGTGTTGCAAGTAACTATTTATCTGTTATTAATCGTTGGTTTTCTGTAGATCTCAAACTCCAATTCGTTACCTACTTGGATACAAGAATTATCCAAAAAATTTAACTTGTTACTTTCTTCCATTTCAAACGTAAATTTAATTGCCGGGCTCTTACTATTTATTTGGGCTATAAATTTGTCTACTTGACATTCTTCGGTATTAAACACCGCGAAAATATCATCCACATATCTAATCCAAATACGTGGAAAATATGGAAGGTCTCTTTTTAGTTCAAATTCAAATCTATTCATAAATAAATTAGTAATAAACGGACACAGGCTGCCCATGGCTGACAATTGTACCATCTAATTGTCTATACAATTCATTATTAAATTGAAAATAATTTTCTTTCATGCAACATTCTGTAAGTTTAATATATTCATTGATTTTCTGTTTCTCTAATTTATTACATTCTAAAAATTCTCTAAGGTATTTTATCATCTCATCAATAGGGATTCTTGGAAATAGCGAGCAAACATCAAAAGAAACCAATACTTCATTATTGTTCAATTTTACTTCTTTAATCTTAATTACAAATTCTATGCTATATTCCACCGTATCAATTTCCCTTTGGAAATCGAACGTAGAAAATTGCCCAACCAACCATTTAGATACATGATTATTAGTCGAATTTGTACCTGATACTATGGGTCTTATCATTTTTCCAGGTTTATGAATTTTTGGTAGGCAATATAATCTTGGTAAAGTAAAGTTAGAACTCGTTAATTTCCATTTTTCATTATCTGATAAAATCAATTTGCAGTTCTTAATCTCTTTTTTAGTTCTTTGTATAAACTTATTTAAAGGATTCCTATTCAACTTTTTGTATGGGCCTTCCTTCAACAATTCCTCTACTCTGTTTAACATAATCTACTTTATCTAAAGTAACAATAGTTTTAAATTAAATTAATTTTGTTCAGTACTTCTGAAGATGGTTACCTTGTAACCGAAATGTACATAAAGTGAATAAATAAAGTTATTTTGTGGTTATTGCGTTTATTATTTAAAATATTATAACATAGGCCACAGTTGCTCAATAAATCATTATAGACATCATTAAAGTCTGTTTCAATGAACCATGACAATCATAAACAGTGTTCAATAGATTAAAACAATCATAAACCATGTTTAAATGGAATAAAACCACCATGCACCATGTTTAAATAGATTAGAACAATCACGCATCATGTTTCATTACATTAAAACAATATGGAATAAAACCATCGTGCACCATGTTTAATTAGATTAAAACAATCATATATTATGTTGGAATAGATTAAAACAATCATTCATCATATTTCAATGGAATAAAACAATCATAAACCATGTTTCAATGGAATAAAAACATCATGCACCATGTTTAAATAGATTAAAACCATCATGCACCATGTTTAAATAGATTAAAACAATCATTCACCATGTTTCAATAGATTAAAACAATCATACATCATGTTTCAATGGAATAAAACCATAATGCACCCTGTTTAAATAGATTAAAACAATTATTTACTATGTTCGAATAGATTAAAACAATCATACATCATGTTTCATTACATTAAAACAATTATACACCATGTTTCGATATATTTAAACAATCATTTATCATGTTTCAATGGAATAAAACCATAATGCACTCTGTTTAAATAGATTAAAACAATTATTTACTATGTTCGAATAGATTAAAACAATCATACATCATGTTTCATTACATTAAAACAATTATACACCATGTTTCAATAGATTAAAACAATCATTCATCATGTTTCAATGGAATAAAACCATCATGCACCCTGTTTAAATAGATTAAAACAATTATTTACTATGTTCGAATAGATTAAAACAATCATACATCATGTTTCATTACATTAAAACAATTATACACCATGTTTCAATAGATTAAAACAATCATTCATCATGTTTCAATGGAATAAAACCATCATGCACCCTGTTTAAATAGATTAAAACAATTATTTACTATGTTCGAATAGATTAAAACAATCATACATCATGTTACATTACATTAAAACAATTATACACCATGTTTCAATAGATTAAAACAATCATTCATCATGTTTCAATGGAATAAAACCATAATGCACCCTGTTTAAATAGATTAAAACAATTATTTACTATGTTCGAATAGATTAAAACAATCATACATCATGTTTCATTACATTAAAACAATTATACACCATGTTTCAATAGATTAAAACAATCATTCATCATGTTTCAATGGAATAAAACCATCATGCACCCTGTTTAAATAGATTAAAACAATTATTTACTATGTTCGAATAGATTAAAACAATCATACATCATGTTTCATTACATTAAAACAATTATACACCATGTTTCAATAGATTAAAACAATCATTCATCATGTTTCAATGGAATAAAACCATAATGCACCCTGTTTAAATAGATTAAAACAATTATTTACTATGTTCGAATAGATTAAAACAATCATACATCATGTTTCATTACATTAAAACAATTATACACCATGTTTCAATAGATTAAAACAATCATTCATCATGTTTCAATGGAATAAAACCATCATGCACCCTGTTTAAATAGATTAAAACAATTATTTACTATGTTCGAATAGATTAAAACAATCATACATCATGTTTCATTACATTAAAACAATTATACACCATGTTTCAATAGATTAAAACAATCATTCATCATGTTTCAATGGAATAAAACCATCATGCACCCTGTTTAAATAGATTAAAACAATTATTTACTATGTTCGAATAGATTAAAACAATCATACATCATGTTACATTACATTAAAACAATTATACACCATGTTTCAATAGATTAAAACAATCATTCATCATGTTTCAATGGAATAAAACCATAATGCACCCTGTTTAAATAGATTAAAACAATTATTTACTATGTTCGAATAGATTAAAACAATCATACATCATGTTTCATTACATTAAAACAATTATACACCATGTTTCAATAGATTAAAACAATCATTCATCATGTTTCAATGGAATAAAACCATCATGCACCCTGTTTAAATAGATTAAAACAATTATTTACTATGTTCGAATAGATTAAAACAATCATACATCATGTTTCATTACATTAAAACAATTATACACCATGTTTCAATAGATTAAAACAATCATTCATCATGTTTCAATGGAATAAAACCATAATGCACCCTGTTTAAATAGATTAAAACAATTATTTACTATGTTCGAATAGATTAAAACAATCATACATCATGTTTCATTACATTAAAACAATTATACACCATGTTTCAATAGATTAAAACAATCATTCATCATGTTTCAATGGAATAAAACCATCATGCACCCTGTTTAAATAGATTAAAACAATTATTTACTATGTTCGAATAGATTAAAACAATCATACACCATGTTTCATTACATTAAAACAATTATACACCATGTTTCAATAGATTAAAACAATCATTCATCATGTTTCAATGGAATAAAACCATAATGCACCCTGTTTAAATAGATTAAAACAATTATTTACTATGTTCGAATAGATTAAAACAATCATACATCATGTTTCATTACATTAAAACAATTATACACCATGTTTCAATAGATTAAAACAATCATTCATCATGTTTCAATGGAATAAAACCATAATGCACCCTGTTTAAATAGATTAAAACAATTATTTACTATGTTCGAATAGATTAAAACAATCATACATCATGTTTCATTACATTAAAACAATTATACACCATGTTTCAATAGATTAAAACAATCATTCATCATGTTTCAATGGAATAAATCCATCATGCACCCTGTTTAAATAGATTAAAACAATTATTTACTATGTTCGAATAGATTAAAACAATCATACATCATGTTTCATTACATTAAAACAATTATACACCATGTTTCAATAGATTAAAACAATCATTCATCATGTTTCAATGGAATAAAACCATAATGCACCCTGTTTAAATAGATTAAAACAATTATTTACTATGTTCGAATAGATTAAAACAATCATACATCATGTTTCATTACATTAAAACAATTATACACCATGTTTCAATAGATTAAAACAATCATTCATCATGTTTCAATGGAATAAAACCATCATGCACCCTGTTTAAATAGATTAAAACAATTATTTACTATGTTCGAATAGATTAAAACAATCATACATCATGTTTCATTACATTAAAACAATTATACACCATGTTTCAATAGATTAAAACAATCATTCATCATGTTTCAATGGAATAAAACCATCATGCACCCTGTTTAAATAGATTAAAACAATTATTTACTATGTTCGAATAGATTAAAACAATCATACATCATGTTTCATTACATTAAAACAATTATACACCATGTTTCAATAGATTAAAACAATCATTCATCATGTTTCAATGGAATAAAACCATCATGCACCCTGTTTAAATAGATTAAAACAATTATTTACTATGTTCGAATAGATTAAAACAATCATACATCATGTTTCATTACATTAAAACAATTATACACCATGTTTCAATAGATTAAAACAATCATTCATCATGTTTCAATGGAATAAAACCATAATGCACCCTGTTTAAATAGATTAAAACAATTATTTACTATGTTCGAATAGATTAAAACAATCATACATCATGTTTCATTACATTAAAACAATTATACACCATGTTTCAATAGATTAAAACAATCATTCATCATGTTTCAATGGAATAAAACCATAATGCACCCTGTTTAAATAGATTAAAACAATTATTTACTATGTTCGAATAGATTAAAACAATCATACATCATGTTTCATTACATTAAAACAATTATACACCATGTTTCAATAGATTAAAACAATCATTCATCATGTTTCAATGGAATAAAACCATCATGCACCCTGTTTAAATAGATTAAAACAATTATTTACTATGTTCGAATAGATTAAAACAATCATACATCATGTTTCATTACATTAAAACAATTATACACCATGTTTCAATAGATTAAAACAATCATTCATCATGTTTCAATGGAATAAAACCATAATGCACCCTGTTTAAATAGATTAAAACAATTATTTACTATGTTCGAATAGATTAAAACAATCATACATCATGTTTCATTACATTAAAACAATTATACACCATGTTTCAATAGATTAAAACAATCATTCATCATGTTTCAATGGAATAAAACCATCATGCACCCTGTTTAAATAGATTAAAACAATTATTTACTATGTTCGAATAGATTAAAACAATCATACATCATGTTTCATTACATTAAAACAATTATACACCATGTTTCAATAGATTAAAACAATCATTCATCATGTTTCAATGGAATAAAACCATCATGCACCCTGTTTAAATAGATTAAAACAATTATTTACTATGTTCGAATAGATTAAAACAATCATACATCATGTTTCATTACATTAAAACAATTATACACCATGTTTCAATAGATTAAAACAATCATTCATCATGTTTCAATGGAATAAAACCATCATGCACCATGTTTAAATAGATTAAAACCATCATGCACCATGTTTAAATAGATTAAAACAATCATTCACCATGTTTCAATAGATTAAAACAATCATACATCATGTTTCAATGGAATAAAACCATAATGCACCCTGTTTAAATAGATTAAAACAATTATTTACTATGTTCGAATAGATTAAAACAATCATACATCATGTTTCATTACATTAAAACAATTATACACCATGTTTCAATGGAATAAAACCATCATGCACCATGTTTAAATATATTAAAACAATCATACATCATGTTTCAATGGAATAAAACCATAATGCACCCTGTTTAAATAGATTAAAACAATTATTTACTATGTTCGAATAGATTAAAACAATCATACATCATGTTTCATTACATTAAAACAATTATACACCATGTTTCGATATATTTAAACAATCATTTATCATGTTTCAATGGAATAAAACCATAATGCACCCTGTTTAAATAGATTAAAACAATTATTTACTATGTTCGAATAGATTAAAACAATCATACATCATGTTTCATTACATTAAAACAATTATACACCATGTTTCGATATATTTAAACAATCATTTATCATGTTTCAATGGAATAAAACCATAATGCACCCTGTTTAAATAGATTAAAACAATTATTTACTATGTTCGAATAGATTAAAACAATCATACATCATGTTTCATTACATTAAAACAATTATACACCATGTTTCGATATATTTAAACAATCATTTATCATGTTTCAATGGAATAAAACCATAATGCACCCTGTTTAAATAGATTAAAACAATTATTTACTATGTTCGAATAGATTAAAACAATCATACATCATGTTTCATTACATTAAAACAATTATACACCATGTTTCGATATATTTAAACAATCATTTATCATGTTTCAATGGAATAAAACCATAATGCACCCTGTTTAAATAGATTAAAACAATTATTTACTATGTTCGAATAGATTAAAACAATCATACATCATGTTTCATTACATTAAAACAATTATACACCATGTTTCGATATATTTAAACAATCATTTATCATGTTTCAATGGAATAAAACAATTATAAACCATGTTTCCATGGAATAAAACCATCGTGTACCATGTTTAAATAGATTAAAACAATCATATATTATGTTCGAATAGATTAAAACAATCATACATCATGTTTTATTACATTAAATCAATCATACATCATGTTTTATTACATTAAATCAATCATACACCATGTTTCAATAGTTTAAGACAATCATAGATCATGTAGATTAAAACCACCATAAACCATGTTCGAATAGATTAAAACAATCATAAATCATGTTTCAGTAGATTAAAACAATTATACACCATATATCAATCACGGATAGAGCATTCAAGAAAAATGTCCATGACAAGTTTTGTAACCGATATCGTGTGTAATTTCAGAGTCTTGCCCGTTTAGGATGGTTAGGAATTCTAATTCAGGCTATCAAAGGTACAGTCTGATCTGCTTTGTTCTCTCGGAAGATAACTTCCCCCATAAATCTGCCAGTCGCCACTAGATGCAGATCGTGTGAGGGGGCTTAGCGGTCGAGCTTTGGCTTGGCAACGCTCCAGCTTAACCTGTGAAATTAATAAAATGTACAAATACCGTACAACCAAATCCTTATTGATCGTTTAAATGCAATGCTAAATATAGCAACACCCAGGCATATACAAGTTTATATAAGGCAGGATGACCTTGCATATTTTGGTGTTTAAGCGTGAATTTTGTTGCCCTTTTAATAATAACAGCCTGACTACTCTCTATATAGTCCAGGATCTAAAGGGGGTTGAGCATGCACTGAAAGCCTAACGCAATTTTATTTCAGATTATTGTTCTCGGCACTTGGGTGATTGTAAAAACGTACAGTATGTCGTCGCCCCTCACGTGGTCGACGTGGGGACGCGATGTACTGGAACCGTTGTATCTTTCTAGTTATAAAATCTAAAACAACCAAAAAAATGTTTTTAATTTCACAAAAATATGGGCTTTAAAAAAGGTCATTACTACTAGATACCTATCTCTGATACCATTTTAGTTAAAAATGTTTTTCCAAAACCTTGGGGGTTTTACAATAGTTTTATTTCCGTAATAACTCTAAAAAACTAGTTGTTTTTATTAATTACGCTTTTATAAGGCATAATAATTGGAAATAGATATTTTTGTAATAAAAACACCATATAACAACTGTCTAAACTATTGTATGAGCAATATTACTACTGGACAGAAGCAAGTAAACGCCCTGCGCATTGTCGTACTATTCTAGATATCTAAAGCGGGTTGAGCATGCACTGAGCCTAGTTCAATTTTATTTCATAATATTTTTCGGGGCACTTGGGTGATTGCAAAAACGTATCACGTGGTCGACACACCGGGGGGAGAGGGGGGAACGTCGCGGGGAACGCGCTGTACCGGAACATTTGCATCTTTTAAACTATAAAAGATAGAGAAACCAGTAAAATGTTTTTAAACTCAAAAACGTTAGGGCTTCAATAATGGTTCTCACGTAAAAATGGCTAACTCTGATATCTACTGATTAAAAAATTTTGTTTCCTAAAACATTTATTTTCACTTGAGTTTTTCCGTGAATTTCCATTGGAAAATATCCCATTGCGGTGAACGTAAGCCGGATACTAAGCTGAAAGTTTGTTTTAAGGTCTCTGAAATTAAAAAAATATTCCCAAACCTCATTTCAGTTGCCTACCCCTTACTAAATTATTATCATAAAATGTACCCTTAGAGTAGCTTTTAGTCTAGTGGCAATAATTAAAACCAAATTTGACATAACAATAAAGACAAATTAAAATTACCCTAATATGAGTACTATATTTTCTGATTACATGTTAGCATTGCATTACGGTTTTAACAGGAAGCTAAAACAGTTTGTTCAGAACTAAAACTTTTACAATTCAACTTGTCCATTCGTTTTTTTATTTATAACAAAGTTAATGGAAAAATAGAAACACTTTAGGTCTAGTTAAACTTTTTTACTTGAACATCAATGGGATCTCTGTCCTTGTTTTGCTGCACACAGTTTTTTGAAGTTCAGCTCGTAAGAAGCCAAGTGAGGTTTCATATCTGGGGGTGCGTCGAACTTATTTCTGTATTAGTTTTTGATAAAGCATAGAATGAAAATGCCCTTTCAACAAGTACAGTGAATGGGAAAGGCAACGATGTTTTCAAACCTTTATGGGATGTTTGGTCTTTAAATATGATTTCAGTTTACTGTTAGTGGACATTACAATCAGACTTTCTGTTTGTTCCATAACTAACTGTTACTCGAAAATTCTCTTCAGAAAAAGGATTTTGAATTCAGTGAATACCTTCAAGCTTTGGATCGTATCTCACGAAAGTTGATATTAATCCCTTCATATGTTCAGATATATGCTGTTTAACATAACTAAGAGTTGAAACTCATTCTTTTAAAAAAAAAGTCGTTCAAAGTGTTAATTACTTCTGTCTGGCCCTGATGAGCACAACACATCCAAAAGTGAATCGTATTTATCATAATTCTATCTTCTCTGATACTCTCAAGATCCTCATTGAACTTATCTGGAGCCTGAGATTACCCTCATTGATTTCTTGAAAAATTTCAGATAATTAAGCTAAACATTATAGGTAATCGTTGCATGTAACATGTCATTTAACCTATGTATTTTTTTTATAAATTCTCGTTCTAAATTTATTGTGTAGATGTTTCTCTTTATTTACTAGTTCGTTTATTTAATTTCTAGTTATCAACTCATTATACATATCAGCCATTACACTTTTTCACTGCACGAATCTCCTAGGTAATCCACTGCGAATACCCAGGTTGAGAAGCACTGCTCTATAAATACTGTCAGTATCGTTTGAAGTAGCCTATTGTAATATATTTAAAAGCAAATTATCAGTGATTTAACATTTGGAATGTAACCTCTTAATATTCAGTATATAAAATAATTTTATGACAGGGAGTCGATTGTATGTATCGTCATCACTTGAGCCAGTTTGTAACAATCCCAAGATCAACCAACTTTTTCGAATGCAAGACAAAGCGTTTATCGGTAACAGATGTTTCCGGTTACACTTAGAGATTATTTGAGGTTATATTTATATAATTTTTAAATCAAATTTCCTAGGATCCAAATACTTTGGATTAAATTTTCTAAGAAAGTATTGCTTCAACAACATATGTTTTTATTATTCGTATGTTATATTACATTCTGTATTAGTACATTAGTAGGAGGAAGGTAAAATGTATGCCCAAGGAAAGCTATATTACTTTCTAATGCATTTACGTTGATTTTAGTTAGTTAATATAGGCTACTAGTACGTAATGACTTGAAGATGTATTATTAAATATCCATTTATTAGGGCCAATTTAATAATCTAAATGAATACTTTATAAATGCCATAAATTATAAAATAAACAGTTTCAATGAGAGAGAGAGAGAGAGAGAGGGAGAGAGAGAGAGAGAGAGAGAGAGAGTAGAAGGAGGAATGAGAGAGTACATGCATTTTAGTTTAACTAGAATTATTTCATACAACATTATAAACTAATATTAGAATTTATAAAGTAAAATGAAGCTACTTTTTAATTTATACAACCCTTAACAATTATATATAGGTCTGCCCAAAGTTTTGTGTACAGATCACGTTGTAAAAGCTGTACAATTTTGGAGAGAGAGAGAGAGAGAGAGAGAAAGAGATAAAGAAAGAGAGAATGGAGTGAAAGAGAGAGAGAGAGGAATGAGTGAGTACGTGCATTTTAGTTTAATTAGATTATTGCGTACAACATTATAAACTAATATTAGAAATTATGAAATAAAATGTAGCTACTTCTTAATTTACACAACCCTTAACAATTATATATGCGGTTGCCCAAAGTTTTGTGTACAGATCACGTTGTAAAAGCTGTACAATTTTGGAGAGAGAGAGAGAGAGCGAGAGAGAGAGAGAGAGAGAGAGAGAGAAGGGGGGAGAGGAATGAGTGAGTACGTGCATTTTAGTTTAATTAGATTATTGCATACAACACTATAAACTAATATTAGAATTTAGAAAGTAAAATGTAGCTACTTTTTAATTTACACAACCCTTAACAATTATATATAGGTCTGCCCAAAGTTTTGTGTACAGATCACGCTGTAAAAGCTGTACAATTTTGGAGAGAGAGAGAGAGAGCGAGAGAGAGAGAGAGAGAGAGAGAAGGGGGGAGAGGAATGAGTGAGTACGTGCATTTTAGTTTAATTAGATTATTGCATACAACACTATAAACTAATATTAGAATTTAGAAAGTAAAATGTAGCTACTTTTTAATTTGCACAGCCCTTAACAATTATATATACGGTTGCCCAAAGTTTTGTGTACAGATCACGCTGTAAAAGCTTTACAATTTCACATCCGACGAAAAAATTTAAATAGTAAATCTTTCGCCTTCGCTCCGTGCTACGATTTTAATATTCAAGGGCTCGAGATTTAAGGGCTTGGGTTCTATAAAGAAACCAATTAATTTCGAATGCATGGCCTCATTTTTCATACAATGGGCTGCGATACTTCCAGAGTGTTTTTGTGTATATTTTATTCATCATTCGCTCTCTTAACTGATTGCTTAGTCTGACATTGTTTTCTTTGTTGCAGTTGTGGTGGTGTGTGCGAACCCACTCACCGTTAGAGAGATACTTCTGGTGGCCGAGGAACTTAACATGGTGGACAGCGGTGAATACGTGTTCTTCAACATCGAACTCTTCAACAGGTTAGTCCGATACTTGTTAATAGTGTATTTATTACAATTTATAAAGCGCCATAGATAACATTAGCATTGAGGCCAATAAATAGCTTGACAAACTCTGACTAATTGCGTGTCAACTTTCTAATTAGAATAGGCCAATAACGTGTCAGCCCTGCGATTAAAAACAGATCATTACATCGTAGTATACTATTATTTGTTCTTAAATTTTATATTATTAATAATTAGTTTAATTACAGTCGGTTACATAAATTCTCATTCATTCCCATAAGTTCAACTGTATAAATTAAAATAATCATACCCTTGCATTAATCTTTGTACTCTTCATGTAATCAGTCTGATTGTTTGAAAACAATTTTAATTAAGACATTTTGAAAACAAGTTATTTTATATTTCTTAAGGTGTTGGGAAGATACATTTTTACTATCCAAGTTTGTTGTTTCGGAAATATTCTCCCTCGCTTCCGTACAGAGGGAAATGGTTTTGTTTTTAATTTATGAACTGCCACATAGATCATTCGGCCCGCCACAAATGTCAAAACATTTCCAGAGATATCGCCCCTCGTCTGAATTAGGGTCTGATTGAATCTGAGTTTAATAAATTGAGTATACCTGACTCTTCTCAATTTATATGTAATTAATTTTGTAGGAACACAAAACGATCTGTTTGGAAGATCATGGCCTGCCTATCCAAGATCCACTGCTGAGCTAGGCCTAGCGTTAGTTTCTTCTAATTGAATATACACGAATCGTCATTGAACTATCTTTATTTCCATTATTACAGTAGAGTCTCGATAATTTGAGGTGAATGGGATCGGGACCGCCTCGGATTACACGGAAATACGTTCCTGTGCATTAGGAAAAATAGGATTTGTAATGAAACCTAACAAAGTAAAACTCTTTATACTCAAATCAATGTTGTGACAGGCCAATCCGGATTTATTAATTGCGATAATATAGATCAGTCCACTAATCACTAGTGTCGTTATGGTTTTATTGTTTTATTTGCTTACACAACAATCAAAGTTTTACTCATTGATATGTTACTCCTAAGACTAGACATTTATTCTTTCTAAGGGATATTTGTCGACTGTCGAAACTTAGAGCGTGAATAGAGATTGATATTTATGACCCATTGTCCTTCTTTAAGACATCTAAACATAACTGATCTTTATCAGTTGTGTAAATACACCAATCCGTAGAACACTAGTGACATAACAGAATGGGGAGGAAGAAAAATGCCGTGTTGATATCATTTCTTGGAAACCTGACTCATTTTTTTTGAATGGCGTATTGATATAAATATTTCTTGAACGCCCATTCATTGTCTTTATGGCTATAAGCATTTCTTGGACGCCCGACTCATGTCTTTTCAAATAGAGAAAATGGGCTCAAATAGAAAAAGGCACGAATTTAATGGAAGCTCGGAAAAACGGGACTCGGATTTTCGAGACTCTACTGTATTTACGGACAATTTTATACACAGTTACTTTCCAACTCAACTCTTTTTTGAGTTCCAATAGATCAGATGAGAGTTACCTCTACTGACGGTTAGATTGCTTCTTTTGTCCCTAGCATGTGTTTCCTAGTCCTTTGACGGCAAAAAGCTGTAAAGAAGTATTATATACTAGAGATTTGCAGTCACCTGTTACTTTCTAATTTATTTTACAAATAGTCTAATTAGTCATTTCCAATATCCCAAAGTGATTAAAAGTGGTCTCTATAGAGTTTATGAAATACATTATAAACAACTTTCCAGTCCTATAACAATTTCAGTTTGATTCATAACCAATCCCAGAATATGGACATCATTGATCATCATTTACAATACAGATTAGGTATAAATATGTATCATGTTTTGTACACGTTGCACTAAAGGCAAATGTAACACTTGCATTGGGGTCCTAATGCAGAAGCCTCTAAAACACCCCTTGGCGAAGGATGGATTATTCATAACGCACTGTGCTAAAATCTTTCCGCGCTATTTGAATTTTAAACGATTGACTTCAGTTGAAACAAACCGGATTTGTACTTTACCACGCTGGAAACCATACAGAGTTGTACTGAATAATCGAATGAAAATACGAATTCGTTATTGGCTATTCTGTTTTTGTTTTTAAATTCTCTTTGAGTATGTTAGTTTCTATTACCGTCTATAATAGTAAACGTAGAGCGTTACGAATTCAACGTTTTTGCCTTTTTTTTTTAACATAGTAATTCCAAAAATGCCTAGAAATGTAATTAAACGTGCTGTTGACTCATACAAAATTACAAATTTTGGAAAAATAATTACTTGAACAAAACACTATTAGCACCACGTTTCACTCGACACAAACTTTAATAGATTTATAAGACTCGCGCAAACATGTGATTTTTTGCGATAATAAGCCACAAAACTAATCAAAAGGACGAAACATACACTTACAGATACTATTCCACGGACAAAAGAGATAATATTGCATTGGACATTTACACACCTTGGCCTAAAAAAGATAGGACTTGCCGATTGAACTGATTCTTTTAAAAATGTGAAATTTTTTAAAGTCACTAACAAAATTAATTACGTTTCCAGGCATATTTCGAGTTACTACGCCGAAAAAGTATATAAAAAACGTTGAATTTGTAAAGTTTTGTATGTACCGTGGAGGGGGATCGTTATATTACAATTTTTTTATTTTTGGGCCGTAAACGGAAGTTTTTATAATTTTGATCGTATTCCTGATAAGCTTTTGCATCGCCTGGTATAATGTTACGCTGGCACGGGAAATAAATACCATATATTGTATGTGTTACATTTCGGTAAGAATACTTCGGGAACTCTCTACTATAGCAACTCTCTATTCCTTACTACGCGAAAAACATTTAACCAGTATAAAATTACCTAACATTCTAATCTACTAAATAAAATATGAGTTACTTATTCAAGTTAATCATCGACCTAATGATAACCTTTAATTATTGTGAAAAATTAGCACAAAATCGGCTCGAGATTGGAAAATATTTTATACGGTTGATTTCCTTCTAGTATGTGTTCCTAGGGTCGGTCGGCTTTGTCAATATGCTGATTTCTAATATATTTATATATTTAACATATGTACATTGTATACAATTTATTTATACATTTAATCTTTTATCAAGCAACTATCATCTACAAATTGTATTCATGTTATTTTACATTATGTTACTCAAGTGTTATTGTATGTAGGTAAACCAGTAAGTCGAAAACTCATTGCTCAGTACAACCACTTCAGTGTTCGACGTGACGTACAGTTATTCCAATATTATAACTATTAAAAAAAAAAAAATTAATAATATTTCTTACATTGTATTACAGCTAAGGCTACGTACACATGAAAGCGTTCCAACGCGCGTTTTGAAATAGTATAGAACAAATGTAACAGTACACATGTGATTGGCGCTTTCAACTGGAGGCGTGTCGTAACGCGCGTCTCAGAGTTTTGTCGTGGAACGCGCGACTGCAGCGCGCTTCGTGTTCCCAAGGTCCAAATTAGACCATTAACATGAATCAGTCTAGCGCGCGCCTTAGTGCATTGTACACCTACATTTATGGAACAAAATATGGCATCGTTTGACACTAAGCTCTTCATTGAAGAAGCGGAAAATCTATAGATAACTATACTTGCAACATTTATTTTAGGCTTATTCATATAGTTAAATCCAATGCAGGAACTTTTTCATTACTCATTAATTACAATAGTATTGTACTCATGAGGGTGGTTTACCACTATATAACTAACACATTTTTTCACTCATCAGTTTTCGGAATTGTACTCCTGATCACACGAATTTATCCTGCCATGGTAGGCTGCCTTCTCTGATGAAGTAACGTGGAAATCTGTCTCTCACTCTTTTACATACTTGTTTGGCTGTGGTACAGTTTCTACAGACAAGCCAATTAAGGGTGCTTTATAAAGCTAATCTCATACTTGTGCCCATCTCTTTGTCGTCTATAGCTATGCAATAAGCAACATGCCAATATGATATTGTTTGAAAGTTATAAACTGACATAAAAAACGCGTCCAATAACTTGCCAAACGATGAAATCGACATTCTTAAGTAATTAGAAAATTTGGGTTCATATTTGGTAAAATTGGGGTAAAGTGTTACGAAAGAGCCGTGGTTCAATATGACACATAATATCGGATGTACCTACAACTTCCTTTGTCTTCGTTTTCATTATTTATGTCTACGGTCAAAAATCCAAACATATGCCGCCTCTTCGGCTTCCATAGCGGAAGTGGCGTTAAATTCGGCATCAACACCGTGTACGGTAATAAGTTATCTGACGCACGCTGTAACGCGCGTTACAACGTTCTCATGTGTACGTAGCCTAGGGACTGTAAACACTGAATCCTATCGCACTTGGTTAGGTTGACAGAATTTACTTTTTTCTACCGCTAATGCGTCTAGCTGAAAACAATGTCAATATATTAAAAAAAATACTTTTCCCATCTTTAAATTGCCTATTTCAACATAGCGGTTCTTAGAAATCAATGACACAAAAGGTTAAGTATCGAGGCCACCCCCCCACCCCCAGTCACTTCCTAACTCACATTTTACTTAACTCCCTATACTTGGTTTTATACCGACAATTTCATTGAAACAAAAAATTTCTGGGTTATTACTACTCTTTTCAACCAAATTACTCAGTTACACAATTACGGCTACGAAATTATTTAATATAGTTACTTCAAACTTTAAACGTAAAATACTCTAACCTGTTTTTGAACGTTACAAATTTTTTTAAATCATGTTATAGAAAGTAGTAGAAAGTAAACACTTTGTTGTTTTGTAGATAAAATGTCTCCTAACAAGATGTCAGTAGTATACTCCAACCCTTCACAAGTTAAGTGCTATATAATGTCTGGCACCTTCCAGATTTCCAATTAAGGGTAGCTTCATAACATTTTCCCTCCCGCTAACGTAATATAACGGCGAGATAATGGGACCTAAGTGGTGCACCGAGGCCGCCTTTAGTTGCAACGTTTACCTCTGTACATCCTTCAAAGAGCAAGGCAAACATTTTATAAGTAAGAGTATCTACCGAGGGAGAAGAGCTGCTAATGGAAAAACCTCACGCTCGTAGTTGCATCGATAAGGGGAAAAGTCTTTGGGAAATTTTCGGCGTTTCATACAACAGATTGTAAAATTAATGACTTTATGTTTCGAGATAATTAAAATAAAATTGCTAAATATTTCGATTTCACGAACTCTGTATCCCTTTATATCGTATACAAATCGAATAATTTCAAGTATTCGAATCAACCTTTGTACGAGAACCCTTATAAGTGTTTGTAGGCTTCGTAAATCTCATTTCCTAAATAAAATTTTTCTATGGGACTTTCTTCTACTCTGCTACCTTTACCAACTTCATCAGCCTCCTGAATTTAATAAATATAATGCTCCTATTTAGGGTCTACAAGATACAGATGAATGATGGTTAAAATTATAGTTCGGTCGCCTATTACTACCATAGGTTTGCTCATAGATACTGATCTTTACAGATGCAAATAAATTTTCCTTAGTGGCACCGATAGTTGAGCTTAAACCTTCAGATTGCTAAACGAGAGCTCTAGAGAACTCAGTCGTCTCTATTCCCAGAATTAATACCGCTAGAGAGAGATATTCTTCTTATCAGACTCGAAGGTTGGCAATAGTTTTGACTATTATAATGGCGAGCGGCCAAAGAGATAGAACTAGAGATCAATGAAGGCAAAAAATGTACTATGTGGCAACCCTCAAGTAACCTAACAGGCAGATGGATTTGTTGAGCTGGGAGCCTTCAAATTAGAAGTAGTGAATCAATTCACTTATCTGGGATCTATTATCAGCTCTATTAATAAGGTCTCTATTGAGGTGAATTAAAGTTCAGCCAATGCCAATAAAGCCTACTTTGGATTATGCAAACACTTTAACAGCCAGTATTTAAGTAGGAAAACAAACATTACACTGAATAAGACGTTCAGTCACCTCAGACGCCTCGATTCCCAGACTTAATAAATGCCCTGTAATGTTTGTTTGTATTGCCACCAAGTAGGTGATATTTAGCGCAAGTAGCTACTAATAGTTCGACTGAGAGCAGCACTGTAAGGTCTAAGTTTATTATCAGCTGATCCCTACGTATTAGATGTAATGTTTGTTTGTATTGCCACCAAGTAGGTGATATTTAGCGCAAGTAGCTACTAATAGTTCGACTGAGAGCAGCACTGTAAGGTCTAAGTTTATTATCAGCTGATCCCTACGTATTAGATATTGCCGATCCTTTTTAATTAAAATAGCAAGTCAGGTACAGGAATCGAATAAGAGAAGCGATTGAGCGCGAGTCGCAAGAGACCGGGCAGGAACAGGCCAGTGCTAGCGGTGACGAAGGGATCAATCTCCGATCGTTCGGATCTATCCCAAAGATCCAGCTAAGGAGGTAACCTTCATAATTATACAACAACACAAAAAGGTTTTCAATATTTTAAAATATATTTTTTATAAGTATGCGCACTGTCCATGGCATTAGGAAGGCTGTTAAGGGAAAAGTATCTTGTGGGGGCTTTCTAAATTTTATTTTGGGGCATAACTGTGTTATTAAGCCTTCTCACGAAGATATAACAACCCTTAGGGAAACGTTCTTCTCATGAGATTTGAACGTTGGAGAAATAGTTTTGACTATTAAAACAATTTTAGCCATCGGAGGGAATAACTGCATTGACAAACAGTTGAACTGTTATGTAGGCTTTTCAATCACCATAGTCTTTTTGCCCAATATTTTTACATGGAATATCGTAAGAAAGTCTCTAATTTGTAAAAAACGCCACGCAACCCATGTCACCACATTCTGAACGACAATGGAATTTCCAAACAATAAGTTTTGTGTTTACATTTTATTATTATTATTGTTATTGAAACTGGTGTTATTAATTAGACCGACTATTACTTTTCTTGCATTATCTTACCCTAAATACTCATAAAACTAGAGTGCCCATTAAGTCTTTAGGTCTAGTCTGGACATTGTCAATCACATATATTAGAACTAGCACAGCACAACACTACACTACACCAACTCAAATGGTTTGGATCTCTTCAATCTTCTAACCATGGACTGGTCATCAAAAAGTTGAAGAGCCACTGCACTTTGATGAAGGGGAAGCTCTTTACATGTTTTTTGGCTACCTCCTTGATTTCGTCTGTTACTGTCGAGATATTCAGATCTCGGTGAATATATATATATTTTACATACCAAGGGGCAGTAACCATATTTCTCAGTACCTTATTTTATAACATATGAAGAATATCTATATAAGATTCCTTTGCACATCCCCATGGATCCCATAGAGCCAAACTGGTTTCAAGATCTGATAGTACATTTTTATTTTATTATCTAATGAGAGGTTTGAGGTTACCCAAGAGGCAATAGTGGTTATGATGTTTGATATTTAATTCCTCCTTTTTTTTGATGTGGTGTTTCCATCTTAGTTTAGCATCTAGGTTCATACCTAGATATTTAGCTTTATATTCGTAAGGGATGATGATTCCGTTAGCATCCATTAGCGGAGGATCTTTCAATACCTTATTTGTGAAGTTGATGTGGACTGACTTCACTTGATTTAGTTTGACCTGTGTTTACATAATACAACAATAACTCACCAAAATTACAAAGAACAGCGAAGACACAACAACAAACGAATCGTACTAAACCTAATCGGTTCAAGTTACAACACAGAATTGAACAATGCAATTGATGGGAAACAAGAAATAATAGTAAATCAGTAGTTTTAATTAATAATTAAAATTTTAAAAAGCAGTAAAAACATGTGATGCATTTTTAACTAATCATAGTTTTATTTATAAATTATCTTATGATGCTGAATTACGCTGTTCATATAAATAATAAATATGAAGAATACGCGAAAAAATGGGTAAAAGCATTTGTCCAATGGATAAATAGAAAGTCGAACAAAAGAGTAAAGTCTGGAATTGACTTGTATAAGACAGAGTGAAACAAGAGCCACTAAACAGGGGTGGCAACTTAAAACGAGAGAAGGAAAGTGTTTGGTTAGAACGCATCAAGCATTACGTCATATATAGCAAGATAATGGATCCTGCGTTTTTATTCTTCTAATAAATGAAATATCTACATACATATGTAGTTTAAGGTTAGTATTTTTTATTAAATATACAGTTTTATCGAGCTAAATTTTGGAAAATTTAAAAATATTTCAACAAGTTATGGAGCTCGTAACAGCTTTCAACGAAACGCACTTTTAGTAGCTAAACGAATGAACACCAAGTCATGCTTGTCGTTATTTCCAGGAATACAAATATTAATTAATTGGCAACACTTTCGGTGCTTGCTCGGTTATATAATCGCATCATTAAAAGTTATAACGAGGCTGAGAGGCCATGAAGCACCCTAGCACCCCTTTTGCGACCCTTGTTATAAGCATATGCTATGGGTCTAAATGTAGAGTGTGGATAAATCCTCACACGAGAAAAAATAAGGGCAATAGAGTCTTTTAAATAAAAACTCATCTATACTAATAATTTTGTAGATTTATTACTAAATAATATATATATATATTATCTACTTCCGACTTCAAATACTTAAAAATGTACAATGTGTAATATGTATTTCTATCATTTAAAGATCTATGATAATTTCAAAATAATAAATAAGTTTACCTAATTTCAAGTATACAAAACATACTTCAAGCAACAACTATATTGAATTTGTATAGCATTGTTACATACTTCAAAAAACTTTGTGACACATTTCAAACCAACTTTCTTGCATATTTCAAACAACGTAGATACACACTTCAAACAACATTGTTATAGGCCTATACATCAATCCACTTTGTTACATACTTCAAAGAACATTGATGCACACATGAAAAAACTCTGTTACCAAAAACGTGTATCACACATATTAAACAATGCTGTTATATACTTCAAACCATTTTGTCTCCTACTTCAAGCAATTTTGTCATATACTTCAATAAAATTTTTGACACCTTTTCAAATATTATTGTTTAAGTACTTCAAATATCTTTGTCATACATTTCAAACAACATTATTACATACCTAAATCAAACTTGTATCATACTTCTAACAACTTTGTTTCACACTTAACACAAGTTTGTCACACAGCTCAAAACAAATTTGATACATACTTCAAATACAATTTTTACATACGTCTAACACTTTTGTTATATTTTACAAACAAAATTATTACATACTTACAACAACATTGTTACAGACTTAAAATCCTACTACATACTTCAAAACACTTGTTACATATTTCAAACAACTTTGTTGCACGCTTCAAACACAGTTGTTACAAACTTCAAACAACTTTGTTACATATCTAGAACAACTTTGTTATATACTTCAAACAACTCTGTTACAATCTTCAAATACCGATGTCACAATCTTCAAACAACTTTGTTACAATACTTGAAACAACTCTGTTACAATCTTCAAATACCGATGTCACAATCTTCAAACAACTTTGTTACAATACTTCAAACAACTCTGTTACAATCTTCAAATACCGATGTCACAATCTTCAAACAACTTTGTTACAATATTTCAAACAACTCTGTTACAATCTTCAAATACCGATGTCACAATCTTCAAACAACTTTGTTACAATAATTCAAACAACATTGTTACAATCTTCAAATACCGTTGTTACAAACATTAAACAACATTGTTACATATTTCTAACCACTTTGTTATAGGCTATTCTTCAAGCAAAATGTTTTCATGCTTCAAACAACATTGTTACCTACTTCAAAAAACACTGTTACACACTCCAAACAACATTGTTTCTTACATCAAACAATCTTGCTACTTATTTCAAACAACATTGCTACATATTTCAAACACCTTTCACAGTTTATAACAACTTTGATACACATTCTAAACACTTAATTGTGTTCTTCAAACACCATTGTCACAAACTTCAAACAACTTTGTTACATATTTTAAACGTAACATCTTTGTAACGAGAATTTCAAGAACAGTTTGTACCAGTTGAAAACAAACGTTGATTAGTACTAACACAAGCTATTGACGTTATTTTACATATTTTTTGACGTTTAGGCACTGGTTAAGTCCCAAAACTGCATGTGTGTTTTGTTGGGGTATATTCTAGACGTTATTAAGCTAGAGAACCCTTATGTCAATATTAGCCAACGTTACCTCAAATTTAGGTAAAAAACTTTATTAATTAATTGTTTAAAGAAAGCTTTTTACATCATCGTAAAAATAAAGCGATTAAGTACTCGTGTCGCATTAATGCCCTGAGCTAAGTGCTGGCGTCGGTATACGCGTGACCTATCTGCAATCTGTATCAGCCCTCAAGAGGCTGGGGACAGCACGTAATCTCAGACTCCGCATCAGATCCATCACATAGCTTCCATTCATTATATCCCCAGAGAAAAGAAGATGTTCGGAAAAATAGACGTACACATACATTTTGTTTAATTGAAAATATTATAGAACATAATGGGTTTTAGGTATAAATTATAATGAATATGTTTTTGAAATTTAAGTAAAAGGATCTTTGTCTAAAATGTATTATTCTATAAATCTTGAAAACATTCGAAATAAATTTATAATTTGAAATTTCTTTCAAATAACTTTAAGTAAATTGAGTGTGTAGTCTAAATTGGTAACCTAACATAAATGTAATGTTAGGATTAACTCATATCTTTTAATAAGTTAGTTGGTTCATTTGACTTTTAAAAAAAATGGAAATTCAAGGAAAAAGAATATTTATTTCTAAAACAGGACGTGAATGCTTAAGGACAGTGTTGTTCTGTGAATTTTGCAAAACATTATTGTTGTGATAACCAAGGATCATGGGATACCAAGGGTTGCATGTACCGCAAACCCCCTTGGTAGTTTTAATTTAAAACGGTCGTGCCCTTCTTGTACACAGCGCAAAACCCCTTGGTAGCTTTGATTCACAACGGACGTGCCCTTCTTGTCCACAGCGCAAAACCCCTTGGTAGGTTTGATTCACAACGGACGTGCCCTTCTTGTACGCAGCACAAACACCCTTGGTAGGTTTGATTCACAACGTCTGGGCCCTTCTTGTACACAGCGCAAAACCCCTTGGTCGGTTTGATTCACAACGGACGTGCCCTTCTTGTACACAGCGCAAAACCCCTTGGTCGGTTTGATTCACAACGGTCGTGCCCTTCTTGTACACAGCGCAAAACCCCTTGGTAGGTTTGATTCACAACGGACGTGCCCTTCTTGTACGCAGCACAAACACCCTTGGTAGGTTTGATTCACAACGTCTGTACCCTTCTTGTACGCAGCGCAAGCCCCCTTGGTAGGTTTGTCTTACAACGGTCGTGCCCTTCTTGTACGTAGCGCAAACCCCATTGGTAGGCTTGTTTTACAACTGTCGTGCCCTTCTTGTACGCAGCGCAAACCCCTCGGTATGTTTGTTTTACAACTCTCGTGCCCTTCTTGGTCGCAGCGCAAACCACCTTGGTAGGTTTACTTCACAACAGTCGTGCCCTTCGTGTACGTTGCGCAAACAACCTCGGTATGTTTGTTTTACAACTCTCGTGCCCTTCTTGGTCGCAGCGCAAACCACCTTGGTAGGTTTACTTCACAACTGTCGTGCCCTTCTTGTACGCAGCGCAAACCCCTCGGTATGTTTGTTTTACAACTCTCGTGCCCTTCTTGGTCGCAGCGCAAACCACCTTGGTAGGTTTACTTCACAACAGTCGTGCCCTTCTTGTAGGCAGCGCAAACCCCCTTGGTAGGTTTGCTTTACAACAGTCGTGCCCTTCTTGTACGTTGCGCAAATTCCCACGATAGGTTTGATTCACAACGGTCGTACCCTTCTTGTGTGAAACGCAAACCCCCTTGGTAGGTTTGTTTCACAACGGTCGTGCCCTTTTTGTACGCAGCACAAACCCCCTTGGTAGGTTTGTTTCACAACGGTCGTACCCTTCTTGTGTGAAACGCAAACCCCCTTGGTAGGTTTGTTTCACAAAGGTCGTGCCCTTTTTGTACGCAGCACAAACCCCCTTGGTAGGTTTGTTTCACAACGGTCGTGCCCTTCTTGTACGCAGCACAAACCCCCTTGGTAGGTTTGTTTCGCAACGGTCGTGCACTTCTTGTGTGAAACGCAAACCCCCTTGGTAGGTTTGTTTCACAACGGTCGTGCCCTTCTTGTACGCAGCGCAAACCTTCTCGGTAGGTTTGTTTCACAACGGTCGTGACCTTCTTGTACGCAGCGCAAACCCCCTTGGTAGGTTTGTTTCACAACGGTCGTGCCCTTTTTGTACGCAGCACAAACCCCCTTGGTAGGTTTGTTTCACAACGGTCGTGCACTTCTTGTGTGAAACGCAAACCCCCTCGGTAGGTTGGTTTCACAACGGTCGTGCACTTCTTGTGTGAAACGCAAACCCCCTCGGAAGTTTTGTTTCACAACGGTCGTGCCCTTTTTGTACGCAGCACAAACCCCCTTGGTAGGTTTGTTTCACAACGGTCGTGCACTTCTTGTGTGAAACGCAAACCCCCTCTGTAGGTTTGTTTCACAACGGTCGTGCACTTCTTGTGTGAAACGCAAACCCCCTCGGAAGTTTTGTTTCACAACGGTCGTGCCCTTTTTGTACGCAGCACAAACCCCCTAGGTAGGATTGTTTCACAACGGTCGTGACCTTCTTGTACGCACCGCAAACCCCCTTGGTAGGTTTGATTCACAACGATCGTGCCCTTCTTGTACGCACCGCAAACCCCCTCGATAGGTTTGTTTCACAACGCGTCGTGCCCTTCTTGTACGCAGCGCAAACCCCCTTGGTAGGTTTGATTCACAACGGGTTGTACCCTTCTTGTGTGAAACGCAAACCCCCTTGGTAGGTTTTATTTCACAAAGGTCATGCCCTTTTTGTACGCAGCCCAAACCCCCTCGGTAGGTTTGTTTCACAACGGTCGTGCCCTTCTGTTTGAAATGCAAACCCACTCGGTAGGTTTAATTATTAGGTTGTCGAATTTATGTTATAGATATATGAAATTTCAAACGATTGATTTTTAAAATGAAACAATAAGAATTTGTTTAATGAAATTTATAAATATACGTGAATTAACAATTCAGGTGTTTATAATAAGCGTGTTTAAAATTAATTAAAATTGTAGGGTAATTAAATAGGTTAGTAAAAATTGTATGCAGAATTCTGTTAGAGCTAAAGGGTAAACACAATATGTTTAAATACGTGTCAGGTTTATTTATTATTACTATTATTATTAAATTTCTTCTATTAGCTCACACTCTCCTGACTTATATCTTGTGCAAATTTTCAGTCAATAATACAATGCGTTTTTATTCATGCAATCAACTTTAAATACATTTTTTCCAATACTGGATGACAATTGATGTTAATACAGTTTATTCAAATATTTATTCGATATTTTATATTATAAAAATTAGGCGAGTCTACTAAGGTCGGATATAAACTGAGTATCTTCATGTTCAAAGTATAGCACTTTTGGCTTTGAGACAACTTTCCCATAGCTAGAAATGTATTTCTCATAAAATTATATTAATTTTTTTGCTCCCGTCTTTTTAACGTCGAGACTTCCATTGTTCAATCTTAAAGTTCTGCCATGGTTACCGCACAATATCATAAATATTGCTTTAGGAAAAGTGAATGAATAGAATAAAATAAACAAACTGGATTAACGATATCGAACGGTATCAACTCTTGCTTTACAAACGCACAATGTGAAAGGAAAGGGAAAAGAAGCTACAACGCAATGCAAGCGACGAAAAAAAAGAAAGCGTATAAATAGTAACAAACAAAAATAATAGTCCAACACCATACATAGAAAGGATAATAAAAAATTGCAAGGAAATTCGCTTTCTATTTTGCCACTTAATATTGTTATTCTGACATATCTATATACATAAAAGAAACTAAAATAAAATTTGTCTTTGTTAACTTGCGTAGAAATTTACTTTAAAAAGTTTCTAAAATATAACTTCTTTATTTTGATGGAAACATGTTGAACTCTATCGAATGTAGACAATTTGAGCCATTTAAATCTTTAACGACTTAGTGTTTATTTGGTAATAGAAATTGTATTATTTCTATAAATTTCTCAAGACAATTTTTATACGACTAGCAGGGCTACGCAATAATTTGCCTGATAGTCATAATGAATTTGTTTGTACAATATTTTTCATATATTGTATTATTTAATCTATAGCTAAATACAAAAACTTGCTCTCTCTACTCTGGACTGGGCTTTCTCTGTCGGAGATGAAGGATTATCATAAAATAGACTCAAGGTGTGTTTCGGGACGTCAGAGTCTAAGTGGTTACTTTTACAGATCTTTCCCTCTAGCGACCTTTCTTACAATTAAAATATAAAACCAGTGTTTACAAAGGAAAACGCAAAGCTTCGAGATTACCTACAAATAAACGCCAACATTGCGAAATCATAGAACTTGTTTAGGAGGCCATAAAATTACACTCGTATTGAGTACGATATTTACGTCTCGCTAAAATCACACCTTCGCCCACGCATGGATATCTTTAGAAAACAAAATTATCTGAAACGAGCGGATAATGTAATGTCTGATTACTATCAGGGACCATAACACATATATTTTATTGTCTTTAGATATAGGCCTACCTTTTATACTCTAGTAGATGCTGGGTTGGCTCCCCGATAGCGGCAATATATTGTTTGCCCCAACCTGTAAAGATGAGTACCTTGTAATAACAACTGGGGACTAAGGCGAAGCTCTGACAAATTATCTTTCTTTGAGTACCGTGTGTTCCATCTAAGGCAATGATCTCCTAAAAACTCTCTCTCCTAAACACTGTCTCTCCTTAACACTGCCTCTCGTAAACACTGTTTCTCCTAAACACTGTCTCTCCTAAACACTGCATCTCGTAAACACCGTTTTTCCTAAACACCCCCTCTCCTAAATACCGTCTCTCCTAAACACTCTCTCTCCTAAACACTTTCAATCCTTAACACACTCTTCCTTGAACACTGTCTCTTCTAAACACTGTCTCTCCTAAACAAAAAAAAATTATAAATGGAGTCAGTTTTGTAAAGATCATAATAAATGTATTTAATTATAACTTATACACTTATAAATTAAATAACTTTGTACACTTTTAGGAGTAAAATTGTGAATGTTGACGTCATCTTTCTTTACCATTGCTTTGACAACACTGATTTTATTTTTCATAGTGAATAATCTTTAAACCATGGAATATGATTCCTTACAACAAAGAGAATATTGAAGCATGAAATGTGTGCTTACATTTACAAAAATATTTCGCCAGCCGGGCATAGTGATGGACGTTGACAGGTTCTGTCTCTTGACCTGAAATAGTGATAATGCTTGAAACGGCCGTCTTCATACATCATAATGCTACTATGTAAATAATACAGACAAAACGTATACTCAAGTGTGTCTAATATTTTGCGAAAGCTTTTGAGGAGGATATGAAGAAATATTGTTTGTCATTTAGCAAATTAATGTATCAGTATATTAAAATAGAAAAAAAACACGAACGAAATTAGTCACTAAAAATAGTTCACATTACAAGTATTAAAAAAAGTTACATACCTATTTGTGCATGCTATATTTATATATAAATGTCTACCAGTTACTCCTACAGTTAATATATACGCCAAAAGAATTATTTCACTCATATTTTGTACATTTAAATATAAAAACAAAGTTAGCTACCTAAAACAAAGTTTCAATTGTAAACATATTTTGTGGTTTATTGTTCGTCTTATTTTATCGTTGGTATTGAGCTTAAGTGCTTGTGTTTTGGTGAGTTGTTTTTCTTTCTGCGATGTATAACTTTTTTTGCAGTATCGTTTTTTACGTTCAGTGTTTTTGTTATACTGAGGACCTTTTGTCGTGTAAACGACCATAAACTCAATATTTACACGGCTCCATAGAACACAATATTATTGGATTGTTCCAAGATCCAAAACGCGGCAACCCCTAGGCTCGTAGAAGGGTTGGTATCGCCCCCCTAATTAGCATCTTATAACCCCTTTGTAAATTCTTTCCCTCTACACACAGTATATTGATGAAATGATGTAGCTATTAAAACCGATTCTTGGAATCTAGAAATACTTCAGAATATACAATTCAGTTCCTCAGACTGCAGGTCATTAAATTTAAAAACAACACAATCTATTCTATAAGATTTACAAATTAAACTACGAGCCTTTATGTACAAGCGGGGCAATGTCCTCAACATAATTATGCATATTATTTTTGCTGAACTGAACAATAATTTCATCTGCAAATATGTGTAAGCGAGTTTGGACTCTACAATAATGTGACTTGTAAATATGTATAAACGTCTGCAAATATGTACAAGCACCTGCAAATAGGACAGTAATGAAGTATGTAAATATGTATAATCTTCTACAAATTAAACAATATGATGCAAATATGTATTAGCACCTACAAACAGAACAGTAATGATGTATTTAAATATGTATAATCTTCTACAAATTAAACAATATGATGCAAATATGTATTAGCACCTACAAACACCACAGTAATGATGTATTTAAATATGTATAATCTTCTACAAATTAAACAATATGATGCAAATATGTATTAGCACCTACAAACAGAACAGTAATGATGTATTTAAATATGTATAATCTTCTACAAATTAAACAATATGATGCAAATATGTACAAGCACCTGCAAATAGGACAGTAATGAAGTATGTAAATATGTATAATCTTCTACAAATTAAACAATATGATGCAAATATGTATTAGCACCTACAAACAGAACAGTAATGATGTATTTAAATATGTATAATCTTCTACAAATTAAACAATATGATGCAAATATGTACAAGCACCTGCAAATAGGACAGTAATGAAGTATGTAAATATGTATAATCTTCTACAAATTAAACAATATGATGCAAATATGTATTAGCACCTACAAACAGAACAGTAATGATGTATTTAAATATGTATAATCTTCTACAAATTTAACAATATGATGCAAATATGTACAAACACCTGCAAAAAGAACAGTAATGATGTATTTAAATATGTATAATCTTCTACAAATTAAACAATATGATGCAAATATGTATTATCACCTACAAACAGAACAGTAATGATGTATTTAAATATGTATAATCTTCTACAAATTAAACAATATGATGCAAATATGTATTATCACCTACAAACAGAACAGTAATGATGTATTTAAATATGTATAATCTTCTACAAATTTAACAATATGATGCAAATATGTACAAACACCTGCAAACAGAACAGTAATGATGTATTTAAATATGTATAATCTTCTACAAATTAAACAATATGATGCAAATATGTATTATCACCTACAAACAGAACAGTAATGATGTATTTAAATATGTATAATATTCTACAAATTAAACAATATGATGCAAATATGTATTAGCACCTGCAGACAGAACAGTAATGATGTATTTAAATATGTATAATCTTCTACAAATTAAACAATATGATGCAAATATGTATTAGCACCTGCAAACAGAACAGTAATGATGTATGTAAATATTTATAATCTTCTACAAATTAAACAATATGATGCAAATATGTATTAGCACCTACAAACACCACAGTAATGAGATGTATACATGTATATAAACGTCTACAAAACTAAACACTAATATAATCTGCAAATACGTAAAAGAGCCTGCAAACCGCAAAATAATGTCCTGTGTAAATATGTATAGTTTCCAAAATAAACATTATATGATTATCGTCTGTAAAAAGCACAAAAATATAATCTGCAATTATGTAGAAACATCTGAAAAATGGGCAATCGCCTGCAAAAGAACAGATAAAATTATCTCCAAATTGTAAAGTTATCTACAAATTTCTAGATCATCTTTAAAATACATTACGATTTGCAAACTAAACATAATAACTCTCAACATCCGGACTCTTTATCCTACCTAATTCCCTTTCCCGTTAATGTTAACGTAAAATCCTTTTGCTCTAACGTTTTGGTCTGTGGACTACACAAATCTGCAATCGTCATAAAGTTAACTAGTTGGTTAGTTTGTTACAACGGGAACAGAGATTATTCCATTTCTTATTAAAGCACAGCTTTGACATTGTTATCTAATTTTTCACTTTCCCTTCGCGACTAAAGTTCACTTACAGCACGTCCCAGGCACTCTACGCGTGCGACTATATTATTCCCAACTGACTTATTTAATTTTACAGCTTCTCTTCATTATAGTTGGGTTAACCATCCCTTTTCTATTTATTTTTTTATCGTTTGTGGGCATTACGTTGCTGAGTTTTAATCCCTTTTTGTTTTATTTTATAAAAGTTAGTCGTTCTATGCACATTTAACTTAGTTGTTATGTGTTGATTCGTTTGAACCTAGCAAACAATGTACACAAATATTTCAATGTATGAAAATACCAATGTAAGAAATATTCCAATGTATCAAAATACCAATGTAATAAATATTCCAATGTATGAAAATACCAATGTATCTTCAATGTACGGAAATATTCCAATGTATCAAAATACCAATGTATTTGCAATGTATGTAAATATTCTAATGTACAAAAATATCATTGTATTTCCTATTTACGGAAATATTCCAATGTATTAAAACACCATTGTATTTTCAATGTACGTAAATATTCCAATGTATGAAAATGCCAATGCCTTTCCAATGTACGTAAAGATTCTAATGAATGAAAATACCAATGTATTTCTAAAGATAGAATAAACAGTATCTAACAATGCCTCACGCTTTTGTTATAGGTAACATTACTATATCTGTTTTATGTTTTAACAAAAGACATATTATTCTTTTTTAACAAAAGATTTAATTTTACAACACACACACACGCACATTTATATATATATAAATATAAATATATATATATATATATATATATATATATATATATATATACATATATATATATATATATATAAGAGGGAAAGAGAGAGAGAGTTTTTTTGCAGATAAAAAACTGTTACTCTCTAGCGATAAAGTTGCAACAATCACCATTGAGTATCACTATATTATATTTAGTAGATTTATCCTGAATTCGTCACTATATCCTCAGCTGACTCGCCACATAGTAGCTGAATGTACATTTTGCCCCCAGGCCTAAAGAACCTGATTGGAGATTAAACGCTTAGCTGACTGCCAAAAATAGCTGATTGCACAACATACCCTTAGCTACTTTCCAAAATAGCTGATTGCACATTATTCGTTTAGCTAACAACCCAATGTAGATGATCGGACCGTATACCCTTAGCTAACTGTCAAAGTACCTGATTGCATAATATATTCTTAGCTGACTGGCTAAAATATCCGATTGCATATTACACCCTTAGATGACTGCTAAAAGTAGCTGTTTGCAATATATACCATTAGATGATTGCCCGAAGTAGGGGATTGCACAATATACTATTATCTGACCGCCTAATGTGAGCGAATGGAAAATATACCCATAGAGAACTGCCAAAAGTAGCAGTATACACTATATACCATTAGAAAACAGCCCAAAATAGGTGATTGCACAATGTACCATTAGTCAGCTACTTCCCAAAGTAGCTGATTGCATACTATTCGTTTAGCTAACAGCCTAATGTAGATGATAAGACACTATACTTTTAGCTAACTGACAAGGTAGCTGAATGCACAATATACACTTAGCTGACTGGTTAAAGTAGCTGATTGCATATTATACCCATAGATGACTGCCTAAAGTAGCTGCTTGCACTATATACCATTAGAGGAATACCCAAAAGTAGGTGATTTATACTATGTGTTAAGAGGACTGTTCAAAGTAACTGTGTATACAATATACCATTAGAGGACTGGCCAAAGTAGCTGACTTCACATTATAATCTTAGTTGGCTGCTAAACGTAGGGTTTGTCAGAGTATACCCCTAGTTATTTCGTACAAACAGCCCCTAGCTACTTCTTACAACTATCTTGCACAACTATCTTAGCAACTTCCGAACAGGTAGGCACTGCTCTTAGACGTTCCTGGACAGTTAGGATATTCGTCATTTGAGCCTTGACACAATACCTTAGCAACATCAGACTGCCCTTAACTGGCAGAAAGAGCTTTTAGTAGTGTCAAAGACATGATATGCAAATAGTATTCGATGAAGAGTAGAGGACAAGAAAAAACAAAACAAAGTTCTAACATAAACCAAAACCGATTTGCTGAAATCATTTGAAAATTCAATCAATGTTTTCAGTGAATAGGGTATAGGGCAGATAGAGTTAGTTTTTCTGACAATGAGTTGTTAATTAATTTAAACCATAAACATACCACGCCATATGTGTCTCTCACCTATTTTAGTTTGTTTGTGTATACACTCACAAGCTTTCATATTACAAAAACAGTCTATGTTTAAGCGAATTAACTTTTATTTAGTAAAATTGCAACCTTTAGGGAACCAATTTGATATCTATCTCATACCTATAAAACGTACACGAGATTGAAAGGCCTGCATATTAATATACACCCATTAAATTACGTCAGTTGTTAAATTATTTTATTAACAATTAAACTATTTATAAAATAAAATTATTTTATATTTAAAACCATACATTTAAACATTTCTGAACGCAAATGTAATGTAAATAAAGAAAAGTAACAAAAAGTTTTAAATTAAATTTTAATCTAGCTAACAATCCAATTTTTTGCCCTAATATAATTAAATATAGCTGATTTATTGCGGTCTTTTTAATATTGTTTCACTTTCCTGACGTAAAAGAAGAAAATAAAGAAATTATAAGAAGGTTAGAAATATTTTCACGCTAATACTCGTGTCAAAGCGAGGGCTTAGCCCATTTGAGAGTTAATTTTTGATTTTCCTCTGGCAAAATATTTTCTGTTTTGTGCCTTCTTAAAATTACTCTCTCGAAATAGCAGTAGCTCCTAGGCCACTTCGACCTTGTTAAATAATAAAAAGCAATTGGTTGGTGCATATGTCTTTAATTAAAGGCGCCAATTAACGCTGGCCTCTCTAATTATAGCGACCACAGAGACCATCCGCACGCAGTATTCTATCATGCGTTGTGTTGACTGCGCGTCAGTAAACATGTTTGTGTTTTCTGTTTAGCATGAACACGCACAACCCGTGGTACGTGGAGAACGACACGGAAGAAAGGAACGCCAGGGCGAAGAAAGCCTATACAGCCCTGCTGACGGTCACCGCAAGAACGCCAAACAACGAGGAATACAGGAACTTCTCTTACGAGGTAAAGACACTCAAATTAAATATGTATACTTTTTAAAGATTTCATGAAAACGCTCAAGAATTCTTCCTTGAGTCACCCTATGTCTCCTATAACTTTTATAACTATAATGTTGCATGTACAAAGATTTCAATATTACATTAAAATGTCCGAAAATTAAAGCTAAACTCTTAAATAGATATTCTCTTACCTCTTCCTGTTGTTATTTTAAGTTGCCGAGATGTGTGTATCATTAGAAGATTATACGTCACGGCCTTCTCACATAAGAAATTATTTTCCCTGATAGTAGTCTTGATTTTAGGTTTTTTACAACAAACACTCTCATAGTTTGATGAAATTCTACAAATTTTTTCACAGATCTAGAATCAATGAAACTGCGACAACACTAACAGTATAGATTTTAGGTTATTTAAAATTAACACTCTCTTTGTTTGATGAAATTCTACAAACTTGCTGCTTACAGCTTTTAAATGTCACAACGTTTTGTTATGTGTGCCAACTGTATTATATGTTTGCATATAGTTTTATTATTTTACATACAGTTCCGTGCTAAGTGGTTGTTCATACCTATTCACAGAATGTAGTATTTGTGTTAACGATAGTGACTTGTGTAGCGTTTTACGACATTATTTCCAGTTATAAGAATATAGATAAAACTACTTATAATAAAACCTGTACCTGAAGGAGGAAAACTAGAAAATAATTTACTGAAAAGAATAATATGTTGAAGAAACGAATAATATAGAAACAAATGGAATAAAATAAACGAATAATATAGAAAAGAAACCAATAATATAGGGAATAATATAATAATATAGATAACAATGGAGAAATATAGAGAAGATAGTAACAATATAGAGTAGAAATGAAAGCATTGAGAAGAAAAGGTAAGTATATAGAAGAAAAATAACAATATATTGAAGAATGGAGCAATATAGAGAATAAAGGAATGGTATACAGGGAAATTGAATAATATTGAAAATATAGGTATAATACATGAAGATAAAAATAATTTATAGATAAAAGTCACAATATAAAGAAGAAATAACTAATATAGAGAATAAAGGAATAATGTATAGAAGAAAGGAATAATATAGAGAAGAAACAGGTAATGTAGATAGAGAAGAAAAGAATATTGTATATCATCATCTATCTACGGTGGGTACGACGAAACATTGCAGTTTTCTGTGAAGAGTCGTCTACCATAAAGTGCAGAGACCTATTTCTTGGGAGAATAACGCTACAACCATCTCACAAGTGTTCGTATTGGCACTAAATTTACTCTACCAATTAACACAAACATGACATACGGTTCTGCAAGTAAATAAACAACTCCATCTGTTATGTCGGCATCTGTGGCAAAGGTCAGAAGTGTACTATGATTTACGCTAGAACGCTGCCAAGCTTAAAGAGCTATTTATGCGGCAGAACGTAAAATAAATAAATTCTTGGAGTAATGGGTTTTAATTTTATTTGTTGAAATATTAACGGTTTCATTTAGATTAGTATTGAATTTCAAATTTAAAGATGCAAATACCCACACTAACACATCACACACACACACACACACACACACACACACACACACACACACACACACACACACACACACACACACACACACACACACACACACACACACACACACACACGACCACACACACACCACACCACACACACACACCACAACACACACACACACACATACACACACACACACACACACACACAACACACACCACAACACACACACACACACACACACACACACACACACCACAACACACACACACCACAACACACACACACACACACACACACACAAACACACATACACACACACACACACACACACACACACACACACACACCACAACACACACACACACCACAACACACACACACACACACACACACACACAAACACACATACACACACACACACACACACACACACCACAACACACACACACACACCACAACACACACACACACACACACACACAACACACACACACACACACACCACAACACACACACACACACACACACACACACACAAACACACATACACACACACACACACACACACACACACACACACACACACACTCACACTCACACATTCACACTACATAGTTACAGTATTAAGAACATCAAACTTTCAAACTTCTGATTTTAATTCACAGTAAACGTTTTCAAATCCATAGTTGTGAATTGAGCATGGATTACAATCGATTGGTTGGAGACACAAGTGAGGTTGGAATTGTGATTCAAAGAGTTATAATTTAAACCAGGAACGCTTGCATTACAGAAATTCCCGCGTTTACTCGCGTCAGACGCGCCGTTTGGGCAAATCTAACATTTGTAATTATTGTTATAATTGATTTTAATATATATATATATATATATATATATATATATATATATATATATATATATATATTGCAATTGTAAAGACTATAATATGAATTGAACTTGTTCATTGACATAAAAACAATTTATTAAATACTTCGATTGCATGTTTATGTGTAAAAATACAGCTAAAAAGTTATAATATTAAAAGTTATACCATAGGTCGCTCCTAACACGTGGTCGCTCGAACTTGTAAACGCTCCCCAACATTGGCTAGGTCTGCCGATTCTCTCGGCCTCGGTTACCCTCTCAATCATTCTATCTACTCTAATGTTAGTAGCATCCTCGAGAAAGCAGATTTAGAAGCTCAGTCGCATACAACGGAAAGATAAAATAATTCCTTCAGAGTAACTAAAATAATAGATTCAATCTAATAGCGAAAGCGGTTCCGGGCTAACGTTATCCGTAAATATGTTTTAACTGATTATATTAATTCCTTCTATGATTCACATTTTTTCTTCTGTGATTCTCATTATTTCCCGTGAGATTATGATTATTTTTTTGTGATTCTCATTATTTTCCCTGCGGTTTTTATTATTTCCTTTGTGATTCTCATTATTTCCTCTTGTGATTCTCATCATTTCTTCTGTGATTCTCATTATTTTTTCTGTGCTTTTCATCGTTTCTTCTGTGATTATCATTATGTCTTCTGTGATTATCATTATTTCTTCTGTGATTCTTATTATTTCCTCTGTGATTCTCGTTATTTAATTTGTTACTCTAATGTTTTCTTCTGTGATTCTAATTCTTTCTTCTGTGATTCTCATTATTTCTTCTGTGGTTCTCATTATTTCCCGTACGATTCTCATAATTCCCTCTGTGATTCTCTTCATTTCCTCTGTGATTCTCATTATATTATCGGTGATTCTCATTATTTCCTCTGTTATTCTCACTATTTCTTCTCTGATTCTCATTATTTCCTCTGTGATTCTCATTTTGTCTTCTGTGATTCTTATTGCTTCTCATCATTTCTTCTGTGATTTCCATTATTTCCTCTGTGATTCTCAGTATTTCTTCTGTGATTCTCATTATTTTTTCTGTTATTCTTATTATTTCCTCGGTGATTCTGATTATTTCCTCCGTAATTCTCATTTTTTCTTTTCTGATTCTCATTCTTTCTTCTGCGATTCTCATTATTTCTTCTGTACTTTGGAATAACAAATGTTTACGTTCCAATAGTTTAATTATAAAGATTATTTGTTTTTTTTTTTGAAAAAAAAATATTGTGTTTGAATGATTCATAAAACAAATTTTATAAAAAATATGGATTCCTTAATAAGAACGAAGTGAATTTAGAGTAGAAATAATTCTATTGTATCAAAGTAAACCAACAATGAATTCTGACTAATCTCTTATTCCAGCTTGCAAAGCCGCCTGCTTTGTGCAAACAGAATTAATCTTAATTTTAGTACGTCTTAGTAGGCACCCAACAATCTTTAAGGAAAAACATTTCTTCTTCATCGAATCTCTAAATATATCTCATTGTTTTACTTTTTATGTTCAGAGAGAAATCCCAAGCGTTCGTAATACTTATGAAAGTGTAATTTGGTTTTTCCATTTTTAATATCAGTATTGAGCTTATGTTTTAACAAGTCTGCTCAATTTGTATAAAGATATATTTTAGTGTAAATACAATTTTCAAAGAAGAAGAGAAACAAAACAAAAATAGTGGCGGTTGTAAGAGTTTCTACTAAAGTGTAATTTCAAACATTTATTTAATAGACCCTAGTAAGGTAACTGAATAACAGCCTAACTTATATTTGTATTTAAAGTCTGTTAATAACTATTAAATCTTTATAGAGGCTAATGACAGATCACAGACAGTTAATTCATGCTTTTTTTACACGCAACGTTTCAAATTTTTTCGAAATTCTTTTTCAAGTAGAAGGAAGAAAAACAATGCGTAATCAAAAAACAAGGGAGAAATGCATTGAATAAAATGAAAGAGTTAAATGATTTTCCATCTGCATATGAATTTTTGGTAATTAAAATATAAGTGAGATTTAACATTTTTGTAGGTTTTTTTGATCACTCGGGATATTGTATATATTATAATGATTGTGTTGTTTAAAATTTAAAGTGATGACTCTGTTATTAATAGTAGATGTGTTAGTGTATCTATCTGTGATTATCTGTTTCATTCTATTAAAATTTTAACATCTAAATAAGAGTATTTATTAAGAGTTTTTTAGTGTTGATTTATATTATGTTTTATGTAATGTTATGAATTTTATATAAATTGTAAGCTATGTTTTATATTGGTTTAATAAAAGCGAGTTCTTGAAAAATAATTTCGTAAAAAAATTCGAAACGTTGAGTATTAAAAAAGCATGAATTAATTGTCTGTATAAAAACAGCTTAAGTCACAAACAAATCGGCAAGAGCGTTAGATGACTATATATTTGGCGTTATTGTTGTATTAGATAATAAAACTTATTGCTAATGTATTAGTTGATATAACCTAAAATAAAACATCTGCTATTTGAAATTACATCTTTCACATAAATTAATCAATTGTAATATATTTCTGAATATGTCAATTATTTAAACATAACCAGAAATTAACCTCTGATTGCAAACAAAAATAGACGTTAGTAATAACCTACCACCATGTTTGACGTTAGGAAGTATTCAGGACTAAACTAAGTAGATGTAAATGTGAATGGTGTTTTTAAATGTTGCACCTTAAAAAGTTATACTTTTAAAAATATTTTGTGAATATAATATAAGAAAACCTGTCGTCGTTGTTACTGAATCCAACGACACTTATGATAGGATTTTGTAATAGGCCACTCAGAAGAAGTTTTTACTGGCTGTTTCTCAACGTTTTATTCTGAGTTTATTTATTACTCCGTTTTGAAGCAATTAACAAAACAATTATTTTTGCGTTTTGAAGCGCGTTCCCAAAACCCAAACTACTACAAAACGCACAAAGTACTACTGTAAATTAGCGCAGTAAACTACGTGAGTTATAATACACTATATACATGCCATTTTAATCCTCTGTATAGCGATGTACTCCACATATAGAGCGCGTTTCTGATACAAGGGGGGGGGCACTTTATATTTACATAGTACGAGGCGGCCCGCAAATTCCCTTTCCGTATAGGCACTTACCAAACCCTACTGGTAAAGCTAATTTTACTGTAATTACTAATTTTACTAATATAATTTTTGTGTCCATTAACAACTCACAAACCTGAACTCTGCCACGACAACAGTGATACTGCCCAGTGCAGGACGAATAACAAATCTATAAGTAGGATCGCTGTACACCACTTCAAAGTCAGACAGCGCCGTCATCCTCCCCTGCGGCAAAACGAGTCGGTATACAGTCACGTGATCACATCCACTTCTATTCCAAGAATGACTCCACAGTCAGTCTAAACCTTGTAGCAGTCTGGTTATGCTAAACTTAAAATAAGTCCAATAATTGTTTACTTTTAAATTTAACGAAACATTTTCAATTAGGCCCACACTAATGGGAAAAATCTCATCATCCTTAACGTTTCATCATTTATATATATATATATATATATATATATATATATATATATATATATATATATATAGAATATCAAATGTGTTTTCCTGTTAGAATATTTTTAAGATAAAAAAAATTTTTTTTTGGATCATTCTTAGTATTGTAACTCCTGGGGATGTTGGTAATGTAAATCAACGGAAAGCTTTGAGTTTATTATTCAATAAATTAAATATTCCTGTATTTGTGTATATTATTTGATCTTAAATATATATATATATATATATATATATATATATATATATATATATAACAAAAAAAAATATAATAAAAATGAACAAAGATAAAAATACTGAAGTAATCATACAACGTTATAAGTTTCACCCCAATTTTGTTAATTTAACAAATACAATATTTAGCCAAAATGAAAAAAAAATTTTAGAAAATAATAATAAAATTAACCTCAAAAAGATATGAAAAGAAATATCGATACAATAATAGTAGATACTGAACTGGCGATCAATAAAATAAAAGAAGAAGAACAAGAGATTATGCAAATAAAAACATCACATGATATACATATATATATACATACGTTTTCAATAGTGTAATATACGAAAACTGACCTTGAGGACCTCAAGCGTGCCGCGGGTTGTGGAACCCAGCTCTATGGGAACGGTAGCACGCCACCACTGAACCCTCTCTTTCGCTTCTTTTCTTGGGAGTGAGGCAAGTCCAGCAAATCTCCTGCATGAATACATGCAATATCATTGTTTAGCATTACTAGAATCATGACTCTCTTACATAACCAAATGGTAAGTAATATGTCGTAACCCTTGTGTTTCAGGTGAAGAAGTTAGCTCAGGAGAAGTACAATTTCTCATTTGGTAACGATTCGGTATCGCCCTTCGTAACGTCCTTCTACGACGCAGTCCTGCTTTACTCTATCGCCCTTAATGAAACCCTGCAGCTGGGTCGCTCCCAGAAGGATGGTTTTTACATAACCCGTCGGATGTGGAACAGAACATTCCAAGGTAAGTGTTTTTTTCTAATCTACTTCCAGCGATTGCGAATATCTTCTCTTCAGCCTACCTCGGTCACTTGGACGAGGTAGAAAACGACCAATTATAGGCTGTCCGATTTAAATGGTCACTCCATTATTGTATCGTTATAGAACGTAACGTTCTGTAAATTCTAAATTAATGGTTTGTCTATTGCTTTATGCGAAAATCATCCCGGCTCTTAGTAGACTTTAGTTTTTGAATTATGCAATGGGCAATTGGAAGCAAGCTTCAAGAGCTGAATCTATGCCAAGCAGTCAAATTTGGTATTAAAGAATGAACATAAATTTCGTGCAACAACTCATATAAATACCCGATTGAAAAGATAAAGGGTTAATAAAATGCAGAACGTTCAAATCGAACTTAAAAGTATACCTACTTTGTAGGCGTACATAGATTTATGAGTTATAACTCATAACGAATGAGTCTAAAGAATTTTAAAATTCTGTTATTGTTTAAAAGCCTTTTATTATTTGAATCGCCACGATGTATATATATATATATATATATATATATATATATATATATATATATATACAGTCCTTATATAGACTGTATATTTTACAAACTTGATGTCTCTTAGACTTGTCCTGAGGTTTGTGTGAACATTTTATGCTCAACCAGTGCTAGATGCAATAACCTCTTTTACTTAGTGACGGTTATAATTTATACATTTTTGTAATGTCGGAGTTAAAACTGAAATATTACAGCAATTGTAATATCAATAAATCGTGGTAGATGTCAACCCTTTGTCATACCAGTCACACGGTAACACATTACGTCCATTTTATACAGGAAACGCTTCAAGTTAATTACGTTAATTGATAGTTAATTCAGATTTATAGCGGTTTACACATTTATAAGGTCTGTAGTACTGGAAGTTTTAACATTTTGTATTGTCTGAAACTATTTTACTTTGAAGTCATGATGATCTTTAAAAAGGGAACTATTCAGACAGTACTAAGAGCTAATATACGTTTCCTAAATTGTTGTTTAAATTAGAAATACAATTGTATGAAACGCTTCATTAATAGTGTTTGAAAATTACAATAATTATTAACATACAAGCCTCACTTTTACATCGGAATCTCTTATCATGTAATTCTATAGGCGTTTCCGCACAATTATTGTACTACATTACTAAACAACTTCATTAATAATAAAGCTGCAGAGTTTTGGCTCAGGATAGGTTTGGTTAAAAAAAAAATAAAACTATTTTCCTGCGTAAAGATACTGGTTGCCGAATTGAATGATCAACTCATTTCTCTTGGTATTACAACACACGAACGTATGTTGTTAATAAGTGACTAGCTTACGTTAGCAGACTCAATTAATACAGCAAAGCCAATTCTAACTGGATACTTTGTTGCTAAGCTGTGTTTGTATGTGTAGTTTATGTTTCTATTGTAAGGCTACAACAAAATAAGTCTGTAATTCGCTTCCACCTTCAACAGCTCTTCTCCTTTTTAATTCTTCGTTCAGGCGAAATCGTTGAGGATAATCTTCTAGTATCTACTTTTGGTAAGTCATCTATTCTAGATGAATTGAAAATGTTCCCTTTTAGTTTCTATGGAATACCGTGTAGGTAACCTCTATTTCATATTAAACAATAACTTCCAGCCAATGATCAATTTAGTGACGATATAGAAATTGTTGATAAAAATTTAATGAGGACAATATTTTATAATTTTTTTCTGACTTTATATTACAGCACAATCCCGGCAATCCGAACTTCAATACTCCGAACATTCCAGTAATCCGAACCGAAAAGGCGAAAAACAGCTAAATTTTGTATAAGAGCCTTAGTGTCTAACTTTTGAGGTTAGTGGAAAGTCAGAGGGAGAAAGGAATTCTATGAAAACATTTAGCTGTACAATTGAATTTCCCGGAATTGTTTTCTGTTGTTCTCGTTCATAGTTTACAGATAAATCTCCCTCTATTCAATAACTAGGATGGGATACCTATCAGTGAATTTAGTCAGTATTATTTTTTTTTTGTGTTCAGGGGCGTGTTAAAACGAGTGAAAAAAGAGAATGTAAAAAACTGTCTTTGAGTGACAAGTGTAGCATTTTTATTACGTCTCCACAACGAAGATACTTCTTCCAATCTGGTCCGTGCGTTTAGTGTTGATGAGACGACCGCCACTGATGTGGAAACAAATCGAGCAAAAATTCTGTCATATGCGTCAGCTTCTTAGGAAGCTACAGACAATGCACACAAGCAGCTATTCATCCCTTTATGACGCTATTTATAAGTGGTCTCTACAGTAACGTTTGCATCACTGCCTTTTTTTAGCATTTTTTTCTTAATATATACGTAGGTACACTCTGTAATCCGAACCTTTCAATAATTCGAACAACACCCTGGAGGAATTAATTCGGATTACTGAGGTTATACTGTACTAGAATCAAAAATGTTTAAGTAGTTACTGTGTGTATTGGAAAACGTGCTCGCCTGTTTCGAAAGCATCGTTGTATTTAGGCTGTGACGTCATACTACACCAAGTAAATTTACACATATACAAATTATATACTCCAGACTTTGACATTTCATAGGATTGTCGTTAGAAAGTTATAGTAATTCCTAATCAATGTATTCTTATTACAAACTCGATTCAACTTATTAATTATAATTAAAATATAATCAGAAATTTGTTTCCCAATCATTAACGAATTTCACGTTTTTAAGATTACAAGTCTAATGAGATTTGAAATGGTTAGAGGATTTAGGAGCCAAGCCGGTGACTACAAAATATGCAAATAGGCGGCAGTATCACGTTTTTAAACACAACTTCACGCTCCCATATGTATTACATATGCATTACTTTCTTCTCGTGGTTATATCGGACTTGCACAAACAATGTTACAACGAGGGGTTTGCTGGCTCTGCTCGGATCAGAACTGGGTCAACAACGTGGTGGTATTATTTTATGGTTCAATGTTTCTTTAAATTTGTAATTTTATTACACCTGTTTGTATTATCTTGGCAAAAAACCCACTACTAACTGATTTATTTACACAAAAACTGCAAGTTGTAATTTTATTGTTTGATTAAAGTAGAATATAATTTACATCTCAATTTGAAATTAATTGAAAACATGTTGACCAATTAAAATGTCAGACTTTAAAGTCAATTTTCTCAGAATGTTCCCTCCAAAATTACATATTCAGAATTAGAATATTTAGGGGTTTGCCCCTAAAACCTCGTCAGTGCCGTAAGTGCCCCAAACACTAATTTCCCATGTGACGCGCGATACCCTTAATACTAATAAACCATAATCTTTAAATAAAATAATATTGTTATAGGTTTTTAATTACACTAAATTTAATATCGTTACGCTTAACCAACTTGATTTCTACCGCATATAAAACAGGTTACGTCTTTAATTGTTTTATTTCTACTAAATTATGACGAGTTTCATATTGTTTTTCTCGTGCGTTTTAAAACTTTTCAAATATTCGATCTAAATTTGGAAGTTGTGATTAGAGAAAAGATTTTAATTTATTAGATGGAATAATGGAAAGTGACTAAGGAAATAGCTGCGAGTGATAGATCACGTTTGGACCAACCCCAGTTAGTCAAGAGGTCGAGAAGACAGGTTACATCATACAGACTATAATGGTGAAATTATTTAAAATATAATAAACACTTTATAGTAGCTGGTATTATTATGTTTATAATGTCTTTTATAAACATGTTTTGCGTCTTCATATAATAAATTTACTGTACATGAAGAAAATTATATTTAATTATTTTTAAATACATTATATTTATATAATTATAGTTTTAGAAATATAATTTATGATATTATGTCAATAACTCTATATTTGGCAAGTTCTAAGCCGTACATAGATACTCTCTATATCGTAGTGGTTAAACAAAAACAATATCTGTATGCCATGTCAAAATTTGAGTTCAATCGCTGAAGAAACTTTTGAGTTTTTGAAGCGTACACAAACCTTCATAACATTTTGTTTCTATAAAGATTTCGCATAATGTTGTTTTATATTCTCGTAAATCAGCAGCAATAAATAGAAGTCTACACTATGCTTGATAATTAGAGTGTATCATTTCAACTTTCAAAATTTCGTAGCATAGTAATTTAGGCCCAGATAAGAGGTGGACAAATACATAAGCAGAAAATTAACTATAAAGAAAACTGTTTTTATTAATGTTAATACACTCTGACTTAAGTATTATTGTTGTATATTCACAGGAATAACTGGCGATGTGAGAATAGACTGGAATGGGGATCGCATAGCCGACTACTCGCTGTTGGACATGGACCCTGAAACTTCCGAGTTCAAAGTAAGTGATATATCTATTTTATATTAACAATCGCACTGATAATAACATTATTGCACCACAGAATTACGGAAAACACATTTTAATGCAATCTGCACTATGCACAATCGTATTATACAGTGCGTGAGGTTTAACCGTGTCCATGACCTTGAGATCGCTAGGGTGGCCTGCGCTGCAGTGCGGGGTCAAAAGCCAACACTTCAGAAAACATCAGTGTCGTGATTAAAGTGTAAACAGTTCAAATTAACTAAATGATAATACTGTAATATTTTGATGTAGACATGATCTTTAAATGTGTTGCTCTGCTTCTGCAAAGAAAGAGATTTGACTACGAAAGAGACGATATATGTATTGTATAATGTTTTCAGTTAAGCAAGTAGTCAAATGCTAGAGCAGAACGAGGAACACCGTTAAACCTCACGCACTGTACAGTCCGTCGTTTCGGAAAACTAACTGATTTACAAAAGCAATGTTTTAATTTGTGTTTAAATTGTTGAGTTACAATCGTATTCGTTTATTGTAGTATATTTTGTGACGTCTTTACATTGGGAGAAGGAAATAGATGAAAGGTCGCAGTAAAAGTAAAAAAAGAGGGCCGAGAAGATTTCGAAAAGACGGAATGGGCAATGGGCTTAAAACTAATTGGAGGAATCAGAATGGGGGGAGGATAAAATGAATGAAGTAGTTAAGTGAAATGAAGCTGCAAAGGGTGGAGTAAGACGCCAAGGATCTCCTACATACTAATTTAGTGTGGTATTACTGTGTGTTTGGAATATAATATATAGATATAGGAGATGCAATTTTCACTCGACCACTTTGGCCAAAGCTTTATATTAATAATATAAAGTCAGCTATAAACTAAATGTCCCAAAGGACTTCGACTTTCTTTTCTCTTAGAAGCATTACAAACGAAAAGGGTTTTACAAAGCGACTGGTATGAAGTGTGTGCGATGCCTTTATCACAACCATCTTATTCTTTCCGCCATTTTATTGCTTTTATTGTTCCCAAGATGTCGAAGAAATTGAGTTTTGCTGAATGTGCAATTTTACTTGGATTTCGCTGTTTTACACAATTGTCTGGCTTTCGTTTCAGAATGTTTGCATGTATATATGCAGCTTATGGATATGTTATAGCGGAAATTCGTCGACTGCCGAGTGTCGGGTTTGTTAGAGAATATGGGAATAAATTGTTGCATTACGTGCACAAATGTTCTCGCGTACTGAAATGTAGTTTGTGTTTTTGGACGTTGATTAATAAACTTACAAACTTTACAAAATTTATTACAAATAACAATGTTTTATTATAGCATAATGATGGCTTAGGAGAGGCCTTCTAGGATCATATAGCATTAAAGGATATTAATTGTGTGAGCTCTGCACTGCAACTGCTCAATATCCTCGGTCTGGTCTCAGGATCAAACGCTCAGTAGGATTGAAAATTATAAAAAAATTCTTTGGACCTACTGGGGATCGAATCCAAGAACTACTTAAGTTACGCACAACCTAGAATGCCACAACGCATTAGACCCGTTAGGTTTTCTTAGAATTCAATATAACAAAAAATCATATACTGTTATTAACAATGAGGTACTGAAACGGTAAATTATAAGCTTCTAGATATAATGAATAATACAGTATTAGAGGAGCCATAGAGTGCTCTAAACGTATTTCTAAATATATTAAATGTCATTTTACAAAATACTGCTGAAATAAAGCAGTGGGAAGAATATGTGAACGACAAATATGAAAAAAGTAAAAAAGAGCTAATTTGGTATAATTTTTAGGCACAGAAACATTATAAAGAAAACAATGTCAAGTTAAACGTTAAAAATGACGTTAATATGAAAGAAAAACATCATCGAAATGGAATTTGAGATGTAGAAATTGACGATAAAAATGAACAAATTGAAACAAACTGAAAAAAGTTTTATTTCAAATTATTTTTAGTAAAAAACTACAAATGAATAGTTAAACATTTTGAAATCACACACACACACACACACACACACACACACACACACACACACACACACACACACACACACACACACACACACACACACACACACACACACACACACACACACACACACACACACACACACACACACACACATATATATATATATATATATATAGAATATCAAATGTGTTTTCCTGTTAGAATATTTTTAAGATCAAATAATATATACAAATACAGGAATATTTAATTTATTGAATAATAAACTCAAAGCTTTTCGTTGGTTTACATTACCAACATGTAACTCCTGAGGATGTTGGTAATGTAAACCAACGAAAAGCTTTGAGTTTATTATTCAATAAATTGAATATTCCTGTATTTGTGTATATTATTTGATCTTAAATATATATATATATATATATATATATATATATATATATATACAATAGTCGTAGAGGAGTAAAGAGAGGACTACAGAGGAACATGTTACAATAGTAGGAGATAATTTATAACATGAGAGCATCATAAAGGCAGTGCCTAAGCGAAGAAAAGGGACGACGAGTAAGAACAAAGTTAGGGTAAACTAAGAAAAAAAAAATATGTAAGGAGTGGCAGAAATGTAAAGAGTTATTAATAAAGGGTGGCAGGGCGAATGAAGAGTTGTTAAACGTTGCCGATCTCTGAAGAAAGATGATAAAATGAAAAACAAAGCGTTTAGTTTAGGTACATCCATATTATTCACCAACGTTCACAGCAGGAGATAATTACAATCACCGAGGAAGATAGGCAAAATGATATAAAAACACATGCTCGTACATATATAATTAATATGTTTGGACTAGTCCTTAAAAATAAATGTAATGGGGAAGAAGACGTAGAACAGGGTATAGTCAGTAGAATGGAGGCGATATTGAATGCAGAAGCTATAGAAAGGTGAAATATTACACAAGTGGAAGAGAAGAGAGGTGAAATCTTATCCATCTCAAAATTTAAAAAACGTAAATTAAAAAATTACATTTAAAAATGAACCTAAACATTATTTACTTACTAGATATGGAGTAAAAAAAAATGTTCTGCATTCTAAAGATGGAAAGTTATAAATGAACGTAAAATCCAAATAAATAAGAGTAGAATAAACAATGCAAAAACTCTAATGAAAATAAAATAGGTATAGAATATCCGTTAAAAAAAATAAGTTCTATTATATAGAAATATAATATTAGTAATAACGATATTTCTTATAAGTGAAAATGTTTTTTTTTTAAATTTAATATGGTTTTAAAAAACATTTTACTTAAACTTATCTTTTCAACACTTTGTTGTTCAAATTGAAATGTATTTTTGCGTGAAACAGTCATAGTAATGAAAAAGAAAATTTGTCTTAGTAGGGCTTGATCCCATCAACTGTAATGTGTGCCACGGAGGGGGGGAGTTATTTCCCACGAGGAATCCTGAGAGCAACTCAAATTATTTTCCGCGTCCTTTTTTATAAATAAAAAAATATATTAAAGAAAGCAGGATCAAAGCATTCCTCGTCCGGATGGTTTTCAATTTATCTGGTTTGTACTACGCTTTCTAGCAGGCCTTGACGACATACTTAGAATAAGTTGTTAGAGTTTTTACACATTAGTAATCAGGTCTTTTTAAACTGTAGGGAGGCTTTTAAGAACACAACTAGCCATAAAATGGCCAAAGTGATCTAAAGCAAAACAACATTATTACTCTTTTAGCTTTCTTGTTTAGTTGAAATACATTTCAGTAAAAGATATATTTTAGTGACAGTTACAGGAATGTGAGAATCGCATGAAGTGCTAAAATGAGCTACTATAAAATTTTATCATACAAAATCAAGGGCACAGTGGTATCAATATCAGTGATACACATAATACAATGAAAATATTGAAAAGAACCCCAATAGTACAAAAATAATCGAAAATAACAAATAAAACAAGTTATTTAAGATTAAACCCTTATGTACATTCCGAGTTACAAACTAGAGTGATCTGTTCTTGAATTTTGTAGTCCATTACTTTCGGTAAATCTTAATTAGAAGCACCAGGCGTATACAAACTAAACAGCGACAAATGTAACAAATTCTATATTATACAAACAGGTCGCAGCTTTAAAGAAAGAGTCGAGGAACACAAACACAACACCAACAACAAAGATAAACTACAAGCACCAGGCATATACAAACTAAACTGCGACAAGTGTGACAAATTCTATATTAGACAAACAGGTCGCAGCTTTAAACAAAGAGTCGAGGAACACAAACACAACACCAACAACAAAGATAAACTACAAGCACCAGGCATATACAAACTAAACTGCGATGAGTGTGACAAATGAATTCTATATTAGACAAACAGGTCACAGCTTTAAACAAAGAGTTGAGGAACACAAACACAACACCAACAACAAAGATAAATTACAAGCACCAGGCATATACAAACTAAACAGCGACAAATGTAACAAATTCTATATTAGACAAACAGATCGCAGCTTTAAACAGAGTCGAGGAACACAAACACAACACCAACAACAAAGATAAACTACAAGCACCAGGCATATACAAACTAAACTGCGACAAGTGTGACAAATTCTATATTATACAAACAGGTCGCAGCTTTAAAGAAAGAGTCGAGGAACACAAACACAACACCAACAACAAAGATAAACTACAAGCACCAGGCATATACAAACTAAACTGCGACAAGTGTGACAAATTCTATATTAGACAAACAGGTCGCAGCTTTAAACAAAGAGTCGAGGAACACAAACACAACACCAACAACAAAGATAAACTACAAGCACCAGGCATATACAAACTAAACTGCGATGAGTGTGACAAATGAATTCTATATTAGACAAACAGGTCACAGCTTTAAACAAAGAGTTGAGGAACACAAACACAACACCAACAACAAAGATAAATTACAAGCACCAGGCATATACAAACTAAACAGCGACAAATGTAACAAATTCTATATTAGACAAACAGATCGCAGCTTTAAACAGAGTCGAGGAACACAAACACAACACCAACAACAAAGATAAACTACAAGCACCAGGCATATACAAACTAAACAGCGACAAGTGTAATAAATTCTATATTAGACAAACAGGTTGCCGCTTCAAACAAAGAATCGAGGAACACAAACAGAACACCAACTCAGCATTTTACAATCAAATAAAAGAAACAGGACACAAATACACAGACATTTACCATAACCTAGAAATCCTACATATCAACAAAAAAAGACCGCATCTCAACACACTAGAACAATATGAAATTTACAGACACACAGAAACACAAAGTACAAACGTATTAAACGAACAAACACAATACAAATCACACATACTCTTTGATACTATCGAAAACCTACCTTTAAAACCGTCACCGCTTGACCCGACATCTCCAAGCAGAATACACTGATGAAGATCGGCACATAGCGATCGAAAACGTTCTGTCTCAGTAAGTTTTAACAAATGTACTAAATTTAAAGTTCGGATAGTCATAAACTATTGTTTAAGCTATTAATAAGATTCACCTAACGTATTGGACTACAAAATTCAAGAATTATTTATTAGTTTTCAGTTATATGCTGTGAAATAGTTTAATAGTCAATACATATTTATAAATATACAGCACTAGAAAAGACACTAATGAAGATCGAAAACGTTCTGGCTCAGTAAGTTTTCACAAATTTACAAAATTTAAAGTTCGGATAGTCATAAACATTGTTAAAGTGGCTAAAGGGTTAAATCTTAAGTAACTGGTTTTACATGTTATTTTTTATTATTTTTTGTGGTATTGGGGTTCTTTCTAATATTTTCATTGTAATAAAATTTTTAACTTTTAAACTGGTTGTAATAAAAAATTAGATTTGGATTTACACCCTCTTCACCAAGTATCCAAGACATTACTACATAACACGTCAGTAGTTTATAATCGTTATAAAGTCAGTAGTGTTTCGTAAATATAATGTTTTTAGTTAGCATCTTGCGTTTTCATTAGGGTTGGATTTAGATTAGGAGAGGTTATGTTAGGAAACCTTTATCGTGTTCAACATTTACCATTACAATGATTGTAATAAGAGTTGACCTTGGTTAAAATACAGCACAGAAATACCTATGCCACTACCGGGATTCGAACCTGAGATCTTTAGGCTAGTAAACAAGTACTCTACTAGACCCCATTTACCGCTCATTTTATACAGAAAAACGATTAATTAACAATATTTATATGACAGTATAATTTTGTTCTTATATAATGTCTGGCAAGTCTGAAAGGATTACCACACATACTACTTATATAGAAATATATTTTTGTATCAAATTAAACTTATTAACATTTAGGAAAATATTAATAACTATTTTTATTAAGGGTTAAATATTATTGGATTGTAAAGTTTCAACATAATAATGTACAATGTAGAATGTAACATAGCCTACGAGAAATAATACCTATTGTTTTATGGAGGCGTGGTTTTTCACTTCCTTTACTTAAATACACGACATTTCTGTATATATATATATATATATATATATATATATATATATATATATATATATATGTATATATATATATATATATATATATATATATATATATATATATATATATATATAGGATGTTGCAATTTAAAGTGATTTAACGTAATTACTGAACAAGCTCTCAGTGAAAATGTAAACAGAAGAAAACATCAACTGATTCCATTATACACGTTGTGCGTGTCTTCCAAAGATCTTAGGGGGAGTCTTACTCTTATGAGATGAAAGGACAGATTTTATTTATTGAGTTTGGGACTGGCAGGCTGATTTTTTTTTCTGATCATTTTTTTGTTTACACATGTTGTAACAACATGTCTGTGATACGGGTGTGTGACATATTAGTGTAGGTATGTGGTGTTAGTGCTTATGCCAGAATGAATTTACAATTTCTGAGGTGAAACTAGTTTTAGCTTAACTTTACTAACATGATTCCATTGTGACGTGTTACAATTTCTTAGAACCTAAACGTAACCTAACTAAGCTAATGATTGTGGGTGTTGTGAGTGAGGGTAATGTATGAGAAGTTGAGTGAGTGGGTGTGGTGGAGGAGAGAAATTGTGTGGTGCAAATTTGACGGTGCATGTTAGGATGAACGGATTCTGTTAAACTAATTTAGAGTAATAAACTAACTGTGATGAAATGTACGAAGATGAGTGAATTTAACCTACACTACAGCTAGACTAAATCTACCGTGATCAAGGCATTTGGTTTGTTGAGTTTGAGGGTGTGAATTGAGTGAGAGTGTGGCTGAGGTTTATCGGATATAAGAGTAAAGGAAAAGGAAGGGGGGGTAGTCCTTACCATGTTTGTAGGAAAGTATTTATTCTGACCATCTAGCTCCCGTCTCGCCTACTGCGATCTCTCTAGGCCACGTTCACAATTACTTGGTCTGAACTTTAAAAGATGTAACAGTAATAAAGTTGTATAGTTTATTGGTGACGTGGTTCTTATTTCTATAGGCTTTTGGTCACAGCATCTTTGTTTACCTAGACTACGTATAACCAAGTAAACATTGATGTGGGTTATGGAGGTCGGACTATCGTTATTAATTTCTGTTAAATTGAAAACCATTTTGACCTGGACCGCTTTGATCCCGCTTTTATAAAAGAGTTGTGTGGAAACTAATGCTGGTTGTTTTCTGAATTCCCCTTGGGAAATAATCCCCCTCTATTGCGGCACAAATTACAGTTGATGGGATCAAGTCTTAACAAGACAAATTGCCTTTTGCATTATTACGATATATTTTTTACTTTGTTTTTCTTACAAACAATTACATTAATTTAAGATACAGTTTAGATAAAGTATAGTTCTTTTTTGAAGATGTAGGGTTCTAAAAATATTCTTTGTGTCGTAAATTATTAAAAGTTGTATTTCTCTTCAATTCCTTCTATTAGCTCTCACTCTCCTAACAGAGTGCGCATATGCAGTGGTTATTAAATACGTTTTTATTCGTCCAATCAATTTCAAATACATTTATTTTAACCTATAGTAGATGACAAGTGATGTTAATATAAGTGTTCAAATATTTATTTGTTAACTAAATTATAAAAATTTTGGGGGGTTCGAAATTAGTATCTTCGTGTTGGAAATTTAGCGCTTTGGCACTGAGCCAACATTCCTATTGATAGAAATGTACTTATCAGTACTTCTCAGAGAATGTTTAGGAAGAGGTTCATATTTTACCTTCATCTGGTTTTCGTCGAAACCTTCATTGCACAACCTTAAATTGTTGCTATGGTTACCACACAATATCATAAGTAACGTTCTAGGATTAAATTAACAAATTGGATTAATTGTATCGAACTTTACTTCACAAACGGACAATGGGAAAAAAACTACATAACAATGCAAGCGACGAAAAAAAGGAAGCGTATATGATCCTGTAAAGTATGATCTTAAGAAAGCGTATAAATAGTAAGAAATAAAAATAATAATCCAACACCATACATAGAAAGGAAAGTTGCAAGGAAATTTTCTTTCTATTTTACCATTTAATATTGTTATATTGACATATGTATATACATATTTATATTAATTGTAATTACAAAATAAAAGAAACTTAAATAAATTTTTTCTTTGTTGGTTTAAGTAGGAATAGACTTAAAAAAAATATATATATTTCATGCTAGAATGTTTATGAGAAAAACATTCGAATGAAATTTCTATTTGATATTGAAACACCTAGCAGAAAAAGTTTCAACTAAATTTATTTAATTACATTATTCGCTTTACAAACGACTTTATGCGTTTCGTATTCTGGGAATTCACTTCCTTTGAAATGTGGCTGTTTGTATCTTGACGTCACAGAAGTAGGATACTGCCCACCAAAGGTGTACAGTCTGCACAAAATGTTTAACCACTGATAGCAAGACTTGTTTTTAACCGCCTCAGCTGTTCAAATTGATTATTTTTTAGTTTCTAATTCGGCGTTCAATTATATACTACTTACGTTTCCCTAAATTCTCAATCGTCTAGTTTTGTTCTAGGATGTTCTTTTCCCCATGTTAATAATGTGTTCTCCTTGTTTCGCTTCAGTAAATACTTTTTAAACTCTGTATTCACATATCTTCGCAATTAAATCCCCTATATTTATATATTTAAATTGTTTTTTACTCCCCACAAGATTCAAGTAAATCCTAAAGAGTGATACTTTAGTGTTTTATTTTTCTGATTTTCGATAAAATCATAACGATGAGAAAGTAAAGCCTGTCACTTGAATCTCTCCTCTTTATAATTGTCTTTCCTCTTTACATCTCTTCAGTTCCACCTTATTTGGTATTTTTGTATAACGTGTCTGAATCATGGGGCAAAGTCCAACAAACATCTAGGATTAACGTTCTGTCACTTCATAGTTTCCGGAACGATCTTCTCATGTCTGCCAGACACGTATTTATAACACGTCACTTATTAAAATAAATTAATGGGAATTTGTCTCACCTTTTTCGTGACCTTGAGTCGTACTTTTGTAATACTCTTTTAACTACTCAGGTTACCAGTAAAACTTCTTACAAACTTTTAGTGATTCTAAATTCAGTACGTTGGGTTTTAAATAAACGGAAAAATAATTTTAATTTCGTGGGTCCTAAAAATGTGTTACATACTGCTTTAGTATTAATAATTTCTCATTTTAGTAGGTCGTTCGTCTCTGCTTGATAATAGTGTTTTTTCTCTCTTCTTAAACAAATGATTTTATTTCTGTAAATTACTTTTAAAGTACGCCATTATTCTTATATCTTCGTTCTTAAATAGATTTTATTTCTACTTTAGTTTCACGTGGCAAAAAAAAAACACTACTTACTGATATTTTTCAACTGTCACGTTTTCTGATTAGATCAGTGCATTGTTTAGTGCTATGAGTCCCGGAGTCTTGTCCGTGACTCACAGCAATGAATAATGCACTGATATAGTGCTAAACGCATGTGTTGAATAATATCAGTAATTAGTGTTTTTTTTGTAAAGTGATACTAACAGTAATAACTTAAAAAACTTCATGAAATGCATCACAGAAAACACCAAACACTTTATTTATATATTGTATCTATTTTTCTTCTGCCCACAAAATTCCCTCATCTTATGGGTAGTAAAATAATTTTTTTTAATTCTCTCTGATTTTCTTTAAATACTTTTCAAGGTTTCATGTCAGATAAGGTGGAAAGCGTAAACGGTTTTCGGTACGTTTGGACCTGATAATTGATTATTAGGTTTAATCTCTTTCTTAGAAGAAGTTTAATATACATCCATAATTTCAGCTTCTAAATTACAAGTTCTTGCAATGAAACTGAATTAAATCCTTGGGTAAGGATCTCAAGGTCCAAGAAAAATCTTGATTATTTCACCATCTTTAAAGTGAAGTCAGCTATATATATTGTTAGTTACATGGGGTTTAAATTAACCTTATGTGCTGGATGTCATGCAATGCGATTTGAAAGAGTTTGACATCAAGTAAACACAACTGTACTGGTTCGTGTAAATAAATAGAGCAGCCGTTTTACTGCAGAGCTTTACCCTCTGGTGGACTATTAACCTGAATACACTGTACATGCTTCTGTCACGATACGTTCCTGGAGATTTTATTACTTTGTGTACCCATGTATGTGTGCGTGTGTGTGTGTGTGTGTGTGTGTGTGTGTGTGTGTGTGTGTGTGTCTGGTGTATGTGTGTTGGTATGTGTGTGTGTGTGTGTGTGTGTGTGTGTGTGTATGTGTGTGTGTGTGTGCGTGTGTGTGTGTGTGTATCTGGTGTATGTGTGTGTGTGTATGTGTGTATGTGTGTGTGTGTGTTGTGTGTATTTGTGTGTGTGTGTGTGTGTGTGTGTGTGTGTGTGTGTGTGTGTGTGTTATCGTGTGTGTGCGTGTATATATGTGTGTGTGTGTGTGTGTGTGTGTTTGTGTGTGTGTGTGTGTGTGTGTTTATGTGTGTGTGTGTGTATGTGTGTGTGTGTGTGTGTGTGTGTGTGTGTGTGTGTGTGTGTGTGTGTGTGTGTGTGTGTGTGTGTGTGTGTGTGTGTGTGTGTGTGTGGTCGTGCGTGCATGCGCAAGCTTTTGTTAATAATAGACTCATTTTTAGTTAAATCCTGTCTATCTAGACGCATAATTTATACCATTAGCAATAAAATACTTGTAACTAAAATTAATGGTTTGGACAATTTTAATTACGCCCATCAAAGTATCGCAGAAATAATTCTATTTGCTTAATTTCGACGTAAATTTATTTAACCGTTCTATATAAAGGAGGGGTTCTGATAAACTTTAATAATTAGACCAGAGTTATTTTCGAACCCTTTGGAGTGGTTGAAAAATTTTAACACATTAAAAGTTATGCTGCACATAGACACTATATTATCTATTGCTTCTTTCTTCCGGTCTTACATCCGTCTACGTGAATCTGGGTCTCCCCGGGTCTCGGAGATTTGCCCCCTACCTCTCTTGAAGTTTCTGAAGGTTATAAACATCAAACGACTATACTATGCCACATCGTTTTGCTTTACGGACATTTTTACAGCCAGCCTCGAAATTAGTTCTGCCAGGGATAAAATCAATAATGAAACTGTGTGAATAAAAACTTTGAAATAATATTTTCAATTAGAGGTTTAAATAAATTTCATTCCGTTTTAACAAGTTAAGGACACTCAAATAAGAGCAGAAACTGATGTAATACTTTTGTATGACTTTAACAACCCTATCAATATCATCCAGGAATTTTTCACATTACACTGTATAAGCTCAGTTTGTATTCGCCGTGTGGGTAAGGCAAAGTATTTTATAAAGGGGAGCAGAAGTAGGGCTTCGTAAGGAGGGAAACGTGGGATGAAGAGCGGGACTTGCCTAGATTTATTGTATTTTCAGTGTCAGATGGATTTATAGGCCTTCATGCGAATCCGTGTATGCGCATTAACACATCAAACCGGATCGGTTTCCGCTTCTTGTGTTACAGTAAAGGTAAACGTGAATTTAAAACCGAATTCTTTAAAATCAAGGTTTTATTTCAAATAATCCCTTGTCGTTTTTGTTAGCTCTCTTCAATGAGTGATTGGGATTTATAATTTTCAGAGAAATTAAAACTTTTTATTTAAAAAGATCTGTTTAGCTCTAGAAGTGTTTAATATCGTAGCTTCGGTCAAATGCATGTTTTATTGTCATGGTTGACTCGTATTCATAAACATCTCAGATATCACAGCTTCTAAGAAACGCATTGCACACCATTAACTTATACGCTTTTTTTTTGGATTTTATGTTTTACTTTTGGGTTGTTTATAGTGGTTTACCATTTATTTATAATTTACTTTTGGTAATTTATTGAATCACATCGTGTTACACACATAGGAAAAGTAACACGGTTACACACATGACGGGATTTCCCTCATTCTAAATTGCTCGTAGTTGTTTGAATTGTTTTTGCTTTAACATTTATTATTTTTATCGGGCGGAGAGTTCTTCACCGACGTAGGACATCAACACGGAGTTTCATAATATACTCTCTAAATTATTAAGTACTTCGAAGTAACGTCCATGTTGAGAAATAAAATTAATAATTTATATACATCACTAAGTCAAACAATAATGTCTGTAGCATAAAAGAATGACCCGGTACAATCATAGGCGGGGATTTCTCAACCAAATCACTTTAAACTGGTTTTGTGTGTTAACTATCGCCTCAATACCAACTGAATAGGATTCTTCTAGTGCGTGGTGGGTAAAGGGAAGATGTCCTCGAGTTTCACTCGAATATAACTGCACTTTTAGCAATATTACAAAATTTACTGAAACCGGGGATTCTTTGTAACGGATTGTTAATTTAGGTCAATTTGTGTTACTTAGCGTTCATTGTTTTATTTATGATGTAGTTTTTTTATAATACTAATATCAAAACACAGTATTTAATACAATTATTATTACTTCCACCAATATAATGGTTATTCATGACTATTTATGAGACTTTAATATACAACTTTGACATAAAACTAAACGTTCTACTTGTTCAAATCACAAAAATCATGACAAAAAGCAGCAGTAATGTAGAATGTGCAAGTATATTACCTACAATGACACGTCAGCCATGATTACGTTGTCTTGTGTATTATGTTCGTAAAATAGAAGCACCATTACCCACGATACGATTATTCACTTAAACAATAGTTTATGACTATCTGAACTTTATATTTAGTAAATTTGTTAAAACTTACTGAGACAGAACGTTTTCGATCGCTTTGTGCCGATCTTCATCAGTGTCCCTTTTTTGTGTTTAAGTTTATGGATTGTCTAGTTATTTTGTCCATGTATTTTGCTAATTTATGTGCAGGGGCATTCTGGTAGTTGATGATGGCTCGGATGGGAACATTGGGTTTGTGAATTTTGGGAAGAGCGCGGAGGGTAGGTGCTTTAGTGTGGATTTGTTTTAGATGGGATTTTTTGTTTTTGTTGATAATGTATTTAGTTGTATGATGGTATTTGTTGTTATTCATTAGTTGTTTGATGGTTTTGTGATATTTTTCTGTTGGGTCTGTATCTAGTTGTATTATATTATTATTTATTATGTAGTCATTGATTTTGTCATTTAGGCTGTATTTAGGTTTGTATTAATGATTTCTGTAGTGTTGCTTTTGTCTACTGTAGTGAGTGTGATGTTGTTTAGTTGTGCTTTTTCTTTTATGTTTTTAGCGATTTTAATTTCATTGCTCATGTTTTTGTTGGTTATGTTTTTCTGTTTGGTTGGGTTTTTTTTATGTCATGTCGAAGTGAGTCTTGGTCTTTGGTGTCGGTTTTTTGTATGGCTGTTTCTGTTTGTAGTATAATGTTTCTTTTCGTTATGTTATTTGGTTTACAATGTAGGTTGTATTTTAGGCCTTTGTTTATTAAATCCATTTCGTGTTGTGTGAATTTAGTATTAGTGAGGTTAACTGTACGGGGGTAGAATTTTTGTGTAGGTTGAGAGTATGTTGTGTTTTTTTTGTTTTACATAATAGTTGATTAATTTTTTTCTTGTGGTTATTTTTGATGTTTATTATTTTATTAGTTGCCCAATTATTTGTGTCTGTTACCAATTGTAATGTGATATCGTGTCCGATTGTGTTCGCGAGAATTAAATGGAGCTGGTATAACCTATAATTTAGAAAGTATTTATTTTTGTATAGGTTTTTAATACTTTGTTTAATGTAAATTATTTCTGATTTTTGTTTGGTAATGGTAGCTGCTTTAGTGTTGTTGTTTATGTTTATTTTTGCGTATGTAGGTATTAAGTTGTAAGTTAGGCATAAATTATTGAATTGTATGTGAGCATGTATTTTCCTAACCTTAAAAACCGTATTCTTGTATTCTTGGACTGCAGCTTGTCTTGCTGTGTTGAATTCTCGAATTTTGTAGTCCATTACGTTCGGTGAATCTTATTAATCACTTAAACAATAGTTTATTACTATCCGAACTTTTAATTTAGTAAATTTATTCAGTGGGACACTGGTGAAGATCGGCACATAGCGATCGAAAACGCTCTGTCTCAGTAAGTTTTAACAAATTTACTAAATATAAAGTTCGGGTAGTCATAAACTATTGCTTAAGTGATTAATAAGATTCACCAAACGTAATGGGCTACAAAATTCAAGAATCCAGGATAAGAGTTAAGCATGAATTGTAAGCTCAACGTTAACATACACATCTTTATTTTGATTAAAATTCCTTCTATTAGCTCACACTCTCCTGATGTATATCTTGTTCATATTTACAATCGTTATTAAAGTACGTTTTTATTCATCCGATAAAGTTCAAATCGTTTTTTAAAACTTACGACGAATGACAATTAATGTTAATACAGTTTTTTCAATTATTTATTCAATAATTAAATTATAAATATATCTGGTCTAGGTTGGATTCGAACTAAATATCTTCTTGTCCAAAGTTAGGCGCTCTTAGCACTGAGGCATATTTCCCATTGCTAAAAATCTATTTCTCAAAGAAGTACAGTATATGCATTTTTTTACTCCCATCTTGTTCTCGTTAAATCTTTAATTGTACAACCTTAAATTGTTGCCATGGTTACCATACAATATCATAAATGCTCATAGATTAAAATTGAATAGAAAATAAATAAAATAAACAAAACAACTGGATAGACGGTATCGAACTTTGTTTTACAAACGGACAATGCGAAAGGAAATCGAAAAGAAACTGCAACACAATGCAAATGACGCAAAAAACAGAAAACGTATAAATAGTAACAAACAAAAATGATACTCCAACACCATACACAGAAGGGAAACTGTAAAATTGCAAGGAAATGTGTTTTCTATTTTGCCACTTAATATTGTTATTCCGACATATGTAGGCCTATGTACATATTTATGTGATTATGACAAAATTAAAATAACATTTTTCTTTGATGACCTGAAGGAATTGACTTTAAAAAAATTATATTGCTGATTTACAATAACATTAGGTAATAAAATTAATTGGAAAACGGTTGATCATCGAGTCAAAGATATTTATTTTAGTAATCCAACGTTTCAGCAACTAGTTCGTTGCCCTTATGAATCCTGTTGTGCCATAAATGCACAACTAGTTGCCGAAAATTGCATTATTAAAATAAATACTTGAATTTTGTAGTATTACGTTCGGTGAAACTTAATTAATAATGATTGATAACGTTCTGTCTCAGTAAGTGTTTACAAATTTACACAAAATAAACAAATAAATAAATAGATATTTATTAATTTCATTATTCACCAAATTTGAAACACCTGATCATTTAAACGAGTCATAACTACAGCTGTGCCATGAAAATATTTTAAAAATTTCCAAAATTCTTTCTTAGTTTAGATCTATAAAAACGAAATATGGTCCCTTTTAAATTTAAAGTCTGTAGGGCCTAAATATTATAGTTCAAATTGGGCGTCGATTATGACAGAACTCCTGCTTAAAATATAGAGTAGTGTATGGAGTTTACAATATTGAACAAACCTTGTTTCAGTAATTTGTCGTTCTGTCTTTTATGACACTAAAGTCATTTATTTCGTAGCACGGCTATTATTCACTTCATAAAATTTAATAGATATTTAATAAATTGTCAGTTATTGTTTGTTTCGATGTAATTTAATTTAAACCGATTTGTTCGGTGGGTTGCTTTTTTATTTCCAACACGGAAATTAGAACATTTTAATAAACTAGGAATACTTCAACAGTCCGGTCCAGAAACGTGTCTTTCCTTCAGTTTTTCCTATTAATTATGTTTTTCTCATAACGCTATTAATTGTACAATACCCCTTTACCTTACATCTGGTTAAATGTGTCATTAAAAATGTCCGGCATAAGTATTAGTTAGAAAAACTTTTTTATATAATTTTGGTTATGTTCTGAGTCTTGTATTTAATATATTTTTCCATTTTGGCGTTAAAACTGAATTAAACATGCAAACCTAGTATAATCTTGCAGATTCTTCTTGTAACTTTTATTTATCGTTTTTCAAGTCCTGTTCTGCCAGTTTATTAAATAAAGATAGCTGTCACGAAATATAAATGTTTCGGTCAAGTCAATTCAAAGAATTGAATTTACCTCTCAAGTAAATGACGTTAATCTTGTCTGGCGGCCATTTTGCTTTCAGGTAAATTGCATTCGGTGCTGAAACTAAAGTTCCAAATGCTGCAAGGCAATTGGTCCAGACTGTAAAGCTAAAATTAGTCTTATGTTCGGGTTGACCGTGGTGTTAATTGCTTGTCTGTTTGGTTAATTGATTTCAATTTAAAATTTCTCTCTAAAACCAAGTCATCTAGCCTAAATTCAATTGTGTTTGCCTTTAAAATTATGTCTCTATTAAAAGTTTCAAACATTTTCTTTTCTATCGTTTGATTCCATCGTCACTGAGCTAGTAGCTTTATACTAAAACACCTGAACATAAAATGGTATGCCACACCTACCTATATTAACACTTTTTCGGTTATTGAAGATTGCCGTTTAGGGAGATATATCTCATTATCAACTTCGGCTATCAAATTTGACAATTGGACATATCTCACGAAACGGTCGTCCTCAATAATACAAAAAGTAAGTGTTACAATAGGCAAATTGAAGATATTATTATATAAACGATATTTGTGTTGGCTTTTGAGTTGAAGCTATAAACACAACAAATGCACTATTTATTAGGAATATACTGTGATTGAATTTATTAATAAATACACAAAAACCACTTGAGTCGTTGTATGTTATCCCTCTGAAGATGGTTACTTGGTAACTGAAATATACATAAGGGTAAACAAAAGAAAAATGTGGTTAAGAGGTTTTTGTGTATTTATTATTAAACAATAAATAAATATACATAGCTTGAGTTAAATGTATATGTTTGTGGTAGCATCACTGAAGATGACATACGTAATTGAAACGGGTATGAAATTAAAGTTTTATAATTGCGAGTTGTATTTTTTCATTTTGTTTATACCAATATATATAAATAATATTAGAGCTGGCTTGTGAGTGAAAGTTATAATTAAAGAATAAAAATATGGTACAACTCACAAATTTACAATTTTTTATTTCATACGCGTTTCAACGACTAATTTGTCGTCATCCTCAATGAAGATACACAAATGAAATTAACTATAAATATATATATATATATATATATATATATATATATATATATATATATATATATATTAAACATAACCTATAAAGTTTTAACAAAAATAAAAATAAAAAAAATAAAAATAAAAACAAAAGTGAAAATCTTTTGTAAACATTTTCACTTTTGTTTTAATTTTGTTAAAACTTTATAGGTTATGTTTAATATATATCTATATATTTTTTATAGTTAATTTCATTTGTGTATCTTCACTGAGGATGACAACAAATTAGTCGTTGAAACGCGTATGAAATAAAAAATTGTATATTTGTGAGTTGTACCATATTTTTATTCTTTAATTATACCAATATATATGTTCAAATGTTTTAAATCATATACTTCTTACTTCTTATTTAGGGTCATGCGGCTTCTATGGTCCGATGTCCATAATAATATACAAAATTTGTTATTAGTTAATATTGTTCCCATGTTGTTCTGGCCTCCCAGTGGAGACAGCAGATCTGCTCTTAATAGAATTGGTGAGGAGCATCGCATTAGGATATGCTCCAGAGGCTTCTCTTCTGTTCTACATTTGGGGAAGAGAGGACATTCACTTGATTTGAATCAGAATATAGTAGGTGTCAGTCACAATATGTCCGGTCCTTGCTCGTGCTGCAAAGGTGGCTGTGGATCTGGCAACTCCTTGATACATCTCTAGGTCATTTGGTTCTTTTTAAATGGCATAGAAGCTTCTAGCTTTGGTTTCTTCTCTCCAACGGTGGATCCATTTCCTCTGACTGATGCTTTCCCAGTACTCAGGCATTTCTTCAGGAAGTATTGTGGTAAGACAACCGTGTCAATGTTTGCTGCTCGCTTGGCGATTGCATCTGCTTTTACGTTGCAGCAATGTCGCAGTGTGAAGGATCCACTCAAACTGTATTTGTTCCTCAACTTTGTTGAGATTGTTGAGCAAAGTTGCTACTTATTTTAATTTGAACGAGTAGCTTCCTGGTTCCTGTTTTTCTATCATGTGCATGGCGTTCTTGGACTCGTTGAGTATACAGAATTTCTGTGCCTGAAATTGAAGACAGTTTACCAAGGCTGCATTTATTGCCAACTGCTCTGAATCGACACTGGAGACCGTTTTCGCTGGTATATGAACTTCTCCTTTGGTGAAGTGGTTATAACAGCCTGTTCCTAACTTATCTTGGACCAGGTCTGTTGACCCATCGGTGTAGATTTGAATGGACTCCGAGTACAGATTCTGATTAATTTCAAGTGACTCCTGCCGAATTCTGCTTGGGGATCTTCTTTAGTTAGGGGGTGGGCGGGTTGGTCTTCGTCTTGCCCTTGGATAGCTGAGTTTATATGTTTCTAATTATTTTAGTTTTTAAATTATAGGCCTGTTGACTCCAGCTAAGTAATGTGTTTCCCTTTAAGGACTCGCCATGTGTAACCACCGATGTTCCGTTCGATCATTTTTTATAATTGTCTATCGATTTTGACAAAATAATCCTTGTAATATACGACCTATGTTTACAAAGAGTAAACTCCTATCTATTCACTTTGTTGTAAAACTTCTTTTCTGGACTCGTAAAAATAACTAAGTCATTTGATTTGAGTACTTTCATTTTACACCATGTTCGATAAAATGTTCATTTCTGAAAATGAACTTGTTTTGAGTTTCATGTTTTATTTTTGAAAGTCCCGATGACCAGTATCTCAATAAATATGGCAGTTTCATTTTTTTTAATTTCCCTACAATATTTCAGTTCCCTGGTTGTTTTATCCCTACTTATTTTTCGACGTACTATGATCTTCCCCGAAATACAACATCGCTGCTAGGTATCACCTGATTTCGACCTTTTTTAGTTGGCGATTTCTAGGTTTCGTTTGAACAATTTTTAAATGCAAATATCTATGAATTCAGAAATAAATAAGCATATTTGATGATGTGATAATATTTGATTTTATACAAACGGTTAAATTTGTCTAATGGTTAAAATACCTGATAATTTATGTTTTTGTGTGACAGACGTTTTTTCTAGTAGTAGGATATTTTAGTGTCTGTATTGAGTTATTAAACATGCCTAAGAAAGATATGCTATTTTATAATATGGCGACGATAAATATACTTATATAATATACTTGTTATTGATTTATTAATAGCTTATTACTCTATTAACTTATTGACTTCTTATTAATTATGCTAATTTATCAGAGCCTAAGTAAAACAACTTTGACGCCAAATTTAAGCATTTTAAAATTTATTAGTTTTTTAATATAAATAAAGTAATATAACCTATGCTTTGAAAAAGCTGTTCTGCCATATAACCTATAACACAAACTCAGCTGTTTTATGAAATCATAATTATGATTTGTTTTATGTTATCACTTATTTCAAGGCAAATGGGACGAAAAAACTACATGGCATACTTTGCCCACTTTCGTGAGATTTTTTTCTCAAATGTAAGTTTTAAATTAATTAATTGAATTTAATTAATGAATTATTATTTGAAAAAAAAACTGTATTAACTTCAATTGTCATCCACTACAATTTTTAAAACTAGTAATTGATTTTTAGTAGATGAATAAAAAGTATTTTATTAGCGATTAAAATTTTGTACAAGGTATTTATAGTGAAACTGTGAACTAATAGAAGAAACTGAATAAATACAAAGTATCGTAGCACAATTATAGGAATTAATAAATATGCTTCAGGCAAAGTGTGGCGCAAGTAAATAAAAAACATATTTACAACATTTCTAGATTTAAAATACAATTTAGAAGAACGTTATAGAATTTCAATTTACCTACAATTAAAGGTGAAATTGATATAGACTGAGATATTAAGTTTATTTTTCTCTAAGGTGTAGGTGCCTAAGTGCAACATTAGTTGTTCATATAGTTGTACTACAATATTCTATATTTATTCTATACAAGCTGGCCCATCAGTCACATAACAGTTAACGAATGACTAAGTAACTTTGGCTAAACTTAATTTAGTATTTATGAACATAATAACTGACCCGACAAACGTTGTTCTGTTTTACCTGTCTTTGGACAATTTATTTTTCCCGACATTTAATTATTAGTTGCATTTTATATTAAATAATTCCTAATTTAAATATTAAGTTACAATCAGCCTTGCCAGAGAAGTTGACGGCCACATTATTATATTTTTTTATTTAAAAAATAATCGACTAGGTCTACAAATATGCCAGAACCGTCCCAGGAGCGTGTTCAATAACTTCGCAACGTTGCAAGTAGATCGGATGAACGATTTAGAAAGGCGTAAGAAACTTACAGACAAACGTTCATTTTCATTTATGTAGATATATAAATAGTCACTGGATATGGCAACAGAGTTCCGTGTGTGAAGTACCATAAGGTAAGCTTTTGTCTTTGAGTACAGAGACATTAGAATGTACAATAAATACCTAAGTAACTACGCGGGAGGAACTACTAATCTATTTACAAGTTAAGCTCTTGCCTATACCTTACAAGACTTTATCTTATTTTTGCCTTTTAGAACGTCTGTACCAACACAACCAATGTCCGTCTTTTATAATTTCATTGTTGTTTGTATAACGTTTGTATTTTAATATATTTTCCTTTGTACTAGAACATCATGTTGTCTGGTACCAGACAACATTAAGATATCTTGGATTACATCGTGCTTTATACTATTAAACGTAATGCTAGTAATTTGTCTTGTCTACAGCGCTTCATATTAAGAAACTTTCTGTTCTTGATAAATTCGTTCAACTGTCACAAAGATCATCGTGCTTACAGCCACTAACACCGACTGATGTACTTCGTTAAACGATGACGTCACAGTTTCTCGTCTAACCACTGCCAAGACAATTTCTTATCTCCAATCTAAACGATCAACAATTACCCTTTCGTGTTAGTCGCTTCCTTGCGCTGCCGGCGCAATGGGGCTTTTGAGGTTATCTTTACTTGTTTTTGAGTTAATAATCGTGGGAATCTTTATGTTTGAGTCAGGTTTTTTTGCAGTTTTCATGTTTGTATAGATTTTGGACCTTATAGGTATTCGGAAAATATGTAGTGTTTTAACATTAAAATAGATTTCTACTTGTATTTTATTTCGGCGTTTTAATTGAGTCTTTGGCATAATAGCTGCTCTCCTTAACCACAAAAAGTTTGGAAATTGTTAAAAACGAAATTACAACTGAATTTTGTTAAAATTATTACAATAATAACTCTTTATAGTTTTAAATAATATTGGGAAAAAACTGCAATTAACGTTTTTTGGAACTTATAAACATCCTTGTGCCAAGATTAGTTTTATTAAACTTATGTATATTTCGACTTCAAAGCAATAATTCTCAAAGGAGACAAACAATAATCTAGCATTTTTCAACTTGTATTTGAATCGGTTTGGAATTAAAAAAGCCGGTTTTTTTATGAATCAAATATACAAAACTTGAATAGGATCTACTTGATTTTTCCTGTAGTTCTTCACTCCTTAAAACAACCGTATTTTACTCTAAACAAAAAACAATGTTTTTGGTACCACTGAGGATGGTTTCTCTGCAACCTAAATGTACATAAACTTACCAACAAAAAATATCGTGTGTAAAGAATATTTGTGTTTTACAAACATTTTTTTAATTGGTATAACAAAACAATTCCAGTAACTGTGTAAAGCAACTGTGGCGTAATGTGTATTTTTAAATAAATAAAGCCTCTAGACTACAAATAACTTTTATTTAAAAACCTTATGTACATTTCAATTGCACAGCAATCATCTTCAGATATATTTAAAACTCCAGTAAGTAAAACTCCAGTTGTATGAATAAAACCTCAGTTGTATTTTTTAAATCCCTCTGAAGATGATTGCTGTGCAATTGAAATGTACATAAGGTTTAAATAAAAGTTATTTGTGGTTTAGAGGCTTTATTTATTTAAAAAAAAATTCCAGATTAATTTTCTTTAAGCAGTTGGCGGTATATAACTAAAATTGTCTATATTTTTGTAAAGACTTCTTTCTAAGAAACTAATTTATTCAGAGAAAATATTATTAAAGTTTTGAGCTTAGTATTGCATCTGGTATAGTGGGAGTTATCAGCTTCGACCAGGAGATGCGCTTCGCAGAATCTCGATTAAGCTTTCGGTAATTGATGTTCTATGAAACACGTCAGTTGATATTACGGGCAGAAGTAGGTCAGGAGAGCGAATAGCGTGAAAGTTGTCCAACCCCAATTTCAATAATGAAAAAATAACATCCGTTTACTATTCATTAAAAACACATCGAATTCCACCACTACATGTTTAAAATCTAACAAAATCTTTCAAATTGTTTAAAAACAAGTAGACCTAATATAAAAAAATGTTTTAAGTAAATTTTCACTTCGTTCAATAAGAAAAAATATTATCGTTAGTTTTTATAAAGTAATTACAATTATTATAAATATGTATGTTCATAATAAGTTAATTACAGCTTAGCTAGGGAGAACTAGTAGTCGCCAAGCATTGATAAAGGCGACATCGTCGTCGAAACTAATCTGTTAGTTTTAATAAACTAATGAGATTTAGAGTAAATTGTTTTAATTTTTACCGTTATACATATAACAGAGTCACAATACTGTAGTTGAGTGGATGAATAGAAAGTATTTTTAAAGCCTGAAAATTTGAACACGGTATATAAATATACATAGGGAGAGTGTGAACTAATAATAGGTATTGAAATATGTATATATTTGAATATATGTATGAGTATATGCATGTAGCATCTTTCTCTCTCTCTCTCTCTCTCTCTCTCTCTCTCTCTCTATATATATATATATATATATATATATATATATATATATATATATATAGTTATATAACTAGTTATAACTAGTTATATATAATATATATATAGTATATTATAATATAATATTATATATAATAGTATATATAACAGTATATTATATTAGTATATATAATAGTATAATAGTATATTATATATAATATTATAATATAATATATATATATATATATATATAACTAGTTATATATATATAGTTATATATATTATATATATATAATAAGAACTAAGTCAAAATACAAATACAAGAATTATTTACAATTCAAAGCATTTCGTTGGTTAACAGTACCAACATCATCAGGAATATTAAACAATATTGTTTAATATTCCTGATGATCTTGGTACTGTTAGCCAACGAAAAGCTTTGAATTGTAAATACAATTATAATTCTTGTATTTGTATTTTGACTTCTTGTGTTCTTTCTTAATACACAAGAATACATATTGCGATATATATATATGTATATATACATACATACACACACACACACACACACACACACACACATATATATATATATATATATATATATATATATATATATATATATATATATATATATATATATATATATATGTATATATATATATATATGTGTGTGTGTGTGTGTGTGTGTGTGTGTGTGTGTGTGTGTGTGTGTGTGTGTGTGTGTGTGTGTGTGGCCTATTTCTCATAAAATAACTTAGTTTTTTCCATAAATTTAAATCAAAAACAAAATTAGAGAGGCGTCATGAGAGAAGTTAAATTACAATTTAAAATATTTATATACAGTCAACGTTTCGCGAATTAGTTGAATATCTCAGGTAATAAATAAAAACTCATATTATGACCGTGAACAAAAACTATTTCCAATACAAATCCATTACAAGTAGTCAGTGCAAACGTAATTAAACACAGTTGAGTACTGGTTAAACATAATTTAGCAATTCCGAACTATGAACGGTTTAACCCAAAAAAAATTCACGATAAGCTAGCATTTCTAATTACATTTCAAATATGTAAACTGCAGAATATAAAAAATATTAATTAAATACATTTTTTTGCTAAACTATTTACCTGCAGCTCTGAAAACTGCTTAGAATCGGGATGCTGTCTTAAATAATTAAACCGTTTTATAACCAAATTGATTTTAAACGTATTTCCAGTTGTATTCTTTAAACTAAATCCCGTGGATATAGTTAGGGGCTTAATAAGTGGTACCTAGGAATCCGTCACATATAAATATATATAATCAAGTCTTTAAATAAATATACCCCCATTCTAGAACCACACATAAAAAAAACTTTACATACTGAAAGTTTCCATGTAGAACAAAGAGGCATGTTGTACTGCACTAAAGTATATATACAAGGCGTCTCATCGAAGGAACTTTCAAGTCACGTTGCTCAGGAGAAGCCAAAGTTCATATAAACATGCACCTCGTTAAAGAGATTTCAGTTTCCAAGTTATAATGGAGCTGTAGTTAATGAAAACTGTTGGGAGTTAATTGTAATGTATAAGTTAGTTAATTGTATGTAACATTACCCGATAAATAGGGCCTAGAACAGTTACTACACTGGTATATCTGACGAAATACGCAAACTTCGGCCATGAAAAACATGTTACCTTTTAACCTTATAACATGTTAACTTATAACTGTGTAAAACAACTGTGGAGTTATGTTTAACATAAATAAATGAAACCTCTCAACCGCAAATAACTTTCTTGTCTTATTTAAAACCTTATGTACATTTCAATGCATAGCAACCATCCTCAGAGGTAATTTAAAATAAAAATGAGTTTGATGCAATAGAAATGTACATAAGATATTAAATAAAAGAAGAAAGTTATTTGTGGTTGAGAGGTTTCATTTATTTATGTTACCTTTAGGTTTGAAGTACATTATTTTTAGTAAATGGTTAGTAAATAGATGCAGTTTTCTAACATAACTTGTAGGGAATTTATGTTTAAAGAGATCAGGTAAAACAGATCATTAATAGATCCATAAACTTTTATAAATAGGTTGATTTTTAATTAAATAAAACCACAAGAAAAGTAAAGAAAATTGTTCGAACAATTCTTTATGAAATAAATGCTTTTAATTGTACTTATAAACAATTTTAAATGGAGCTTTGCAAATCTTGGGTTAGTAAGTGTTCGAGATTCCCTCCTTCGCAACTCAGAGCCTCTCCGTGAAATGTTTGGATTGTTTTGTACAAATTCATGCGCAACCTTTACCATATGCATCCTTACCATCGTTATAAAGTGGACTCACATGGAATAGTCAACTGTCGATAAGTCAGATGATTGGAATACCAAGAAAAATCCATTTCAATAATTTAGTACCCAGTGGTTTCTAGCTGCAAAAGAAATATGTGAAATAGTTGCACCATCGCGATGGAAAATAATTTACAATTTTGTTTGAAGAAGTTTGTCTTCCAAAAGAACGGTGAAACATTTGAACGGTATTCGTCACTTGTAAGGTTTCCAATAAGTTCTAAATATGATTCATCGATAACAACTCCACCAGTCATCATGTGAAGTATGTTGGAAAATAATTTGCAATGTTGTTTGAAGAAGTTTGTCTTCCAAAAGAACGGTGAAACATTTGAACGGTATTCGTCACTCGTAAGGTTTTCAATAAGTTCTAAATGTGATTCATCGATAACAACTCCACCAGTCATCATGTGAAGTATGTTGGAAAATAATTTGCAATGTTGTTTGAAGAAGTTTGTCTTCCAAAAGAACGGTGAAACATTTGAACGATATTCGTCACTTGTAAGGTTTTCAATAAGTTCTAAATGTGATTCATCGATAACAACTCCACCAATTATCATGTAAAGTATGTTGGAAACTAATTTCCTCGATACCATGTGAATTGTTTTCGCTCCATGACTGATTACTTCTAGAATTGAAGACAGGTTTCTTGTAAAGATTGCTCCAGCATTGTAAATAAAAATGAATATTCCAAGCTTGTTTAGTAGCTGATAAGACATTTAACCACAGAGGGAAATCTGTCGAGTCCAAACGTTAAACCTTCTGATGTCAAAAAGTGTAAAGTTTCTTTTAGCGTAGAATTCTCTGCGTATTTTCTTTGGCAGAATTTTCCTTAATAAACCAATATCCACGCAATTCACCTCGTACTAGTATTTGGAGTACGTTGAATATGATAAATCACTTGGTCTATGTGGACACAATGATTTGGCTGGTGTTCAGTAGACAAACCTGTTGAATGGAAATAACCCATTCATGTTATCTACTCGTATATCCCATAACATATTACTCCTATCGCCCTCTGTCTAAGTTTAAAGAGGTCACAATTTATGTAAACATCAAAATAATACTTGACAGTATATATTGCATTTATTTACTTATATAAGTAGTATTTATTGTTAATTAAGTCAATGAAATTAGAAAAAAGTAGTTTATTTTAAAAATTCGTTCATTAAATGTTTTGACAAAAATTTAAAAATAAGGTATTGTAATACTAATCTTTTTACTATGAAATTTATTAGTTTTTTTTATACTTGAAATACATATTGATCCATTTGAAAAAAAGGTCTAAATATGAGACAATGAGTTTTAATTGAATGAAATAATATAAAAATGATTAATTAAGTACGTCCTAATCTTTTTTTATAGATAAAAAGATATACTAAAATTATTGGGCATTTTATTTTTAATTTTTGCTGATATTACTACTATCTCAAAACCTTTTTTTTTATTTCATTGGTGGTTCTTCCATCCGAAGAGCTTACTCTAGAATATGCAACATAAAACTGTCCATATGTGAGAAACACTTATCTCTCTTATCAATTCCAGCTATTTTGGTTTTGACTAACAGTCAATAAATGTTAAGGTAACTTTAGGTAAACTTAATTTAGCGTTTATAAACATAATAGTTGACTCGACAGAAGTTGTCTTGTTATACCTATAAATATTCAATTCCAACAGAAACTAAAGTATTTTTTTTTTTAAATTAAGTATAATGTCTATTTTATTTTAATTTTAAATTAAATTATTATTTATATTATTTCATATTATATTATTATTTATTTATATTATTTAATTATTTTCATAATAAATTTGTCTTACTGTTACTGAAAAACAACTATTTCCACTCCCAATATAGATGAAATAGTTTGGCATCATTAAATATTATTTATATTTCTAATTTGACATAACTCATTTATTTAATAGTAACAAAAAAATCTAAATCAGTATTACAAGAACTTAAGCTTAAATAATAGCCTAATTAGTATATCTCAAAACTAAACAATTTAGTCTAATTCTATATCGATTACATTCAAATAAAACGTTAGCACACAAACAAATAGAAACCATATTTATTGAAATAAAATAAATTAGTAAGATTTAATTTAGAAAATAATGTATTTATTAAGTTATAAATTAAAGGCGTTTTCGATTCATAGCATTTTAACCTAATAATTGTAAATAAAGTAATATAACATATCCGTTAAAACATCTGTAATGTAAACTATCCTAAACACATATAAAATTTGTTGTATGAAATCTTATTGAGCTGATAACGTCGACATGCGCGGTGAACCAAACATAAGATTAAATCATTGGATTCGCGTCACACTATTCCTGAAACGCATACCTTACAGCGCATTTTCAGGCAGGAAATGACAAGAGAATTAAATGCTAACATATAATTTCTTTATAACAGCTGATTTTGTGTTATAGGTTATGTTGTACAACACCCATTTTACACGTAAAGTATTATTATTAATCCATAATCGTAGATTTTTATATTTAATTAATTGTTTCGATCAGGTTATAAATGTGTAATGTGATTTGAATCTGGATATATATATATATATATATATATATATATATATATATATATATATATCAACAAATAATTCAATATAAAGATAGCAATAGGTTATGTATTTTTAATATAAATTTTGAAAGAAAAACATCTTTAGGCCATTCTTATACCTTTTAAAGAACTATTTTGATTTGAATTTGTTTACAAAATGTATACTCAATCAGCATGTAATAAATGTTTTTTGTTACACACATTATTTTATTATAAACTACAATAAAAAATAGTATTTATTAAATACAATCCTCAAACAAAGATATAAAAATTGAATGAAAAAGTATGGAAACTTACACCTTTATTTGAGGAATTTATTTAATAAAGACTAATATTTACTGTAGTTAATAATTCAATATTGGTAATTTTGAAAGCTCCAACTTGAATGTTAACAATTCTTAGCAACCATATATTTTATTTTGACCTTAATATTTAATTTAGACTTTTAAATTTTGTCCTTATGTTTTATTCTGTTCTAAGCATTTTAAGGAACGATTTCAGAATTGATTTGTCAAATGTTTGATATATTTATAGGCTAAGCTTTATATATATATATATATATATATATATATATATATATATATATATATATATATATATATATATATATATATATTGATATTTTACGTTATCCATTGTTTTTCCGTTGCACTGACTTTATGAAGTTAATATATTACTATTGTAAGTAATTTTATCCACCATTAAGTGCAATGATTTTACCTTGTGTGATGAGGCGCCTTTCGGTCACTTGACCATTGTCGAATCACTGATTACGTTTTCTCAATTTTTCTGGTGTGGATGTTCATTCTGTGGTGTTGGTACTTGTTGACATCATACAATGTTAACATATAAAAGTAATATATTAACTTCATATATATATATTCTATACTAAGTTAAGTACAACGGTATTTGTGTATACCATATATATATATATATGAAAGCTTCTAATGGAAGGTTTGTTTTGATACTTAAATCTTGATACTTACGATTCTCATAAAAAGTGTAGACATGATATAAACCCAACTGTGTGTGTATAATATATAAATATATAGGCCTAAATATATATATATATGTAATAAAAACTGATATTAGGTATTAGATCAAAATAATAAATTTTATGTAGTAAGATAAATTCGAACATTTTCCCGTTAATTACTGAATAATTTCCAACTTTTTTCAACATTAGCAGATTTATCACATCTGTCGGCGTTACCATAGGTGTTATACATTTGCTTTTTATTTAATT
>JBAIZL010000010.1:73215002-73237502 GCA_036971475.1 Prosapia bicincta | reverse complement strand
TATATATATTTATTTATATATATATATATATTTATATATATATATATATATTTATATATATATTAAATACGTTTTCTTGTTTAATAATTTAAAACAACACAGGTTATTCAAATACAAGAATATTTATTATTTAAATAAATAATTATTTATTTAAATAATAAATATTCTTGTATTTGAATAACCTGTGTTGTTTTAAAATATATATATATATATATATATATATATATATATATATATATATATATATATGCTGATACGTATTCCTTCACGGATGGAAAAATATGATGAATAGTTATTATCTGGAGTACATCCGTTCATTCTGCAGTCCATAAATTCGCAGCTCCGACGTTTCGCTAGAATCTCATCCAGCATTGACGAGGTGAACCCAACAACAGTAGAAGAGCGAGTAGATCTCGTCGGATACTGCGAATTTATGGACTGCAGAATGAATGGATGCACTCCAGATAGTCACTATTCATCACATATATATATATATATATATATATATATTTTAAAACAACATAGGTTATTCAAATACAAGAATATTTATTTATTTATATTCAAAATTAATATATAAATATTAAGGATATTAATAAAGGATATAAATTAATAAATATTCTTGTATTTAAATAACCTATGTTGTTTTAAATTATTAAACAAGAAAACGTATTATATATATATATATATATATATATATATATATATATTTCTAGATTTTTCTAGGTTTTGCTGCACTGTTTTCTTGTATTCACTTATCACTTTCACTATATGTACTTAAACAAGAATCTTACTTGGTATTTTGCGAGTTAACTTTCAAAGATTGGTAGTATCTCCATCATCGGGCATCATGTCATCGGGCAGTCTACTACAACCCCCGGTCAGTGATGCCCGATGATGGAGATACCATCAGTCTTTGAAAGTTAACTCGCATAAATACCAAGTAAGATTCATGTTTAAGTACATACGCCTTTGGAAAGAGTTACAATTGCTTGAAGTGCTTGTGTTTTAAGAATATTACAATATGTGTTAAGATGTTATAAATTACATAACTAGATTTCTACTGTTATTACTCTCATAAAATATATAATAATATACATTAGATAACTATTCATCAAACTACTTTATTGAAACAAATAATTTTCACTAGACGATTTTCTTTTATAAATAAAGTAAATAACATGTACCTATTAAACTATGTACGTTAAAATATATAATGTTATTCGCATTATTAATAGGTTATATCTCTATTAAATACACTACTTTGAGTTATATTATGTAATATATAAGCATTATCTTTTTCTACAGTAGTGAAAACAAGCATAGGTCATCGTGTAATTTCAATTAAAATTTTTATTGTAGAAGCAAAGTTATAGACGTAACGCTGTATCAGTACTTCATTTTACGTGCGAAGATGGAATATCAGTGGGATTTAATAGTTAGAAATTTAATTTAATTTCCTAAAGGAGTAGATTTCCAATACTAAGATTTAACAATGACTATTTAGTGATTATTTAATTCTTAAAACATATCAAACTCCTAACGAAACCCAACGCGTTCTTTCCTATTCACAGAGAAGCACTGTAAGCTACAACTAGCCCACCTTTCTCTAATGTGGATATCATGTAACGTAATGTTTAGAGTGGTGCAACAACATGTTAGCTCTATTTCTCTCCTGATATTAGTGAGTCTTGAAACCCTTTACAATGTACTCATGACCATGAGCATAGGTTTTGTGCATAAACTGTTTCGTACTGTATTTGTTTTTTTAAGTTATCAGTGAATGAGTACTGGCGATGAACTGCATCTCAAAGTGTCAAAATATATCTCAAACTGAATAATCAAAAATTCTCAATTTCAAAATCGTTAAAATCCTTAAAAAAATTTTGTGTAACTTGTAACATTATTTTAATTAGTAAAATAATATTAATACTACAACAGCATTCAGAAAACAAAATGGTATAGTTGTTTGAAAATAATTTTAGAAAATTATGTATTAGATTATAATCTATTAATAATTATTAATAACAAATATTTAAAAGAATAATTGGTATCGATATAAGATTTCCACAGGTCATTATATCGAATAGCGTTACATAAAATACACCAGCTGACCGAGATGCGCGAGGAGGATTGCGCAGAAGGTTACGAGTTGCTGGAAAACTCTAAGCATAGCCTTCTCCTTCTCCGTAGGCCTTGGGAGTAGGAACATTCCATACAAGATGTAGCGATTCAAGAATTTGTATTTTTAATTTTTAAGTTTTCATTTCGGTTTGAACATGAGTTTATAGGAAAATTTGCATAATAATTGTTTTATTTATGTTGTATGTTTAAATTGTTCATTTATTAACGTCCCGCTATGCTACATAGCCCGATCCAAAAGGAACATAGGTAAGCCTCATCCAGGAGGCAAGTCACGCGCTGCCACATAAGTTTTTGTTTAGCTATAATTATAGTTTTTTAATGTCAACAATTAAGTTTCTAAATAAAGCTATGGCCGGCAAAGTAGTGCAAGTTTTGGAATTTGAATAGGGGCAAGTGATTGATAAAGCCACATAATGTAACTAATATAAATTTTAAACACCAATTATTATAATCAATAGATCTATTTAATGCATTTTATAATTTATCCAATCAATGAAGCAATCTTGTTGTGGATGTCTCATATCTATACCACTAATTCTTGAACAGTAACGATTATTGAACATTTTAATAGGTTAAACGTTCTAAAACAAGAGTAAAATTGTATTATTTTCATTAAATTTATTTTCCTTATATGTGAACTCATGCCCAATAAATTTTAATTTTTATTGTTTTCAAAAATAAAGTGTTTTTTTATTAAACGTGCTACTCATAAAATTCAATTTTAGAATACCTTTAACTTTGCAAGTTAACTCTTGCCTATGTAACATGTTACTGCAATATTTAACTTCTAACGTAATAAAACATTTAAAATCAAAAGTGTTACAAACTATATTATTTGAAACAGATTTGACACAATTTTTTTTATATCCAGTATTGTAAGTGAAAACGTTTTGCGAATTAAATTCTCGATATTAAAATCTATAAGAGAAACTATATTTTTGTGTATCGTAAACGGTCCTGTCAAACGCGTGATCGCAGTGTCATTGCGATCTTTACATACTTCGATTTCACCCCATCGTGTAGTATTTCCTCCTTTCCCATTTCAAAAGGTGCTTTTGTTTTTTTATGAAATCTTTACGTTTAGCTCATGTAACCCTTTTCAGTTAAATGTTTTTTCAAGTTGAACTATTTGGAATTATTTAATAGTAAAAGAAATTCTTAGCGAGCCTGCCAGTCAACTTTCAGCGTGAATCTCGTCCTTTAGGAAATGCAGTTAAGTGATTTACAAAAGTGTTGCTCCTATTTTAGCAGTTACAGATTTATTTCTACTAGTTAATAGATAATATTCTAATTCTTAATTTATTATTAAAATCCTTCTTACAGCTCACACCCTCCAGATATATATATATATATATATATATATATATATATATATATATATATATATATATATATATATATATATATATATCTCGCAATATGTATTCTTGTGTATTAATAAAGAACAAAAGTCAAAATACAAATACAAGAATTATATTTGAATTTACAATTCAAAGCTTTTCGTTGGCTAACAGTACCAACATCATCAGCTATATATACATCTTCTTTATATATATATATTTAGTACAAATTTTTAATCAATAATAAAATACGTTTTTATTTATCCAATCAAATATATTTTGTTTAAAACATATAGTGAATGACAATAGATGTTAATACTGTGTTTTCAATAATTAAAGCATGAAAACTTGGGTGGGAGGTCCAGGTCAAATTCTAACTGAGTATCTTCATATTCGAAGTTTAGCGCTTGTTGGTACTGAGCAAACTTTCCATACCAGAAAATGGATGGCTAGATCCTCTCAAAGATCTATGATGAAACAACCATCATTGTACAACCTTATATTGTTGCCATGGTTACAACAAAATATCATATATAATGCACTAGGATTAAAAATGAATGAGAAGAATAAAATAAACAAACTGGTTTTAACGTTATCTAACCTTGCTTCACAAACCGACAATGCGAAAGAAAAGCGAAAAGAAACTACAACACAAGTGACGAAAATAAATACAGCGTTTAAATAGTAACAAATAAAAATAATATTCCAACACCATACACAGAAAGGAAAAATCGCTAGGAAATTCGCAAATTAAAGAATAAAATTGTTTGAACGTTTAATTTGCTCTTGTTTTTAATTTTCGACAAATAATATTTCTTTGCTCTGATTGCTTATCCTGGTGTTATTTCGATAATAGCCAAACGCCAGGATATCCAAAATAAATATAACATGGGCATGAGTAATTAAAAACTAAAAAGTTGCAAATGTGAAATTGTTCCCTAAAAATATATTGAGGAAAAGTAAATGGAAATCGAAGTGATAGGGACAAACAGAAACAAATAGGATAGTTTCATTAACATAGACATACCAATGTGTTGAGAAAGTCATTATTGCCTTCATGTATGAATTTCTGTTCAGAGAATTCATCGTCTTATCGACTCCTGTCAATATTGTAAAGATAAGAATTTTCATTCTATTTCTGTCAATGTTACAAGAAGTACTACCAATGTAATATTTTCCTTATTAATACAGGGTGCGGCAGCATAACTTCCTTTTTAAAAACTCAATAAAAACTATTGTATGCATCTGACAATATTTATTTATGTTTTATAATGAAGGTACATGTCTAAAGTTTTTATTTACATTGTTTTGAAGATCAAATCTGTTAGGTGACGTCCCTCATTCTCCATAAATTGCGTAAACCGATTTCTGGCGTTTGTCATGACTCTTGTTAGCGTAGCAGGTGTTATGTTGGCAATTTCTTCTTGGATGTTGGTCTTCAAATCTTGTAGGGCTCTTGGGCGGTTCACATGAACACGGGATTTAAAAAAACCCCATAGAAAAAAATCACAAGGGGACAGATCGGGAGAGCGTGCCGGCCATTCCAAATCGCCTCTAATTGAGATAAGGCGCTCTGGAAAGTGTTCGCTTAAAACAGCCATCGATGCTCTTGAAGTGTGTGCTGTTGCATCGTCTTGTTGGAACCAAGTGTCCCCCAAATCCAACTCTTCTAGCCGTGAGAAAAAAAAATTCTTTAGCATGTTTACATACCGGTCCGAATTCACTGTCACTGTAACCTCATTTTCCTCAAAAAACCAGGGACCAATAATTCCAGCTGAGGAAATTGCACACCACACTGTGACTTTGGGTGAATGCAAAGGCCTTTGATGCAATTCTCGAGGGTTGTTGTCAGCCCAGTAGCGCAGGTTTTGTTTGTTAACCTACCCACACAAATGAAAATGGGCTTCATCGCTAAAAAAAACAATAGCACCCTCGGGAACGACATCGAGAAGAAGCTCACACGCGTTCATCCGAGAATTGAAGTCACGTTCTGAAAGTTCCTGCACTATCGCCATCTTATAGGCATGAAAATGAAGATCATCACGAAGAATTATTCTCACAGAACGATCGGATAGTCCAAGGGCAGATGCGTGTTTGAGCGCAGAACGCCGTGGTGATCGCAACATTGACGCTCTCACTGCTTCAATGTTCTCAGGTGATCTAACGGGCCGAGGGACTCCAGTTCTTCGTTTTGTCGCACTTGCAGTTTGTCTGAATGTAGTGACCCATGTAACAATTGATTTGAGGTCTGGGACGGGAGCCGACGGGGCTAAATTAAAGCGATTCCGAAATGCGCGCTGTGTTGCAATAACCGAACATCCGCTTGAAAAGTAGGCCTCAACGGCAAAGGTACGCTCCTCACTATTCCAACGCATGATGGCGATTGAAACGTATCGGGACAAAACTTTCCTGTACCCCCTCTTGAACGAGACCACTAGCGCTCCGCTATGACATCAACTAACTCAATGGCGAGGCTTTAAAAAAAAGGAAGTTTTGCTGCCGCACCCTGTATATGTGTGATTATTCAAAGTAGTTTAAAATAAAATACCTGTTTCAACGCTTTGTCAAAATAAATTATCCTTTGTTAATTTTAAATTTAATAAACCATTTTCATACACTTTTGTTGCGGTTAATACCATAAGCCGATAGGGCAGATGTCGTTCAAAAGGGTTCCTGTAGTTTCAGCCAGCCATAAATATACATTTTAATAACCTCAGTTCAAACAGGTGTTTTGATACCACCTCCTCTTTCGCACAGTTGTTCAAAGTATTAAACTATTGGGGCCGTAAATCATTATAATTACTTGTCATAAATACTGCTCCAAGTTTCGCAGACACTGGGTTTGTTTTGCATTAAATAGGACAGCTTCTAAATTAATTAAACATTCCTTGAAATATACAAAACTTCAAATAACTAGGCTGTGAAAACGTTTTGGTTAAAATTAACAATTTGAAGAAAAAAACAATTTGTATGTAATATATATATATATATATATATATATATATATATATATATATATTGTAAAACTTAGATGAATTATTTTTTCTTGTTGAATATGTATGGTGACATAAAATAATTTTCATAAACAAGAATATACGAATATTACTTCATTTTATTGTTCATTGAAGCTTTTCGCTAATTTACATTATTAGCATTTTCAAAATATATGAATCACTGTCCAGTTATGTGATCAGAGTAAGACTGTTGAATACAATTGTACTATGCTCATTAAGGGTATCAGTTATCTTATCTGTTAGATAAATATACTTTAATATTTCTATTTGTCCTAATCTTTTATTTTTAAAATGTCATCAAATATGCTAAAGATAGTATTATGTTTTGATTTAATCTGGATTTGTTCCTCTATTAGTGTGTTCTTAATTTTATTTTTATATATCTCTAAGTTTTCTATTATATTCATTTTTAAGCCTTTTTGTACGTGTTTAACCAACTTCATATTACTAATCTCTGGAAAATCATGATTTCTTTCTATACAATGTGTGGCAAGATTTGATTTATAAATATGTGGCTTTTTAAATGCATTTAAATGTTCTTTGTAGCGATCTTTTATTTTCTTTTTTGTTTGTCCTATATAACATTTTTGACATGTAGTACAGTTAATACTATATACGCCGTTTATATTAATTTTATTTACTTTAATGTTTGTATTTATTATATTATTAATTGTGTTATTAGTGTAATAAGCTATTTTGACATTAGTATCTTTAAATAATTTTATAATTGGTTTGATTTCATAACCGGTAAATAAGAATTTGGACCAAATAATTTCTTTAGTATTTGAATAATAATTTTTATTTATATTATTATCCATTCTTTTAAGGATTTTATTATTCAATTTATTAATGGTTTCTTTTTTATATCCATTTTGTATTGCTATTTGTTGAATAATGTTTAGTTCTTTCAATTTATTTATCGGGTTTAATGGAATTCGGTTCATTCTGTATAATAAATTATAGAAGCATGCCATTTTTTGATTGTACGGGTGGTTTGAATAATTAGGTATTACTTTTACTGTTTGAGTGGGTTTTCTATATATTGTAAAATTTAATTTATTATTTTCCTTATAAATGGTAATATCTAAGAAATTTATGGCATTAAGTTTTTCTATTTCGTAAGTAAATTGTATTTTATTGTGTATATTATTTATTTCGGTAATTATTAGGTTTAAATTTAATGCATTATTTGTAGAAATGTACAGACCGTCATCTACATATCTATACCATTGTCCATTGTTATCATATTTTTTAATAATTTTTATTATTTCTTCATCAATATGTTGCAAAAATATTTCGGAAATGATGCTGGATAGTGGTGAACCCATTACCAAGCCGTCTTCTTGTCTGTATATTTTGTTATTATAGCAAAAGTAATTTTGTTTTAATATTATTTTAAGTACATTAATTATTTCATCAATTTCTTTTTTATCATGTGTATACATATTTAATTTATTTTTTATTATTTTATATGTTTCCATTAAAGGTATATTGGTATACATGTCTTTTATATCGAATGATATTAATTTGCTATTATTGTCTATTTTTATATTTTTAATTTTCTCTATAAGGTGATAAGTATTTTTTATATTATGATTGTTATTTAATTTCATTTTGTCTTTTAACTGTTTGGCAAAAATTTTAGATATTTTATATGAAGGTGCACTTTTAAAATTAATAAGCGGTCTAATTGGATTATTTATTTTATGTAATTTTATAATACCATTTAATAATGGTATTTTAGGGTTATCATTTATGTTATTGATTTCCGGATTAAATAATGCATAAGAATTCTTCACAATACCTTTTATTTCATTTTGGTATTTATCCGTGGGATCTTTTTTTAGTTCTATAAACATATTATCTACAATATATTTTTCATTTTTGTTTATGTAATCTTGTTTGTTTATTACCACAACAGCATTGCTTTTATCTGCTTTTATAGTACACAAGTTATTATTTTGTAATTTTTGTTTTAGATTATTAAATTGCATATATTGATTTTTGTTTTGATAATTTTTTATTTTATAAACATTATGTTTTTTTATTAATTTAGCTATTTCATTTGTTGCATTAATTCTTACCTTTTCTTGGTCATTTTCTTTTAATTTATTTATAGCGGTTTCTGTATCTATTACAATATTATCAATGTCTTTATTAAAATTTTTCTTTATGTTGACGATATGAATGTCTTCTAATATTTTTTCTTCATTTTTAGTGAAATTAATGTTAGTAAAATTGATTAAATTTGGAAAAAATTTATGATACGTTTCTTCGTGTACTTTGTTATATATATATATATCCTCTCTCTGTCTCTCTCTCTTTCTCTTTCCCTCTCTCTCCCTATATATATAGCCTCTCTCTGTCTGTCTGTCTGTCTCTCTCTCTCCCTATATACATATAGCCTCTCTCTCTCTCTCTCTCTCTCTCTCTCTCTCTCTCTCTCTCTCTCTCTCTCTCTCTCTCTATGTCTGTCTGTCTTACTGTCTCTTTCTCTCTTTCTCCCTATATATATATATATATATATATATATATATATATATATATATATATATATATATATAGAGAGAGAGAGAGAGAGAGAGAGCCATATATATATATATATAGCCATTCTCTGTCTGTCTGTCTGTCTATATCTCTCTCTCTCTCTTTCTCTCTCTCTCCCTATATATATATATATATATATATATATATATATATATATATATATATATATATATATATATATGCAGATTTTTTCTATATCTGATTTCTTATATTTAACACCATCAAGTTGTACGTGCCTCTCAGTCTGTACATGACACAAAGTTTTTCCACTTTGAATTTGTTTTGATCTACCAAAGTGGACTTGTGTTTTATGGACTTCGGCTTACTTAATAGATTCACAGACACATGTTGTGGCAAAACACATAATATTTTCTGAGCATTATAATTTAATTCCTGTCTGAGGACTGCAAGAATCGTTCTCAGGGCCGCGTAGTGATAACGCCTGGTTTATGTAACATTTTTACTAAATATTTCTAAGGAGTTAGCTGAGATTTTACTATTCCTAACGTGGTTATCAGTAGAAGAGTTTATATATTTTTTGTTTTATAAGTCCTTGTGTATTGTGCAATCTCGGAATATAAATTTTAAGTGTGTTTAGAGTAGCAGGAGGAAAATAGCATTCTAAATATTTATGCAATGTTTCGCTCATGTTCCCTTCCATATGTATTGGTACAATACCTCCTTGGGAGAATCCTCCTGTAGTTCTGTAATTTTCAACAAGTGACTGAGACTCAGATTCAGCTGGACATAAAGCCAAATGGTCAGAATTAGATTTTTCATTCGGATTCCAGTCTTGTCCTTCTATCTTTTCTGTTTCTTCAGCTTCATATATATTATTCTTTTCATAAATTTCTTCTTTTATTTTATTACTTAACATGCACATTTCTTTTTTTTTTATTTCCTGGAAGAATTTGTTCAAACCCAAAAATATCTTGTTTTATTTCTTCTTCTATTATTAATTCATATGAAACCTCTTCATGTTTAATATTGAAATCAATGTTTTCCTGCTTAACCTTTCCCAGTTGAATATTATCCATGACTAGAAGTTATAATCCCCCAACTCAAAAGGAATAAAAGTATAAACATTTAATTAAAATAAAACATTAAAAAACAATACATAATGATGAACAGAATAAAAAACTATTAATTTTTATCCCCATCATCACTCGTGACGGAAACCAACATATGTTCATTCTCTGGTTATCGCTCCCACCATAAACATAATCATAATAAAAACTGGTTATATGTTTCTGAAGAAGAGTTTATATATTTATCTTATATATTGCCTTCATGAGAAGCTGTATTTCAGATGCCTGCTCGGGCAGCGCTAAAGAACTCAATAAAGCTTTTTTGAAGCCAAAAATAATATTAGTCTTTGCTTTTTAAAAAGATATAGACCCTACAGGTGTCTTACTTGTTGGTAGGAATAGATTATTTTACCATGTTCGTTAGTAATATATTTACTTATTCAATTCTAAACATATATCACAATTAGTAATATGTATTTTTAAAAGAAATTATCCAAATTCAGAATGAAATATTGTATGAAAGTATTACAGTAAAACCGTATTACCTAATTTACAAGCAAACAAGTAATATAATTGTTTTTTTAAATTAACTTCCTACTTAAGTCAACAAATTTATATTAGTTTCATTTTAATTTATAATTACAATTATACATATACATATACATATATATATATATATATATATATATATATATATATATATATATATATATATATATATATATATATTATATAATTATATTAATTATACATAATATAATTATATACAATTATATTATTTTAATTATATATAATTATATATATATGTATATATATTAAATAACTTCAAAAAGTTCATAATCAAGATATATTTTATTCAACATTTACAATTATGCTGAAGCTTTTCGCCGGATTATAGTTCCAGCATTCTCAAAGACTACTAACATGGTCTGTAAAACTATTTAAACATTACTCTAATTGATTGCACTATGTACATAAACCACTGATATCTTATTTCTTTAATCTATTTGCTTTACATTAAATGAACTATTTGTTTGATAAAATCTTAAATTCTATCTAAAACATGAAAAATTGTGTTATGTTTAGATTTAATTTGGGATTGTTCTTTAATAAGTATGTTGTTTAATTTATGCTTGTAGATATATAGGTTTTCCAGAACATTCATTTTCAAACCTTTATTAATATGTTTGATTAAATTCATATTTTGTATGTCTGGAAAACTATGGTTATTTGCAATACAATGAGTGGCCATATTTGATTTATATATATCTGGTTATACCATATATCTGGTTATATATATATATACCAGATATATATAAATCAAATATGGCCACTCATTGTATTGCAAATAACCATAGTTTTCCAGACATACAAAATATGAATTTAATCAAACATAATAATAAAGGTTTGAAAATGAATGTTCTGGAAAACCTATATATCTACAAGCATAAATTAAACAACATACTTATTAAAGAACAATCCCAAATTAAATCTAAACATAACACAATTTTTCATGTTTTAGATAGAATTTAAGATTTTATCAAACAAATAGTTCATTTAATGTAAAGCAAATAGATTAAAGAAATAAGATATCAGTGGTTTATGTACATAGTGCAATCAATTAGAGTAATGTTTAAATAGTTTTACAGACCATGTTAGTAGTCTTTGAGAATGCTGGAACTATAATCCGGCGAAAAGCTTCAGCATAATTGTAAATGTTGAATAAAATATATCTTGATTATGAACTTTTTGAAGTTATTTAATAATTATAACAAATCAAGAAAAAATAATCATCTTTATTATAATATATATATATATACATATGTCAGAATAACAATATTAAGTAGCAAAATAGAAAGGGAACTTCTTTCCAATTTTCCATTTTCTTTTTCATAATTATGGTGTTGGTCTATTATTTATGTTTGTGCCTATTTATACGGTTGCTTTTTTTCGTTTGCTGACAACGTGCTAATTTCTTTTCGCTTTCCTTTTGTATTGTCCGTTTGTAAAGCAAAGTTCTATATCGTTAATCCAGTTTGTTTACTTTATATTTTTATTCATTTTAAATCATAAAGCATTATTTATGATATTGTGGGGAACCAAGGCAACAATTTAGGGTTGTACAATGGAGGTTTCGATGACAACCTAATGGGAGCAAAAAAAAATCATATACTTCTTTGAGAGGTACATTTCTGATAATGGTCAAGTTGGCTTAGTGTCAAAAACGCTGGACTTCGAACATGAAGATTCTCAGTTCGAATCAGACCTAGTCCCTCCAGTTTTATAATTTATTTATTGTTTATTTAATTATTATATTTAAATATATGAATTAACCGTGTTGTCATCAACTGTCATGCACTATAGGTTAAACAAAATTATTTGAACTAGATTTTATGAATAAAAACGTATTTTAATAATGAATAAAACTTTGTACAAGCAATTATTTCAGGAGATTAAGCTAATAGAAAAAATTTAAAAAGTATCCTAATTTACAATTATTATAAAACTTTTAAGTCTTGTTCCACCACGTTTTGTGTTGCTTTTAATCTTCCATCTATATTAAACCGACATACATTTAGGCTCTAATAAAACTTAATCAAAACAGATACCATAGAATCGAGAGAGTAATTATATTTTATTAAAGGAGGATGTTTGTCGCGAGCTTTCGTAAAATTGCTTCCGTTATTACAATATCGTTAAATTGCTTTTCATCGTACTAAATGCTTTACATCATGCTCCATACCGTTGTGTGTTAATCATGGTGACGTGTTTTGTGTTTGTTTGTACCTGTTCATTAGTTATCTCCTACTTCCCCCATTCAGCGCTGACCATCCTCTCTTCATCCCCCGTTGCACTACTTTGCTTCCATTACTTTAAGAGTATTGCCACATCCTAAGAGCGCAACTCTCGACAACAATATCCTGACAGAGACTTGTTTTGCTTAAACTATTTACAAAAAGTCATTAATTTTAATACGCAAAGTAAATAAACATCTCAATAATATCAAAAAAACAAGGATAACGTTAGTAACCCTCGGTGTTTTGTAATTTGGGCAGTGGTGTGATTTTCCTTATAGGAAGAAATTAATTACCTTTATTCTGTATCCACTACATATATTCTTTATACTTACAGAGACTCGCCGGGTCAATTGTTTGTCTAAACAATTGTATCTAACTATTAACTCAGGCAGACTGGTTGTCTGTTTAATAGCTCTAATAAAGACAGGTTACATTAAAATTCTCGTTTATGTGTACTAAGATTTAATTTTGAAAACAATTCAATAATCAAAGCTAAACATTTTAAATCATAATTTGCTTTTTACTATACTTCACATATTTAAATTACAAAAGCTTACATATTTCAAAAATGTTTCCAGACAAAGCTAGGTTTAATGCATTCTGATATTTTATATTTACTGATTTGATCGAAACCAAAAATATTAAAAAATTAAATTTAAAATATACCTTTGGCAATCACTTACACTCACATGGCTTTATTAAAACAAAGCTTCTGTTAAGCTATAAACAGATATAATTAACCCGAGTTCACTTATATAACGTATTTACATTTTTAAAATAATAAACTGAACCTAACAAAGCCACTAATAAAGCATTTCCCGTAGTTATAAAACTTTGAAATTACATTTATTAAAAATGTTGACGATAGCAAGCCCATATAGGTCCTCCCTCTAAGGTGCGTCGAGAGAGAATGGCTATAGGTTTGTTTCCCAAGAAAACTGAACAATAACTGAAGTCTATTTCAGAAAACAAATATTCATGTAACATACTGAATTGGAATCAGAAATATTTCAGCATGGTACAAATTATGTATCAGAATCATCATTCGATACGAAAAGTATGTATCAAAAAAGTACCGTATAATAGTTTTTTATTCTTTAAAGTAATTTTGATATCTACAACAGTTTTGTGTTGAATGGTAATGCACTAGGTAATTAGTATAATTATGGGCCACGAGGAGCATTACACAATATAAAAATAAACCTTTTGTTACCCTGCGTAAACACATTCGTATAATTCACGATGAAAAAATAAATTCCTTTAAAGGGCAAGACGCCTATTATCTCCATGAAACACAATAATGGGGGAAGTATATTACAAAGAACAGTACGATCGCATCTTTTGTATAGGAGTTCTGTGAATCATGAAAATGTGATTGGTCATTGTGTAATTCAAGAATAGGATTATATATTTTAACACATACACACGTTTAACTTTTAGTGCATGTATGTATGCTTTCCTTTTGCCAACTCTTTGAAGGGTAGAATATAAGTTATCGTATCTCGCAGATTTTGGCTGTGTGAGAAACATTATATAAAGCAATTATATTATTGATGAAGTTTATATATATGTATAACTTTTATTTTTAAATATAAAGATTTTTAATAAAACCATAAACTTTTTATGGCTTTAATTATGACAGTGGTTTTGAAAAACAGAAGATATTACATAAAGCTGTTCTAATGAATTTAGAAATTAATTTGTAAAAGTGTTACACATTGTTGGAATATTGAACACATCTTTTCTAATTAAAGTGTTGAAAAAGAAAGCTTTTTGTCTAATAAAGAGGATAAATAATCTCCAACCGTCCCTTTTATTAAACGTAAAATCCAGATTACTCTGCAGACGGCGCGAGCTTAGGTTTCCCCTGCACACAATATTACTAGCTACTTCCAAGCGTGCCTTAACTACATTATGGCCATTATTACCTATAGAAAAGTTTTTTTATTAGAATTTTATATTATTTAATGGTTAAATCATTATAAACGTGTGACCTAATTATCCTGTGTGCGTGTGTGTAGACTGTGTGTGTGTGTGTGTGCTTAAAATGAGGCCATTATTTATTATAAAAGGTGTTGGCTCCTTTCAGAGGGCAAGGAAACGACGAATCTGGGGAAAGGAGGGGCATCTCCTAACTTGCTACATCACCAACTAATCGGTCACTCTCTCGTTCTATGTTTCCATCATATGACCATTCCCTACTCTCTAACGCCTTAGCTATCATCTCTTACTAGTATTTTTTTAAATTTCCATAAAGGTTTTGAATAATCTGTAATTGAAAAGTACTATTTTAATTTTAAGATATCTACAAATATACCATTTTTAACCGCTGCAGCCTTCGTTGTTAACAATTTGAAGAAACGATAGTTCTCTTAACTATAATTTCGTAAATATTTTTTAAATGTTTTAATAACAGTTAAAAGATATCAGTCACTATTATACAAATATATTTATATTACTCTAAGATAATAAACTTTTAAAATACATAAACATTTTTTAAAAGTATTATTACTAAATATTAAAATTCACTAATTATAAAATACGTATAGTTGCCTTCCGCTCCCAGGTAGTTGAAAGGAGGGAAGTGGGGGGCTAGTAAAAAGAGTTACTATAACTCCTTCAGAGAGCGAACTACACCTTTCCTATTCCAAAAAAGTTATTTTCTAATAGGAACTTTCCCTAATGGAAACCACTAATTCCATACAGAGGTGACGAACACTCTAGACCTCTTCGCTCGTAGTGGTAAAAATGCCTTTCTAATTTTAATTCTACAATAAACAGTGTGGTATTATAAGATTTATTGTTATTTCCAAAGGGGTGGTAATAAGAAATAGAGAAAATACGAGTACTTCTATTCAGAAGTATAGACCTACTGTCGAACTTTGTAGAAAAACAAGGAGGTTAATACTTACTCTGGCTGGAGGATACTGCATAGCCTCCAGTGGTGTAGAGGGCGAAACTGGTGTTTCCACTCTACTTTCTACAGGAGTCCTATACATCAATAGGATACCCTTGTTTTTCCTAACTGTTGAATCATAACTCAACAATGACTGAATGGGTTTTATCGATTTGAATCAAAGTGGTTTTTAACAACTAATGGCTACAATAGTTAAAACAGTAAATTATTTATATTGCAATGGCGAGTGATAATACTCCTGCTTACTTTTATACAGCTTATAACTAGTCGCTTTAAACCAATATAACTATTGCACTGTTTGGTTACACATTGTATTTAAGGCTTAAAATCGGTGAGCACTTCGGATCCACATTATAAAGGTGGGGACAATCTGAGTCGGCTGGCGTTAGTCAATTACCAGGAGGTGATGAGCGTTCCCTTACTGAAAATTTTACGACTACGATGAACCTAACGTGTTGGAGAACTCGACGAATTATTGTTACGGAATCTAATCAGAAAGGGCAATCGAAACTAATAGATCTAAGCAGAATATTTCACCCAGAGTAAAAGGAACTATAGACATGTTTACGATGAATTTGTAGTTTTTTTGTAGTTATAAAGTGACCTGAAATGAATATTTTCAAGTACGAAGAATATAAAAGGATTGTGAATATAGTAAGGGAGGAATATAAGACGGCAGTGGTAATAGGAGGGGTCGTCATGTGTTCCGGACGTATATCTACGTCTTTCAGGCCTAGAAAAATGTTTTTAGTACAATATGTAGATGTAAATACGTAAAAATAATTAAAATTTCGATAATTTTGTGGCACTCTGGATATGAACAATGAATGTTCGCTTACATAGTCTCAGCAGAGTGAATAGAGGTGTCTATCCTCCACCTAGCAACTGAATGTCAGTGAATATAGGTGTCTACCCACCACCTAGCAACTGAATGTCAGTGAATAGAGGTGTCTACCCACCAACTAGCAACTGAATGTCAGTGAATAGAGGTGTCTACCCACCACATAGCAACCGAATGTCAGTGAATAGATGTGTCTATCCACCACCTAGCAACTGAATGTCAGTGAATATAGGTGTCTACCCACCACCTAGCAACTGAATGTCAGTGAATACAGGTGTCTACCCACCACATAGCAACTGAATGTCAGTGAATAGAGGTGTCTACCCATTAACTAGCAACTGAATGTCACTGAATAGATGTGTCTATCCACCACCTAGCAACTGAATGTCAGTGAATATAGGTGTCTACCCACCACCTAGCAACTGAAAGTCAGTGAATAGAGGTGTCTACCCACCAACTAGCAACTGAATGTCAGTGAATAGATGTGTCTATCCACCACCTAGCAACTGAATGTCAGTGAATATAGGTGTCTACCCACCACCTAGCAACTGAATGTCAGTGAATAGAGGTGTCTACCCACCAACTAGCAACTGAATGTCAGTGAATAGATGTGTCTATCCACCACCTAGCTACTGAATGTCAGTGAATAGAGGTGTCTATCCACCACCTAGCAACTGAATGTCAGTGAATAGATGTGTCTATCCACCACCTAGCAACTGAATGTCAGTGAATATAGGTGTCTACCCACCACCTAGCAACTGAATGTCAGTGAATATAGGTGTCTACCTACCAACTAGCAACTGAACGTCAGTGAACGGAGGTGTCTACCCACCACATAGCAACCGAATGTCAGTGAATACAGGTGTCTATCCACCACCTAGCAACTGAATGTCAGTGAATATAGGTGTCTACCCACCACCTAGCAACTGAATGTCAGTGAATAGAGGTGTCTACCCACCACCTAGCAACTGAATGTCAGTGAATAGAGGTGTCTACCCACCACATAGCAACCGAATGTCAGTGAATAGATGTGTCTATCCACCACCTAGCAGCTGAATGTCAGTGAATATAGGTGTCTATCCACCACCTAGCAACTGAATGTCAGTGAATAGAGGTGTCTACCCACCACCTAGCAACTGAATGTCAGTGAATAGATGTGTCTATCCACCACCTAGCAACTGAATGTCAGTGAATATAGGTGTCTACCCACCACCTATCAACTGAATGTCAGTGAATAGATGTGTCTATCCACCACCTAGCAACTGAATGTCAGTGAATATAGGTGTCTACCCACCACCTAGCAACTGAATGTCAGTGAATAGAGGTGTCTACCCACCACCTAGCAACTGAACGTCAGTGAATAGAGGTGTCTACCTACCAACTAGCAACTGAATGTCAGTGAATAGATGTGTCTACCCACCACATAGCAAGTGAATGTCAGCGAATAGAGGTAGCTACCCACCACCTAGCAACTGAATGTCAGTGAATAGATGTGTCTACCCACCACCCAGCAACTGGATGTCAGTGAATAGAGGTGTCTACCCACCTCATAGCAACCGAATGTCAGTCAATACAGGTGTCTACTCGCCACATATCAACTGAATGTCAGTGAATAGAGGTGTCTACCCACCACCTAGCAACTGAATGTCAGTGAATACAGGTGTCTACCCACCACATAGCAACTGAATGTCAGTGAATAGAGGTGCCTACCCACCACCTAGCAACTGAAGGTCAGTTGAATGAAATGTAAGTTTTAACTCGTAAAGTTATATACATCATGTAAAATTTCCAAATTTTGTTACAAATTTAAAATTAATGTATAAGTGTGGTAACATCTTAATGTATACATTTACCAGATAATATTAGTATAAATTGAAATTACTTATCAATATTAGGTATTATAACCAAATATTGTTACCTTTAGTTGTAATCTTGTCATGTACGGCATGTACACGTTAACACAACTTGCTGCAACAATGAACCGTGTTTAAGTCATACCAATGCATCTAATTTTATACGAACATCTATCGCGATATTTAATATATTGTCTTGTGTTTGTTCTTGTTTAATATAAAATTAAATTCGTTATGGGCGTCGAGTGAACACGTTATAAAATACGAATATATTTTTTTATTATAAACATAAAATAAAACGTAAGCTTAGGTGATGAAATTTTTAACAGCCACTAAACCACACAAAATATACTTTTGTTACAGTTGCAATGTCTCAGAGAAAATTCTTTGCGGGCTAGTCATATTTAGTGCGAAGCGTTAAATCTATTTCACTTTTACTATTTCAAATAATTCGACGTTTCTCTTGTAGACACCCACGTTTTATTGTTTAAACCGTAGTAAAGATGTTCCAGTCAAGGTCTCCATAATTCGTCTAATGCCTTAGGTGTGGCAGATTTATTCTTTCTACTTTAAATTAAAATACAAAAATTAGATAATGTCTTAGAAAAATTAATCAATTATTTTTTAGAAATAAACCAGGTTTATGGATAAACTGGTGGGTTTTTAACAATATATCATCCAGTTTAATGTTAGAATAAGCAATTAAAGCCTTTACATCACTTTGGACTAAACAAATTAATCTCACATCAAATCCTTCATATAAATCAATAACAATACAAAAATATTTATACACAACAAAAATGAGGAGCTAAATTTATAACACATAATAAACCATACCCACCTAATTTTAATAAAGTACCAGCTAAAATTAATGAACCAGCAATTGGAGTGTCGATATGAGGTTCAGGCAATAATAAATGAAAAATAAAATAATCACTTTAACAATAGTTTATGACTCATCGAACTTTAAATCTGTGAAAACTTACTGAGACAGAACGTTTTTGATCGCTATGTGGCGATCTTCATCAGTGTCTTCTCGTCTTCTTTGAAGATCGCCACATAAAGATCGAAAACGTTCTGCTTCAGTCAGTTTCACAGATTTAAAGTTCGATGAGTCATAAACTATTGTTAAGTCATTAATTAACATGCACCAAAAGTAATGGACTACAAAGTTCAACAAAAATAAATGTTTAAAGCTTAACTAAAAAAAGCAAGAGTAAATCATAAATAAACATAAATTGAATCATTGATAAAACCACTAAGCAAATATATACAACTTCCGTTCATATCATAGTAATAAAAATAGAAACAAGTAAAGGCAATGAAGCCAAAAGTGTATAAAAAAGCAAATAAACATCTGATAGTAATCGCTCAGGTTGATAATTCCAACCAAAAATTTAAAAAAGTGTAGAAGTTAAACTAGAAAAAAATATAATAAATAAGATTATTTATTTATCTTGTGTACATAAAATAATAATTACTTGAAAATAAAAAACAAGGCCAATGTACTTTTGGCATTTTAAATCTAAACAGTACGTACCAACAGACAGTGCATTCCTTGCAATAACTAGGCCTATACATTTATCCATTAAACGAACTGGTCTGAATCTTTGACTCGAGGTTAAAGAATATTGGCTCCAGACCAGTCTTATTTCTTCATTAGAAGCAGTAATAACACATTTTTGCAATTGTTACAATCGTCTTTTCCTGGATTTGAGTTAAATTAAACATTTTATAAGGTCATGTATTCGAGCGATTCCGTACGCTATGAGAAACGATGAAGGGCTGTCAGTCGCAAGTTACTTGCGTTTATCACGTCTGATGTGTCTCATTAGCAACATCAGTGGTTCTAAATGCGTCAGCCTTGCGCCTAATCGTCAGTGCAAGTGTGACTCTGTGAGGAAATTTTGTTTACCCTTAAAATTCCGATTTCATTGCAAGTTTAACCGTTACACTACAGTTTACATATTTCGTACTTTTTGGTCTAATAAAAAACAAATTATGTTAAGTAACTCATTATGTTTAATTATTATTTTCAATTTTCTACTCATGAGATATAAGAAAGAAAAATCTAATTTATTGCCATTCACGCGGCAGAAAAGAAAAATAAAAAAATATAGAAGACAGATTTTTTTTTTAATTACACTAAAGTTTGTAATACATAAAACACACAACCTCTAACCAAAAATATTCTTATTCTAGTCTTATGTACATTTCGATTACAAAGTAACCATCCTCAGAGATATGACAATACATACATACAGTATGTGGTTGGAGGTTGTGTGTATTATTCATTAATAATAAACCGCAGTAAATTTTGCCAAGTAAATAGTGATAAAGTTTGTATTTTAATTGTTTGAAAGTAATTAATATTAAATCGTTAAACCTACTTAGGTAAATTTGTTATTATTTATCGAGAGTAGTAATTAGGCTTCCCCATTAAATAAGTAATTATTGGAGAAATATAACTCAACCCTTTTAATTTAATACTTGACGTACATTTACTTTATTGCAACGCTTAAAGCTTGAATTAATCAATCACGCGTCATGAAGATGCAAAAAGCAACAAGAACGAACCACAGACGATTTCTGAAAGTTTCTTTCTAGTTAATAAACTGTTAAAAAAACCAGTTATATATGTAAAAATGAAAAAAACCACAAGGACTAAAGAATTTAACTGATCGTCTTATTTAATTAAGGGTAAGAAGGTTATAGGAGTTGAAAACATATTTAAATTTTTTTAAGTACAGACTCTTTATTCTTTATATAGTAAAAACTATTTATAGTTTTCAAGTATATGAGATATCGTTAAGTTAGTCGTGGTATTTATCATTTACCTATTCACTATAGCCCTAAGGTGTACTTGTTCACTATAAGGTATACTTGCTCACTATAAGAAGTACTTGTTCACTACAAGTTGTACTTGTTCACTATAAGGTGTACTTGTTCACTACAAGGTGTACTTGCTCACTATAAGGTGGGCTTGTTCAATATAAGGTGTACTTGTTCACTATAGTGTAGTTGTTCACTGTAAGGTGTACTTGTTCGCTATAAAGTATACTTGTTCACTATAAGGTGTATTTGTTCACTATAAAGTATACTTGTTCACTATAAGGTGGGCTGGTTCACTGTAAGGCGTACTTGTTCGCTATAAAGTATACTTGTTTACTATAAGGTGTACGTGTTCACTATAAAGTATACTTGTTCACTATAAGGTGGGCTTGTTCAATATAAGGCGTACTTGTTCACTATAGTGTGGTTGTTCACTGTAAGGTGTACTTGTTCACTGTAAGGCGTACTTGTTCACTATAAAGTATACTTGTTTACTATAAGGTGTACTTGTTCACTATAGTGTATACTTGTTCACTATAAGGTTTACTTATTCACTGTGAGGTGTAATTGTTCACTGTAAGGTGTACTTTTTCACTATAAAGTATACTTGTTCACTATAAGGTGTATTTGTTCACTATAAAGTATACTTGTTCACTATAAGGTGGGCTTGTTCAATATAAGGTGTACTTGTTCACTACAAGGTGTACTTGCTCACTATAAGGTGGGCTTGTTCAATATAAGGTGTACTTGTTCACTATAGTGTAGTTGTTCACTGTAAGGCGTACTTGTTCGCTATAAAGTATACTTGTTCACTATAAGGTGTATTTGTTCACTATAAAGTATACTTGTTCACTATAAGGTGGGCTTGTTCAATATAAGGTGTACTTGTTCACTATAGTGTGGTTGTTCACTGTAAGGTGTACTTGTTCACTGTAAGGCGTACTTGTTCACTATAAAGTATACTTGTTTACTATAAGGTGTACTTGTTCACTATAAAGTATACTTGTTCACTATAAGGTTTACGTATTCACTATGAGGTGTACTTGTTCACTGTAAGGTGTACTTGTTCACTATAAAGTATACTTGTTTACTATAAGGTGTACTTATTCACTGTGAGGTGTACTTGTTCAGTGTAAGGTGTACTTGTTCACTATAAAGTATACTTGTTCACTATAAGGTTTACTTATT
>JBAIZL010000010.1:73170002-73210002 GCA_036971475.1 Prosapia bicincta | reverse complement strand
GTACATCTCAGCATAACGTTTACCCGTAACTCCGTAATCTGGTTGATCTATAATTTTTACTTTTCTGCTAATAATGACACAACTCGTTTTCTCTTAGCAGCCATGTCAAAGTAGCCATGTCAAAGCAGCCATGTCAAAGCAGCCATGTCAAAGCAGTCATGGCAAAGCAGTCATGTCAAAGCAGCCATGTCAAAGCAGTCATGTCAAAGCAGCCATGTCAAAGCAGTCATGTCAAAGCGGCCATGTCAAAGCAGCCATGTCAAAGCAGCCATGTCAAAGCAGTCATGTCAAAGCAGCCATGTCAAAGCGGCCATGTCAAATCAGCCATGTCAAAGCAGTCATGTCAAAGCAGCCATGTCCAAGTAGCCATGTCAAAGCAACCATGTCAAAGACAAATTGACTGATTAATCAAAGCGAATGGTGACAGTCGGGTGGCGTCGGCCACCTGACAACGGACAACAGACAACTTCTGTACACAGAACTTCACTAAGACGGTGATTCAAAACAATGTATACGCTGCGCCTTTACTAACTTCACAGAGGAAATGCCAATAGCACATGTAGATAGAATCGTTATTCTGGTAATAGCAGTAGGCTTCCGTCTTAATTTTGTTTTGGAAAATCTGTAAGCGATTCGGATAATCAGAGTTCGGATAATCGGAGTTTAATGTAAATACAAGTTTCAATGATAATTTTTAACTACTACTAAATCAGTGGTTACTTACTTCATTCATATGTCGAGAGCACTTTATTCACGACATTTTATATAAATCTGGTTATATCGGATCACAAAAAAATTATATACTTATATTTAGCCTGTTGTTTAATGAGAAATACAGAATATATTATTCTAGAAATACTTACTAATCGCAGTTACAAATCAGCTCAGTAATGAAGTGGGTAGGGCTCGTAGCTATTAACTCACAGGTCCTGGGTTCGACTCCCGTTACTGGAAATGAATTTCTGTGTTCTTTTCATATCTAAGGTTAACTTAGTCTAGGAAATATGAGTATCTAGAAGCAAAACCTGGGATAATTATGAACGCTTGAAGCCTTGTGTGGGTATTACCTTTCTTGGTTACTGTCAGACGTAAGGCAACCCTTGTCTGCCTCTGCTACACTCTTTTGTTATTATGAGGAGCCTTATTATCAGCATTGTTATTAAGACGTACGAATATTTTCTTCCTTCTTTTCTTTTGACGTTATAAATCTATTACCCGTATTTTAAGAGTATAAAATATACGTTGTTATAGAAAGTGAAATACATTTATATTATTTTGTTGTTTTTGTGATAAATGAATGTATGAGGAAGATAATAAACAAAATGAAACAGTTTGTTTCGAACATTTCTATGAAGATTTTAAAAGTTATTCTAGTAAAATTTCTCCCGCCATATAAGTGCACATATTCATTAAAAATGTTTCCCCTTTAAACTTTTTGCCAACCCAACAACTATAAAAGGAAACAATCTTATGGCCTTAGGAAACTCTGTAGTTGTCTTTTTTTTAAATTTAAGACGTTATAAACGTAATCATTACTCTTTAAAATTATAATTTTCAATTATAAGAAATGTCATTTAAACTGTGAACAGTTTTGGGGAAGGGTTGGGCTGGACTAAGGTTACTTTTTAAGATAAAGATTTCATACTTCACCTCCTAGACGTGTGGAGCCATGCATCAACAGAGTTTGGATGAAATACTTCTATAAATTCGTTCCATTTATTGGAACACATTTCCGTGTGTCAGCAGTTTATAAAAAAATTTGCACTTATGAAATTTTCTTGCAGAATCACTAATGTGTCCTGCGGGAGCAGATTTTCTTGACATGAAACTATTTAATCTATTCATCTATCTATTTCTTCTATCCCAGTCATTCCTTGCTTTTGTAAGACAAGACGTTTAGGGGGATAAAGAAAAGCCTATCCACGAATATCATTTATTAGGGGTTATCTGATTCGTATTGTTAATGGACATGGTATTAACGCGATTTTAATGACAAGAACCATCACGAGAACTGCCCTTAAGACTTAGATTTAAATTATCAACAATTCAAGAAAATGGTGAAAAAACCTAACGAATAATTTAACATGTTTTATGGCATAGCAACGCTCAAATTGATTTCTGGTACATGACAAAATTGTCTATTATGTGAGAAAAGAAATTTTTCGCACGAGAAACGGACGCATGGCGGAACTGGCAGGTGATGGACCTGGCGAATATGTTTAACGTGAGAAAATTTCTCGGAAGAACGTAGCGTTCTCAAAATCTCCTCTGTGAGAAACGGGAATGCGCCAAAAACAAAGAAATATCTAGCTATTGTGAAACTCGAGAACTAGAAGCAAGTCCCGGAAATGTATCTTTACGCATGAATAGAAAATCTTAACCGTGGGATTGATTTCCAATAAGTTTAGTTGGAATCTGCAATATATTCAGTATTAAAAATCAAACAACACTTGAAATACTTCAAAACATTACGAAAACTTATAGCGGATGGCCTGAGCCGCGAAGACGAGTGAGAGACGAGTCATGACAGCTAGACGCTTACACTAGGCAACGCTGTCCGCTTAGGGTTGCCAGTTAGTGCTGCCCATACCTGGCGAAGCCAATTTCAAACGTGGCAAACTTACTTTCGTGAAGTGGACAATAAATTGTTTGTTTTAACTAAACGTTTTCTTATAGTGTTTGTGTCGTGAGTGATTGTGTGTGTGTGTGTGTGTGTGTGTGTGTGTGTGTGTTGGTACGTGTAGGATTGTGTATATTATGAAAATGACTGCTATCGGTGGTATAATGTTAGATTGGAGTACCGGAGAGAAGCCCAAGTTCTTTGTATCAGGTGCAGCGAGTCTGCATCCCCTTGGCGGATATAAAGTTACCCAAAATGCGAACTTTTACAGTAATATATATATATATATATATATATATATATATATATATATATTTATATATATATTCCATTCCGAAGACTTTCTGTGTAGCGAATAAGACGATGTATTGCCGACATATTTAACAGGTTTTGAAATTTAAATGAAATACCGGAATAGAAATAGAAAGTAAAATATTACAATAATGGTAGTTTATTAGTAGTGATGTTTCTAGACCACATTTATTACTTCATAAAAAGAGAATAAAGTGTAATTAAATCCTTCACCAATGGCTCTGATGCACCTTATACATTGTGCATCCTTATAAATAAGAAGCTAAGCACAATCATCATAGCTCGCGGTGCAAAGGCGCGATCGATCTACTGGGTGAGACTTGGAGCAAACATTTCCATTATAACTTGATGTACAAGTAAGAACTTTACGGTGCCTCTGGATAATGTAACACTCGTTTTGTAACATCGGCAACACTGTCTATAAATAGATTTGCCTGGAAGTTGGACAAGAAGTTATTCTGAATTGTGTTTAGGTGTTACGGTAAACAACACGACTCGTTTAACAACTGTTTATTATTTTTAAAAAAAACGATAAATACGGATTTAAAGAACTTCAATATTTTGTTGAATTTTAAGAATTTTTTAAAATATTTATTGAAGTAATTTTATAGGTAATAACATTTGTGTTTACTTTGCATCGCAGGTATTGGGTCTCTTTTCACTCCGGGCTGAGGGCAGGTTTTTTTCAGGCAACTTCCTTACTTAGGGGAAGCCTAACGTTTTCTTTGTGCAAGTATAAGGCAATGGTTGTGCCCTTTCTTTAGTGCTGCTAATACAGTAGTACCTAATTCTACTTTATACGCAAGGGTGTAACTTGTAGTCCCAGTTTGTTACTCCGATAGAGAATTGGTCTATAATTCAGGAAAGCTTACAGTACTATGGACTCATAATACACTTATCTTAGTCCTGCCCTTAAGGTATTACAAGGGTAGACTTATGGTGAATCCCACCTTAGGTTTATGACTCTAAACATGTGCGCCGTTGCTCTTCCTCTATTCCTAAGCCAAGAGTTTTAAGCCTCCACCTTAACGTGAAATACATTCACAACTCTTGTCTAAGACAAACAAAAAAATTCAGATAAATATATATTTGTCTGTAATTTAATACTGTCTTATAGAAATTACCTCTGTACAATCAATGAAGATTTATTCATAGTTAAAACCATAGTCAGATAAAAATTTACCATTAAAGAAGGAACAAACATCTATGAATAAAGCAAGAAAAACTTCCGAAACAGTTTTATCTGCCCGAACAGAACTAACTCCAACATACATTTTTAACTGCCTGCTTCCTTTCCATAGTAAATATGGTTAGATCTGTTCGCCCGCGTACAGATCATCACTAATCATATTATTATTTTCTAACACCTAAACAATACCCTTGCGTTTTCTTACCAAAAAGGTGAAAGTTACGGAGGCAAATGGCTACTAAGTCAAAACGAGTCACAAACTGGATAATTACTAAGGCGGGAAATATTTCTTAGTGGTGAAATAAAGTTCGCCAACTTTCTGAAAATAGGCTCAAATTGTTTGCGAAGAATGTAAAGAGAACATTTGTTTGAGCGAATGCGATCATACTCGAATAACAACAGAACCCTGTCGCCGAGAAGTAAACAAATGATAAACTTGTCGACAAGCTAAGTAGTGAGAAAAGAAAATCTAATAAACGTGCATGAAATAAATTCCGGTTAATCTTTGCTGATTTTGTAAAGAATAGCTGTGACCTGATTTAAAGTTTTAATTAATATTTACCTTAAAATAAAAGCTTTAGTAAAACAAAAGTATGAAACTTTAAAGTTTATCCAAGTAATCTTGAAGACGATAAATGAATTAAGCGAAGAATAGAGTTTGTGTGGAACTCGAAGTAAAAGTAGTTAACAGTGATTCAAAAGTTAACCATTTTGTTTCAGTAAATTGTGAAGGAAATTACAATATCTTAGTAATTTTTGTAAATGCAATTTTTACTTGTTTGATAAAAATACATAGAATTAATAGGGCAAAATATAATTTAAAAAACAGATTATTTGTTGTTAGTAGAAGACTCGTGTCTAGTCCTTTAAAACCCAACAAGGAAATATTGTTTGATAAATCTAGCGTTTCTCATTTTAGCACAGATGTTTTCATATATACCAAAGATGTGATTCTGAGACCTATTTAATTCGGTTTTATAAGGTATAAATTATGAGAAATCCCCATTTTGGAATGTCTATTATTAGCCAAAAACTGTACAAAACTGTCAAAAGCCAAAATCATTTTCATTTTTCGTGTGCATTATAGACGTCGGGACATACCTACAAGTACGGAATCCCCTCACCTTGTAGTATTTTTAAAGTAAACGGTTTGCCATTTTTTAAGCTGTAATCTATTTCAATCTATTTCTTCACACATCTTTTGTGTTCCTATTCCAAAAGTTCTCTTTATGCTATTCAGGACGTTTTCTCTATGATCCATTTAGTTGAGGATATTTTGTGTGCAATACACAAACTTCAATTAGGGGATACTGGGGTAACGTTCTGGGCGTACTGGGTTCCTGGTTACTTTAGAGCTACCGGACACACAAAAGTTGATAAAGCTGTGACAATTGTTACTAGTATAATGTCATTTACATAACTTGTTATTTCACCTGATTATATAGCCTATGTTTGATGAAAGGTTCATTTTTCGCTGCTTGGAATTACAAATGGCAATGTATTAATCACAATAATCTGAGTGAAATTAAGGATACCATCCGTCCATGGCGGTTCTTTATTCGTTCGAAACTTTGTGGGGGAAGTGGTGGCTAACCGCCATCGCGTAGGGCAATCTTTTTAACTCATGGTCATCTGAGCAAAGGTCCGCCATTCTGTCAGTTATGTAGTAATACCATCACAATCAGGCATATACTGGTCGACTGTGATGGTTTAAAGTATGACCAAGGCAGTCTTAACTTACGAAGGAGTTTAAACGTGGTGTTTAGGGACGGTGACGCGGCCATTGTCAGTTAAATACATATAATTTCAGTATTTATTTATTAATTATAGTATATTTATTTATATTTGTGTATAGATATTTATCATTTTTGTTAAAACCCAATTTTAAATAATTTATTTTTGTTATTAAGTTTTAAACTTTATTGATATACATTATTTAATATTATTTATTTATTGTTGTATTGTTAATTATTTGTATATTGTTACTTATTGCTATATGTTTATCGTTACATATTTATTGTTATATCTCTATTGTTATGTTTTATCCTATTTATTATTTATTTATTGTTGTTTGTTATTCTATACTTGATTGTTAAGTTTTATAATAAATTAACTTTTTCACTTTAAGTTTTTGAGCTAGTCACTACCCTTGATTGGTGATGATAACTAAAATTGTTTTTCGCTGAGAAACATATTGCCCTAAAAATTTAATTACAAATTTATTATATTGTATGAGTTGAAATAGTTCAGTAGCCGCAATGCTGTAACAAAGCATTTCCATGTTTGTATGTTATTCGGATGTGGATCATTTATCCCAAAGTATTTCTGAATCCTCGAGATTAGACAAAAGGCAGACAATGTTTGTGTAACGAGCACCTAAACAGGTTGTTTCCTGAGGTCGAAATCGTTAAAATGAATTCAGAGAAGAAGGCAAACAAACCGTATAATCGTACACATATACCCCCTGAGGCTTTATTTCTTTCTCTTTTTATGTCATATGTGACGGAAATCTGGCAACCCTTCTTCCTTTATATCTAACGTAATGCGGGCTCAGTATGAAATGAAAAAAACAATAATTTTTTTTTCAATCTTACTAAACCTTCTCTAAGATCCATTAGTTTATTGACACACACGCTCGCGCGCCTACACATATGTTGCTTCAAAAACCCGTATTCTGGTATTTCTTATATATGCTATTACGTATTACTTCATGGATGGAAAAATATGTTGAAAAGTTAATCTTTGGAAAACATCCGTTCATTTTGCAATGCCTAAAATCGCAGTTCCCAAGTTTCGATAGCATCTGTGTGTGTGTGTTGCAACGTCCCTACCCTTGATTCACTTCACAGCACGCAGAATACCAAAATTTTGTTGTTTAAAAAACTTATTTATAAACAAACCAAATATCTGCCAATCACTCCGCTTGTTAAACCGTGCTAAAATCCCTGAGTTACGTGTATATTTCCCGCTCATAGAGCCGTGCCCAAAACAAGCCTATTCCCGCTGATTATTATTTGAAAATAAGTATAAACTCCCCAAAATTGGTTTATCAATTGTGTAGGGTCTAGATATAGTCACACTTGTCATTTCAATAGTCAGCTGGAAAGAAACACATTTAAAATAATACACAAAATATTCACAGAGTCTTACCACCTGATGATGATCTGCAGAGACAGCAAGGGGACATGCAAAATATGATCGTGTTTAATTTACCTATTTTAAAAGGCTCCTGTGTCCTTTTAAACACAATCTGCCAGTAGATAAATCTCTGGACTTTTATAAAAAAAACCAACTAATCTTTAGGCTAGCTCAATGAAGTTAGTTGAGAGAAACTTTTTAAAAACATTAGGTTTTAACTATTATCAATTAATGGAATTTAATTAAACTTGTTTACTGATTTAATAATAATTTTCATATTAGTTGGAAAAAGCTAAAAAGTTTGTATTGATTATTCAACACAGGATGAAATGCAAATACTGTTGATTTTTATAACATATTTAATTTTTATTTATTTAAATAAAAAAGAAAATTTATCTTTCCAAATAAAACACAATTATATTGACAAAAACAATTCACTAAATAACTTGTTATCTTTCATATTTTAAAATCTTATAATTTCCATATATATCAATTACATTTACATAAAAATAAAATTATTTCCCAAATTAGACATAATAAAAATTTATCTTCTATATTAAATTGGTAAATTCGTATTTATGACACATAAATTTTAAATTTATAATATTCAAAAAATTCTTATTTCCTTGAAAATAAATGGCTCATTGCCAAAAACCCTTTGTAAGTTTAATATTTATCATTTGAAATATTCTGATCACCAAATTAATTTTATTAAGCATAAAATTTATTTAATTTTTATATAGAGTGAAGTCATTTTTTAAGCTTGAATATTTATTTGAATTTAATAAAATTAACTGACTAAATTTGACGTAATTGCTATCGAATAGAGAAAATGACTTGCCAAAGATGTTCCTGCCGGTCCTAGAGTCACTCGTCTGGATTCCCTGGTCCTTGGACATCGGAAGTCGCCATCCCTGGTTCGTCGGTGGTGGTTTTCCTCCATTCCCGCGTCCTGGAGGCTGAGTCTGGAGCCTTCGTCTCTTGATAGTCCTAGACGTCGGAAGCGTTGAGATTCGGTCCCATCTGGCCTGATGGCGGTCTTATTCGCGATCCGGCATAGCGTTCCGCGGCACCTCGTATTAAAAATTTATTTCAGACTGTCTCTAAGGTCTTAGAGACCTAGAATATATAGCGGTGAAGTTACCCTACATCACCCCGCCTGCAATACTTGCTATCTTTGGATTTATTCCTTGTAGGCTACAGGCAAGTCGGGCAACGAATCCGTTTTAGCTTGCAGAGTTTGATTATCATTTTTGGAACACTGAAAAATGTCTATTTTATTAAAACTGTTGTAACTTTTTTTGTTTTTTAAGTTTTTCAAATTTTGCTTTCACTAATGTTTATTCTGGCTTATTCTGGTTCTTTTAAAATGTCGATGACAGTTCTACGTGGTTTGGTTCTTAAGATAGCTTTTTTAAGCACTTTGAAAATTTTCGCCTCACTCCCGATGGTCAAATTTAGCTAGTTATTACAAATTTATTCTCTAATACTTTTTAATTTAGCTTAATTATTCTATTTATGGTTTTATTTACTTCTTCACTCTTTATTATTCTTATAACTCCAAACTTGATTAATTTAAAAATCAACTTTATTACTTAAAAACAGGAAATTGTCTATTTCCTATTTGTCACGGTATGTCAGACCGTTACAGTGTGTGTGTGTGTGTGTGTGTGTGTGTGTGTGTGTGTGTGTGTGTGTGTGTGTGTGTGTGTGTGTGTATTACTTTAAACCCGTATATTGATAAACCAATCTGAGTAAATCAGGAGTATTTAGCATACGGGTTTAAATGAATCGATTTTTAATGTTACCAAGTAAGGTTAGGTTAGGTAACATTTACCGTATTCAATATTTATCATGGTCTGAAGTAAAATTTGATATTTTTCGAATGTATAACGTTAGAAATGTACGATATTTATAGAAAGCTCGAACTTTTACTATAAAGAATTGGTTTTACTGGTGAATCTTTAGATTACCAATAATATACAGACTTTTACAGTAACAACATTACGAGTTGACCTGAAGTATTTAAATATTGTAAAATATCGACTGCAGTACGTCCCGTAGCTTACATAAAAACTCGGATAATATTCCGGTTGGGTCTTTCTCTCTAAAATAACCCTTATAATGATTCCATAATATACCCCTTACATAGCGTGCCATGGGGTGCCATGACTTGTAGCAAGAACAATACTCTCCTATTCTCCGTCGTCACGAATAATATAGTTATACTTTTTTTCACCATAACACTACAAGGGAATAATAATAAAAGAGAATTGATTGTTATTAAATAATTCACAAACAAAGTAACGTAATATCTTCAAGTAAACGTAACGAAAACATAATGTGTAGCCGTTGAGTGAGGCAGGACAAGTTACATAATATATATATTTCGTATGTGTATCTGTGACAAGACAAATATGTTGACATAAAACGTGCATCATAGTGGCAGCGAGTCGTTCTTTATCATTAAGTATCTGTCCTACATACGCCATTTTACGGCGCATTATACTTAACTCTTGCACTGCTTGTTAAAATGTAAGGCATATCTGTCTTTCTTATTTTGTTGCGGACCTGTTTCTTCAACACAGTTTGATATCGTAAGGTATACACATGATTTAAATTGATGAAGTTCAAACGATTTTATGAAAATATTTTATCCTAATAACTTATTCACCATTTTAAAGGTTTTCATTAGTTTTCCTTACGTCATACTTGTCTGTCTGTCTGTCAAGGTAGAATTTCTAGTTTAAACTGACTTCCCGATGAGCTAGAGACCTGAAATTTAAAACATAGGACACAATTAGATGGCAATGCAATATTCACTCGGTTTCTTGTATCTACATTTGTTCAAACAATAGTTGTTAAACTATATTTGGGCGGTGAGCTAGCTTACGCGTTAAAACAGGTGTTCTACAACATTCATACGCTTCAGTTTGTTTAAACATTATTTGTTTAAACGAATCAGGTTTGCTAGAGGAGCTAGAAACTTTCACATGCGTTTAAACTCAAGTAAGTAATTGTTGTATATTTATTGAAGTATAAATTAGCATATTTATTACCCGATAAAAAGCATTGAAGAATAACACTCTAACCTAACGATACACAGTTATTAAGTAATATAAATTACGTGTTGAAAAAGCTGTGCTACAATAAGATCTGTAAAGTAAAATCAGCTGTTCTATGAAATTATGTTACAAAATCGACTGAAAACTTTCATCCGGACATAAAACTAAACACGTGAGATAAAAAAAATTATAAGTAATTTCCTACTTAAATCAACAGAGAAAAAATTCATTTTGCTTTCTTTTATGTGTATACATAAATCAGAATAACAATATTAAGTGGTAAAAAAAAACGAATTTCCTTGCAATTTTCCATTCTATATATGGTGTTGAACCATTATTTTTGTTTGTTCCAATTAATACGCTTTCTTTTTTTCGCCGCTTGCATTGTTATAGTTTCTTTTCATTTTCCTTTCGCGTTGTTCGATTTTGTAGCAATAGTTTTGTACCGTTAACCCAGTTTTTTTTTTATTCTTTTCAGTTATTTTTAATCCTTGAGCATTATTTATGATATTGTGTGGTAACTATGACAACAATTTTACATTTTACTTTATAGGAGCAAAAATCAAATCCATATACATTTTTGAGAAATACACTTCGAGCTACGTAAAAGTTGGCTGAGTGTCAAAAGCGAAATACTTTAAACATTAAGATACTTAGTTCGAATCCGGCTTAAACCCCCTAATTTTTATAGTTTAGCTATCGAGTAAAAACTGTATTTTAAGATACTGTGTCAACATTAATTGTCATCTACTACAGGTTAATAAAATGTATTTGAACGTGATTGGATGAATAAAAATGTATCTATTGAAAATTAGTACAATATTTATATCAAGAGAGTGTAAGAATAAAATGAGTTTAAAAACAGAAAATAATAAAATATAATAAATTATTTTTCTAATATGGCACATTTTTAAATAAGACTAAAAAGTGTAGAATAATTTTGCATGGCACTTGTACAATTTTGAGAGAGGATTGTTAGTGGCTATGGATATATACGTGGTGAGAAACACGTGGGGTGCAGGCAATTCATGATAGTTAAGGGGGGTTAAATGAATTGAAAACGGGATTCACTGTAATTTAATTCCTTTACTCCTCCTTAAGTATCACGAATTGCCTGCGCCACACGTACGTCTCTTCATATATTAGAAATTTATCTCTCCACAAGATACTGAATTTATCTCTCCACCTATTACAAATACATCCATAACCACTAACAATTCTCCCTTAAAATTGTAGAAGCGCCATGAAAAGTTATTTGATACTTTTTCGTCCGTTTAAAAACGTGATATAATAATTTTTGAAATTTAATTTATAATTTTTTTATTTAAACAGTAATGCATTTAGATTTTATGTACAGATGTATTCTGTTTTGATCCGATTTCGTGGGCCTATTGTTTAGTTTTATAGTGTTTATTACTTTCAAATATATCTACTGTGTAAGGTTATACATCTATTGCAGATTAGGTTATACGAGGCAAGATTGTGTTACGTTATGTTATATAGGGTTAACCTAGGCTAGGTAATAAAGATTTACGATGTGTAAACATTTACCGTTTTTTAAGTATGGGGTTGTGTGAATTATACTTGTGTACCAGGTGGTTTTTAAGTCTTTTGCTACCCCCCTATTTTCTAACCCCTCACTAGCAGTACTATTAAATCTTTTATTGAAATTTAAAAATAATAGTAATTATTTTTCTCTGCTAGTTGATAAATCTTCTACAGTTATTTGTACTAAATACTGTCTAAATCTGTGAAACATTTATGAATGGAAGCAACAGCTAATTTCTTAGAAAAGGTACAACCTATTGCTTGCTCAATTTTTTTCAGAAAAAAGACGATATTAAATGGGTCTGTCACTTGGCTGATTTCTGACATGTGTGTGTGTGTGTGTGTGTGTGTGTGTGTGTGTGTGTGTGTGTGTGTGTGTGTGTGTGTGTGTGTGTGCGTGTATAATATATAATATATTGTGAAATAAAAAAAAAAATAGTAGGAAGTAAAACATGATTAGATGTGAGGCGCCTAATTTTGGTTGCATATTAATCTTTTCGTTTTAAAATTATTTGCTATATTCATTATATCTAGCGGGGAATTTTTGGCTAGTTTGTTCTTTGTTTTTTTAATTATTTCATAATTACTTTTACCCTTCGTGTTGCAAAATTTATCTTATAATTTTAATTTTTATCTAGTCAATATTTAGATTCAATTTTTCTAAAGTAAAGTAACCTGAAAAGCTTTTAGATTCGTGTTTGAAATTTCCTTTCGTAGCTCTACTTAATCACCAACGTAAATAAACTACTTTCCACTAAATAAACAACCTTAAGCCCTCTTTGTTTAATCCATTAATGTACTATGAGCCTTCAACGAGTTCTTTCCGCTAGGTCAGGTCCTGTGAACAACTTTTCTCATTTACATAATGTACACTTTTTCAACGATGATATATAAAGTGAGCAGCAAAAATAACCTTTATCTTACATTGTAAAAATATCGAACATTGTACTGGTAAAGATAACATAAAAGAAAATACAGGTGATAAAATAATTGTATTTGGAAACAGTGAAATAACACCTTGCATTTATTGCGCTAGGCGCTCCTTCATTGGTTCATTGGAACGAATGCCTTATCTAACAAAAATATAAAGCGGGTTTATGTAATGTAAATTATAAGACACGTCACATTAAGGATTCTCTTTATTATTGGGAAATACAATACTTTATAATAATATTTTAATATATTTATTAAATTTGGGGCGAAATTAATGTTTTTGATGATTAACTTTTAATGTAAAACTAGCTGTATGCATTAATGTCACCCTGAAGAGGATAACAGAACTAAAAACAACGAAAACACAAAACATACTAAAGAAATATTTCAGTTCAAACACAGATAAACGTACACTAAACGTAATTCTTTCGACAATTATAAAAAAAAAAAAATAAGAAGAAAAAAATTCCCATAAAAAATAGAAACTATGAAGATATAGTATAATAACTTTTATAATAAACACACCCATTTGTAGCATTGTGTGAAAATATTCAAACAAAATGTGAAGGATTCAACGAACATGGAGATATTTGATAAAACAAACATGTGCTTTTTTCTTTATGTAGAATATAGCTACGAATTTACAATGTGTAGTTTATAGCTTGTTGCTTTTATGTCCAGCAGAAGGAGCAATTTTTCAGAAAACAATTTTCACCTGTCACAGATGTGACGTCTATGTAATATTGGCATATAAAACATTCTTGAATATGGTTGCAACATGGAGTTAACGTTTCAAAACAATAAATGAAGAACTTTTAGTGATGTGATATTTTGAACAAACCAACATGTACATTGGAAAGTCTTAAAACAAAAATAAGAAAAATAATTCTACTGGAAAAGGATAACTGGAAAAGTTTTTTTAAATTAATGAGATAAACATTTAAGTAAACGTTATTACTAACAAAACGTTAATGTTGTATGTATTTTACTTTTCGATAAATTCGTTAATATTAACTGTTAAAAAAGACTAATAATAAAAAATGTGGACTTTAAATTATAGAAGATATTAACATTATTAATTTTTGTTGTAATTTAAAGGCTTTTGGGCTATTTTTGCCTTCGAACAATGGGAAAGGATTGTGAATAAAGTTCATAATGGAATGGGAAAGGATAAAGGTAAAGGAAATAGAGGGTTATCACACGTGCAACGTCATGTGATTACTCTCTAACGGTGACGTATTGAACTATCTTATCGCTTAACCTCCTTGAGTAGGTTAGGCAAGAGTAAATGGACCCTCTAGGTCTAAACAAAGACATAAGGATCTACTGTTAGGTGAGAGTTTTAATGTTAAAAGGTTAAACTAGATATCCCGTATTATTTGGAGGCTATCATTTGCCAGTCTGTTTGTGAAATGATTAAACGAAGAAGTGATGAAATATGAAGTAGGCGATGGGCATCCAAGCGGTCACCTCTAATCCCTTAGTCCAAAGAACACAAAGGTAGATGTTAATGTTGGAGATAACCTACAGTCCAGGTTGTAAAGCCACCTTTAAACTCTGGTCAGACCTGGGATTGGGGGCTTGGGGTCACGACCCGAAGCCTTACTCTATGTTCTGGACTGGCCACCGGCCTCACTCCTTAGAGAAAACGTTAGTCCAACCAGACACTTTTCAGAATAGAAGTCTATCTTTACCGTATCTTCAACACCTAGTGTCATTGGGTCGGTCTAGCTAGTGCAATCGAAGCTCCACCCACTCTAGGTTGGTCTTACCTCAGGGCCGAAACCTAAGACTAGCCGTGTTTACTCTTTGTTTATGTTTTTGCTAAGTTGAGATAGATTTTTCTTCATTTAAAATTTATTTTTTAAATAGGTCTTTTCTATTTGAAAAAGGGTGTCTTATGGTTTTGAGTTATCATCCACAGAATTAAAAATACTTCAATTTTGATTCAGAAGGAATAATTTCAATTGATTTACTTAATAAATCTCTGAATCGCTTTCTTAGCGCTACAGTTATTATAAATACAGGGTGCGGCAGCATAACTTCCTTTTTTTAAATGCTCGCCATTCGGTTAGTTGATGTCATAGCGGAGCGCTAGTGGTTTCGTTCAAAAGGGGGTACAGTAAAGTTTTGTCCCGATACGTTTCAGCCGCCATCATGAGTTGGAATAGTGAGGAGCGTGCCTTTACCGTTCGGTTATTGCAACATAGCACGCATTTCGGAATCTTAGCATTTCGGAATTTAATTTAGCCCCGTTGGCTCCCGTCCCAGACCGCAAATCAATTGTTACATGGGTCACTACATTCAGACAAGCTGCAAGTGCGACAAAACGAAGAACTGGATTCACTCGGCCCATTTGATCACCTGAGAACATTGAAGCAGCGAGAGCGTCAATGTTGCGATCACCACGGCGTTCTGCGCGCAAACACGCATCTGCCCTTGGACTATCCGATCGTTCTATGAGAAGAATTCTTCGTGATGATCTTCATTTTCATCCCTATAAGATGGCGATAGTGCAGGAACTTTCAGAACGTGACTTCAATTCTCGGATGAACGCGTGTGAGCTTCTTCTTGATGTCGTTCCCGAGGGTGCTATTGTTTTTTTTAGCGATGAAGCCCATTTTCATTTGTGTGGGTCGGTTAACAAACAAAACATGCGCTACTGGGCTGACAACAACCCTCGAGAATTGCATCAAAGGCCTTTGCATTCACCCAAAGTCACAGTGTGGTGTGCAATTTCCTCAGCTGGAATTATTGGTCCCTGGTTTTTTGAGGAAAATGAGGTTACAGTGACAGTGAATTCGGACCGGTATGTAAACATGCTACAGAATTTTTTTTTCTCACTGCTAGAAGAGTTGGATTTGGGGGACACTTGGTTCCAACAAGACGGTGCAACAGCACACACTTCAAGAGCATCGATGACTGTTTTAAGGAAACACTTTTCAGAGCGCCTTATCTCAATTAGAGGCGATTTGGAATGGCCGGTACGCTCTCCCGATCTGTCCCCTTGTGATTTTTTTCTATGGGTTTTTTTGAAATCCCGTGTTTATGTGAACCGTCCAAGAACCCTACAAGATTTGAAGACCAACATCCAAGAAGAAATTGCCAACATAACACCTGCTACGCTAACAAGAGTCATGACAAACGCCAGAAATCGGTTTATGCAATGTATGGAGAATGAAGGACGTCACCTAACAGATTTGATCTTCAAAATAATGTAAATAAAAACTTTAGATATGTACCTACATTATACTAAATAAATAAATATTTTCAGATGCATACAATAGTTTTTATTGAGTCTTCAAAAAAGGAGGTTATGCTGTCGCACCCTGTAAATGCAAAACTAACATTTTTAAAATTCATTCAATCTACAATATTTATTTCGAACGAATTGAAATGTTATTCCATGCAGCTTAAATAAATTTCATTATAATTGCTTTAATGTTGCCCAAGTTATTTCCTATCTCGGGAATAGGCTGTCGTGAACTCTAAAATTATAAATAAACCCGACCCTAAAACCTTTACTGACTTCATATATTTTACATTACAATTGTTCTATTTATGTTTAATTTTCCTTTTACGATGTTTTTATCACTTTGTTTACATCAGATCATTGTTTATCACCATGCACGTGGACTCGTATGCTCTTGGAGCATTAATAACGGCTTCAGCATGTGAATTATCACTTTTTATTTACATTATGCCCTTACTGGATTCGCTCAGATTATAGACTTTTATAGTAAACTAATTTATGGTAAATTTAAAAGTTTATCGTTCGAAAAACAAATACTTTTTTATTTTAAATTTACTGTACAAACAGATTTTTGTCTAAGCGACCAAATACTATTACAATTTTTGTAGCAGTGCTAAAAGTCTGATTACTGATAGATTATCAGAATTTATATTTACATGTCATATAATATAATTAGTACGCTGATAATAACTTATTAAGAAGTTTACTTTCATGACAATTTATCAGTAATAACACCCCTGTTACCTGCTTTCTTCTTTCACGTTAAACTATAGCAGACTTCATCATTGGTAGTTGTTTTCTTCTAGCTTATTTTAACTAGTATTTTTATAAAACAAATAAAAACATACACAAAACTCACAAATTATCATGTATTTACTCATACGCGTTTCAATGACAAAGTCATCATCATCAGTGTGTGTTACTACTGCAAAATCTAACTTAGAACTCTAGTTGTTAGTTAGAGTTTGCAGTAGTAACACACACTGATGATGATGACTTTCTCATTGAAAAGCGTATGAGTAAATAAATGATTAATTTGTGAGTTTTGTACATGTTTTTATTTGTTTCAACATAACCTCACAAGCTAAACTCAAAGAATAGTTTTATAGTATTTATATGTTAAATTATACTAAAAGTGACCTTAGAATGGGTTTTCTATTTTTGTTTCCAAATCTCATGTGTTAGGATCGCCATCTTCTGTGCTGGTTTATCCATATGAGTTAGTAAGATTTGGATCGCAATAAGTTTTATGTGATAATAAGAAATCTCATTTTGTAAAATATTAATTCCTTATGGTGAGGAAAAGCAGTATATATTCTAAAACTGCAGTTTTGTAGAAGCCTACTCTACAAATGTGGCGCGAAACCTCTATCTTCTCTAATACTCCTTTAGTCGTTTTATCTAAACACTATTTAAACTGACAGTTATTGTGAATAACTTTGTAGCAAGAAAAACACTGACCACTAAATATTTGTACGTTTCCATTATACATTAAAGACTAATTCATACATATTTCCAATAAATAAAATATTATATCTTATTCAAGTCTGCAATTCTTTCGCATAGTTGTCAACCCACTTCTGTGGCTCTGATCAACAATCGTTATTCCATTATATTTAGTTAATTAGAGTTTAGCTAGTGAGAACTAGTCACAGCTGTTTCTTCTTTGGCATCTTCCCAAAAACCAGATGTCATTTGATTTATGTCTGAGTATTAGGACAAGAAGCAGGGAGCACTTTGATCATTTTAAAAACAACATGTCGGAATACTCAGCGATGGCCAAGCATTGCCTGGACAACCAGCATTATTTTACGTCTGACCATCCTAAGTTGTTGAAGCAAGTCACGAGGTACACTACTATGGATGGTTGGGAGACATGATTTATTAACAAATTTCAAGTTGTCTTAAAAAACAATGACCCGGTTCCAGCGACCAGGGTTCCTCCCTTCTGTATCCAAATTCTGTGTTGTTCCGCTAAGCATGTGATTCATAACTGTTTTCTATGTCAGATATAATAAGTGTTAAATTAGTTGCGACTGCTACCTTCTTAAAAATGTTAAATAGTGTGTGTGTTGATGTTTGTTTATTTATCTTGACTCTGTTTTTAGTTATAATTTTGTATAAACCGATTTTATTAGTCAATTGTTTATAACGTGTATTTATATAATATATCATTGTTAATCTTTACTGTTTAAGCTTTGTTTAGGATTTGTTTGCTAATGATGGTGCAAAAGAACAAAATATTAATAATAACAATAATGTAAAATACATTATGTATATAACTCTCCTGAGTAAGGAATTTTGTGCTCTGTAGTTAGATTAATTTTATTGCTTGACTTTTAATGTTTTATCTTGTTTGTTTCATTTTAGTTGTTGTACGATAACTTGACGATATGTTAGTAGTAGCTAAACATTGAGGAAGGCGTCATTGTCACCGAAACTAGTCCGTTGTGAACTAGTGTGTTTGTTCATTAAAAACGTCATCTAACACTAATTTTTGGTGAGATTTTCAGTTAACTATTTTGTGTTTCACCGTTGTGAATCGATATTCCACTATTTGAACTAAATGCGTCACGACTTCAGTGGAGAGTAGCTCCGTGTGAACAAGTTAGCCGCGTTTATTCTATATTCTTATAAAAAATGTTTATGTCTTTCTACCTCGTTTTCGACTACGATTAACTAACCTCTTTATTCCGCTTACTTACGTGCTTTATTTATTTATTGTGTTCTTGTATTAAAACACAAAAAAATACTTTGGTTCCGTGTTACATGTTTTTAGTTACCCTTTCGCATCGTTCTGGGTGTAACAGTATTTCTTTGTGTTACTTTATTCTTGTGTGGTAAGCAATAATATGTCGTTATAATGAAACCGAACCGTATGATTCTCTGACCTTTCTTTATTTGCGGAAGAGGAGCGTAACAAATACAATGCGTGGATATTGCCCAGATTGCCGCCCGCAGGGTCATTTTATGGGTTTTTCATTGTTGGATTTATAACGCGTATGATTAAGGCCAGATAAATCGTAACCCGGGACGATGAGCGGTGTAAATACTGGCTGGGAGTAATAAAAGCATCAGTGTTGTCTTTATTTAGAATTCAGTCTGAATAGGATGTAGAGTGTAGAAGAAAAACTCAACGCATGTATGTGCCTGTAGAGGCTATATATATTTTAAGCAGAACACTGGATGGTACTTCTAGCATTTGTGCACAAAATGGTAACTACAATGAGCCTATGTTATTCGTATATGGGTTACCAGTTCAGAAGCTTTGTGTACTGCCGCATTCCTTAGGTATATAGAAAATGTCGATCGATGAACTCTTCGAACGTGTTGAAAAATAAATGATGCGCTGTAGAAAACCCGTTTACAGTCACGTAATGACGTTTGTTATATAGATTGAAGGGTTCCCTAAAGCTACACCTTGGGAGGCAAAGAAAGGCATGAAGATGAATATTGATAAAATGAAAACTGTATTCCGTACAAATGTCATGAGGAGAATGACGCTAGACAACTAGAACCTATACAATGTATATGCTGCTACAAATATTCAATAAACTATTACATAGAGTGATTAATATAAAACTCATGATTTTAAATTTATGTTTATTTTAAGAAGAAAAATAACATTTTATTGTACCTTAAATGTACAGAATATCTGGAAGAGTAATTGGTCGTTAAAAGTATGTTTAAATGCCCTCCGTCCGCCTCTAGGCACAGCTGAACACGCCGTTTAAGGTTTTTGGGAGTTCGCCGTAGCGTTGCGTTGTCAATAATGGTGATGTCGAGTGTAATATTGTCCACCAGATCGTCCATATTCAAGGTGCTGTTGAGTAGACGCTTCCCTTTAGATATCCCCACAGGAAGACTTCTGGTGTCTTCAAGTCGGTGATCTTGGCGGCTACAAATTCCTGGTAATAATGTATTCTTCAACGTAACTTTGAATCAGCACCATAGACTCACTCGGCGTTATTGCAAGTGCCACTGTCCTGTTGAAAGTCTCAAGGTCTTACAGTAGGGTCGAAAGACTCCTACATACTGGTACCATGGGTCGTTACACCAAGCCCCCCGCCTCGGGCCTGACGCTAGTCACCCGGACGGGAGTCACGAGTTTGAGGTTGGATTCGTGGGGGTAGTGGTCTCATTACCTGGATAGTAGAGCTCCCAACAGTTAACGAATGTGTTCCATGACAAGTGAGATAAGAACCTAGAGGCTAAGTGCTCCCTTTGCTACAATCTTCATTTTTCAACATCTTTTTTCTTCAAACATTTCTCACAGCACAACTGCAAACTGTCCTGTTGAAAGTACCTTTGACGCTGCTCAATTTTATCCAATTGCTCTAAGAATTCACTGAAAATGCGTCGGTACTCTTCTGTGTTCACTGTACCCTAAAATGCCTACAGCTCTTGCGTGAGATGAAACATCATCTGTTAATAATGCCGGTAATGAATGTTGGCGAAAAGCTTAGAACTGTTTAGTAAAACATTATTTATGTTATAAAATGTTTGAATTATTAAATATTCAACAAAAAAATATAGTATAAAAGATTAATCCAGAAGGTAACAGATGTTTGGCGTCAATGAGAGGGTCTAGAGTCGCCATCTTGGTGTCATATATATATATATATATATATCCATGTTGCATGTCAGTGGTACAAAAGCATCATGCTTTGGTTTTTAGAATGTTTTTATCAAATATTAGTATTTTAAAACACACTTTCTGATTTATTTCATATCTTGTATAAGTAAAAGTTATACAAATTGACTTGTTAGATACATTTGTATAAACTATATACAAATATCTAAGGTAGATGAAGAGGAAAACAATTGGTCTTTTTACGATGTCCATTTGATGCTGGTAGATAAGGTCATTTTTGAGGTTAGCGATGTATGTTCGCGATACGTTAAAGTAACAATGTGTAAGAATAGGGATACAGTAAAATGGTCGGTCAACGAGAACTAGTAAAATGGTTGGTGAATGAAAATTAGTAGAGGGATGGGATAGTGGACAACCGTAGATGGATGGGTTAGTAGAGATCAGTAGAGGGATGGGTTAGTGTAAAACGGTAGATGGATCATTATATGGAAATTAGTAGAGAGATAGGCTAGTGGAAAACAGTACAAGTATAGGTTGGTCAAAAACAGTAGAGGAGTTGGTGAATGGAAAACAGTATAGGGGTTGGTGAATGAAATACAGTATAAGGGTTGGTGAATGGAAAACAGTATAGGGGTTGGTGAATCGAAAACAGTATAGGGGTTGGTGAGTGGAAAACATTATAGCTATGGGTTATTTAAAAATAGAAGATGGATGGGTTGGTGAAAAACCATACATGGATAGATTAGTAGGAAAAAGTTGATAGAGCGGTGAATGGAAAGAGAAGAGGGGTGTGTATATGGTAAATAGTAGATGGATAAATTGGTAGAATGAAGTAGATGAATCGGTAACGGAAAACAGTAGATAGATGGGTTACTAGAAAACAGTAGACGGATGGGTTGGTAAAAAACAAAAGAAGTATGGGTTTTGGAGGACAGTATGTGGCTCGTAAAACAAAAACAGTAAGGGGCTGGTAAGGGGGAAAAGAGGGATTGGTTATTAGAAAACAGTAGATAAAGGTAAAGGAAAACAGTAGATGGGTCGATACATGAACAACAGTAGAGTGGTCGGCGAATAGAAAGTAGTAGGGGGTCGGTAAATGGAAAACCGTAGATGAATTGATATGGGAAATAAGTAGATAGATCAAAGAAATGAAAACATTAGAGGCATCGGTCAATGAAAATTAATCGAGGGGTTGATTAATGGAAAGCAGTAGATAGATGGACTAGTGGAACACAGTAGATAGATGGACTAGTGGAACACAGTAGATAGATGGACTAGTGGAACACGGTAGATAGATGGACTAGTGGAACACAGTAGATAGATGGACTAGTGGAACACAGTAGATAGATGGACTAGTGGAACACAGTAGATAGATGGACTAGTGGAACACAGTAGCTAGATGGACTAGTGGAACACAGTAGATAGATGGACTAGTGGAACACAGTAGATAGATGGATTAGTGGAACACAGTAGACAGATGGACTAGTGGAACACAGTAGATACATGGACTAGTGGAACACAGTATATAGATGGACTAGTTTAACACAGTAGATAGATGGATTAGTGGAACACAGTAGATGAATTGGTAAGAGAAAATAGTAAACTCTTCGGTAAAAGAAAGTAGCAGATGGACCGTTGAAAGGTAAACCGCAGAGGGGTCGTTAAATGGGAAACAGTTGATGAATCGGTGAATGGAATTCAGCAGAGGTATGGATTAGTGGAAAACAGTAGAAGGGTCGGTATTGAAAAATAGAGAGGTCAGTAAATGAAAACAATGGAGGGGTCGGCTAGTGGAAAACAGTAGACCGATGGTTGGCGGAAAAGAGTGCCAAGGTAACGTAAATGATTAGATCACATGATCATATCTGTTCAAAATAAATTATATTATTATATATAAATATTGAGATGTTGAAAGTGTTAACTTAATGGACAACAAAACAGTAAGGAATTATTAAATAAAGTTTGGTATTATCAGATCCAAAAAAAGCACATTTCATAATAATATCAACTAAATCCGAACAGTAGTTTCATAATATGTATTAAACTAACGTCACGAATGTTTTGATAGCAAAATTGACGAACAAGACCTAACCTGATTACGAGACGAGCTGTACTGGGGCAACCCTCCAAGGAAACAGTGCTGTCAAATACCTGCTATGACACGTTATAGGAGTATGATTACTCTCTCAGACATTGGTCATATATATAATGGTCGTTCTGTGTAGAGTTTTATACTACTGGTACGTGACGTCATCCGGGCGTGGTGTCTTTCCCAAGTTATAAACGAAAATTGAATAGTGCACGACAATATTGTTTGGAAAACGATACAGAATTTGGATTACACGTGTATATCGCTTTTCCTTGCAATAATGCGCGAAACATTAAACTTAGAAAGGTATCGAAAATATACGCGTAGTACAACTAGTGTTAGTAATAATTAAACGAATTTCTCAAATACATGATGGAAACTGCAAACTGGAGTTACTCGGCTTTGTGTCTAAATATAACGATAGGTATAAGCAAGTAATAAGATCTTTTAAAGTCAATTCCTTTTTAGATCAACAAAGAAAAACTTCGTTTTAGCTACTTTTTAATAAATAGCATAATTATAATTATTATAAATAAAGCTACATAACCTATGTGTTAAAGCAGCTGTTCTACTATATAACCTGTAACATAAAATAAGTAATATAAAAAAATAATTTAAGTAAATTCTTACTGAGGTTAATAAAGAGCAATTTATTTTAGTTACCCTAAAGCACTATTTATTATACTGTGTGGTAACCATGGCAACAGTTAAAGGTTGTGCAATGGAGGTTTCAACGATTACCAGATGGTGGGAAAAAATTCTTATCATCATTGAGAAATATCTTTTTAGGTATTGGAAAGTTGGCTCAGACTTCGAACATGAAGATTTTAAGTTCGAATACGGCATAACCCCACAAATTTGGTAATTTAATAATTGAATACTTATTTGAAACAAAAACTCTATTCAGATCAATTGTCATCCACTATAGGTTACAAAAAATGTATTTGAACTTGATTGGATGAATAAAACCTTATTAATTGGAAATTTGTACATGATAGAAAATTTGTAGAAAATTTATCAGTAGAGTGTGAGCTAATGGAAAGAAATTAAATAGCTGTCTTATGTAATCAAATGTTATCATTTCTTTTAAGTCAAATGGAATGACATAACTATATTGCATACCTCGTGTGAAAGTTAAAAAGGTTAAAATGAATTAAATTTAATTAATGAATTAAGATTTGAAGTAAAACTGTAATAACATCAAGTGACATCAACTACATGTTAAAAAAAAAGAAATTGGACTTGAGTCGACTAATAAAACGTAATTTTATTATATATATATATATAGTGTCAACTAATATAAGGAATTTGCAAAAAACAGTTGAGTTTATAGTGAAAGTTTACATTGCATTAATGACATTTGTGGATTTTGGCTAATACCAACAAATTAATTACAGTAGTAGTAGTAGTTTAATTAATATGGTGTGTAGTTTTCGAAATATTTTACAAGCTTGTTGGGTGGTAAGATTGTGAGGTTATGGGGTTTAGCCCACGTAAACCGTGAATGCCCTCTCCTAGTACCTGGGTATATTTATATTCTCACTTTAATATATTCTATGTCTTAAACTTTACTTAATTACTAACCAACACCCACTCTTGGGTCATTTGGCGACGCGCTGATCCTTCGAGATAGGCTTCCCTAAAGAGGATAGGGCTTTAGATTGCTTGCTCCCCTATCTAAACGATTTGTACAAGATCTCGTTTCAACATGTCTTAAAAGATAATTCTCGGTTTTTGCTTCCGTTTATTTTAATTTTGTCATTAAAATTTATCCATAAAACTAATAATGTAAAATAAATTTAAAATTTCCATTTTCTTGTAATATATATTGCGTTTTTTTAATCGTCAATAACTTTTTAAATCAGAAAATAAGTTAAAGGTTTTCAAAAGAATCCAAAAACACTGCTAGGATCAATATTATCTTAATAAATATTTATAAAGTATTCAGAACTTTATTTATATTTACAAATGTTTCTAAAATAACTTAAACACTTTCTTAGTTGTATACTCTCGTCAAAATTTGTCTGCTTTTAATATTTAGTGTACTATATGTACATCCGGACGGAGATCCTCTCAAGAGTGCTAATCAATGACTCTTGGTAGGGTATTCGGGGTTGTCTAATAGAATTTATAAGTTACACTTAAAGAGCGTAACTCTACCTTGCGCATTGTCGTCACCCTTCAGTGACCTTTCCAGCTCAAGCGCAGCCTTAGAGAATAGAATTTGAGACTTTTCTTAATGTATCAATTTATGTGTATTTTGCCAATAAACAATATTTTATCCGATTGTCTATCTGGCCTTTATTTGTATAATTTACTTTATTAAAAAATAATTATCGGAAAAAGATTTTCATATAAACCAACAACAAAATTATTTGGTTATCCGACGTTTAAAGAAACAATGCTATAGTAAATTACAACTTTATTACTGCCAGATTTGTAAAGTATATAGATATTTATTAGCTAATGAGAAAACATATTCGAATACGGATCAGCACATTTATTTGTGTTTCCTGTTTGTTGTATTAGCTGTTATCCCTGGGGTGTTTCTGGAATTAATTAGTTTAATTGCCTAATTTATTTTAATTAATTATAAATAATAATATAATTTTAAAATAAAAGCTTGTTTGCAACCAGACACGACTAAAAGTGTCACACATTTAGTTTAAAGTATTATTGACTAAATTTTAAATACTGTATTTGTATTTTATGGGAAACGAATTGAATAAAAATGGTTATATTGCTTCAAATGTTTATTTTAACAATTTTTTAATTAGTATTTTTTTATTCACTAAAATATATATAAACTAGTTACAATTTAATATATTGAAACGGAGAATTTAAATGGAGTTTATTGCGAGTCGACATTCCACAGTTATACTTTAGTGCTATCATTTACATTCATTAGAACCTTTTTGGAGCAATGTAATATAGTACTGGATATCGACTCACTAAATATATAAATATATATATATATTATATATATATATATATATATATATATATATATATAATAAATTAAAAATATTTCATAAACAAGAATACTTTTAATGAATATATTTATTCAAAGCTTTTCGCCGATAAAATAGTATCAGCATCTTCAGGAAAATAATTATCTAATCTGAAGATTAAGATAATATAATAATAATATAATTAATAATTATATTAGATAATTATTTTCCTGAAGATGCTGATACTATTTTATCGGCGAAAAGCTTTGAATAAATGTATTCATTAAAAGTATTCTTGTTTATGAAATATTTTTAATTTATTAACTATATTACAAGAAAACATATCACCATATTTAATATATATATATATATATAATATATATATATATATATATATATATATATATATATATATATATATATTATATATATATATATATTTAGATAGATAGATAGATAGATAGATATTTTGGACTAGGTGACTGACAGACTTACCTTGGTAAGAGTCCACTCTGTAGTCTTGAAATAGAAACACATAAAAGCACTTAACCAATGAAATATTTCAACCACACAGTGGTCTTTGTCACTGTGTGATAACCAACTGTGTGGTTGAAATATTTCAGTGGTTAAGTGCTTTTATGTTTTTTTTTATTTCAAGACTACAGACTGGACTCTTACCAAGGTAAGTCTGTCAGTCTCCTAGTCCAAAAAATCTAAAAATCTTTACCAACCAAAACTAACTAACTATATATATATATATATATATATATATATATATATATATATATATATATATATTTCTGCCCGAGATGAGATTTTTGTTCTTAAATTTATTTATTTCAATTGTTGATAAAATGTGTACCAGGTTTTATTTACCTTTTAAGTCAACCTGTTTGTAGCTACAAATGATTAGAAACGGAGACTGGAGCGTTCTGCCCTCGTGCGGCGACTATTGAAATCAGCGACATTACCTGTTCAGTCAGCTGTTTGGCGTAATACAATAAAAAAACGTTTAAATCCAACACATAAATATAGCTGAAATTAACTACATTTAAAATCTTGTTGGTGAATAACACTATCGAGCTATATCAGAGGGAGAGAGCTCGTGGTAGCATATTCAATTTGCTCATCCTTTTTTTTCATCATGCCCATCAATTTTGTTACGTTAGTTAAAATTATTTTCTAAAATTTTATAATTTTTAAAAATATTATCAACTCGCTGATTGGTAACAAACGTCATTTCAAAAACATTTCCTTAGATTTATGCTCTATTGGTTTTATGAAGTTTGCTGCGTGACTGGCTATTAGGAAACAGCTGAATCACGTCCCAACTAATGTCTGTACGAAGATAAATCAATTTAGCAAGAAGACTGGCGCCACAAAAGCACACGACGCGCACCTGGGCCTACGCGTCACTCTAAATAAATGCTTCTCATGGCGTGTCTAAACACGAGTCAAGTAATTGCTTAGCTAGTTCCAGTGGGAAGGTGTTCCAGGACAAATACCTGGTTTGCAGAGCTTTGCTGAACAGCCATACGTTTCCATTAAATAAATTTATCTAACAGGTCCAGGAAGTATCAATGCGGACAGATATCATAATGAATGCATATCAGAGAAATATAAAATCTTAAGTGGTCTTTATATAAACTTCAGTTTTATAAAGTTTAAATATCTAACTTATACTGAAAAATATTAAAATAGTATATATTGAGAAAAATATGTTTAAGGCTTCTCATTATAAGTTGGTATGAAGGAATGTAGTTTATAAAGTTTTAGGTACGTTGTAAAGTGAAACTTTAATTAGTTCACACTCTCCTGATATATATCTTGTACCATTCTCAATCAGTAATAAAATACTTTTTTAATAAATACGTTCTTATTTATGCAATCAAGTTCAAATAAATTTGTTTATACCTATAGTGGATGAGATTTGATGTTAATACTAATATTTTTCAAATAATTTATTAATATTTGTTTTCAAATATCTGACATTCATTTAAATTTAAAAAAATATTGATGCTCTGGTCAGATTCGAACTCTGGATCTACATGCTTGAGAACCAAAACTTTTAGTACTGAGCTAACTTTCCCATATCTAAAAATTATTTAATTATATATATATATATATATATATATATATATATATATATATATATATATATTTAATAAATTTAAAATATTTCAAACACAAGAGACTTTTAATGAATATATTTATTCAAAGCTTTTGTAAAAGTATTTTATTAGATAATTATTTTTCCTGAAGATGCTGATACTTTTTTATCGGCGAAAAGCTTTGAATAAATATATTCATTAAAAGTTTCTTGTGTTTGAAATATTTTAAATTTATTAACTATATATACAAGAAAACATATCACCATATTTAATATATATATATATATATATATATATATATATATATATATATATATAATTTTAAGAAAAAGGGTTCCCGCAATCGTTAAGCATTAAAAGAGATGGATAGAATGAGTAGCTATAGACCACCATGAACTTGATAATTAGAAACGAAAAAATGAAAGCGATTAAATAATAACAAACAAAAATAGTAGTCCAACAACATATATTATATAAATAGGAAAATGACAAATTGCAAGGAAATTCGCTCTCTATTTTGCCACATAATATAGTGAGTCTGTCATATATATACATATATTTATATTTTTTGTAATTATAAAATAAAAAATTACTGAAATAAATTTTGTCTTTGTCGTCCTCAAAAGGAATTGACTTTTATCATTTTTTTCTATAGTACGTGTTTTAATTTTGGGGGCTCAGCAACAGGTTTTATTCATTCCAACTTCTTGAAAATAACAAAGTCTTAATTTGATAATTACCAGTTTTATCTTCAGATATTTGTAAGATTAAATATTTGGTTTGTTCCAGAATAATTTCAATGATCTATATATATTTGAAATTAAGTTTAAGACAAGCACCCTGCACTGCAATAACGGGACAAATGAAGTTTCGGGTGTGTTGTAAAGAGAGGTATTTTGTCTTTTTAATTTTGTTAAAAAAATTGTGAATTGTCAGATCAAGGATTATTGTTCCTATGGTGCTCTCAAAGGCTTTTTAAATAAACGGAAATAATAGTTTCTGCAATATAGACAACTCCTTGTTAAGAGATATTGTATAATAAAAAAATATAATAATATACAATTCACACATTACTCGTCTGATAGTGCTTTACAGGCAAACCCGGTGACGAAATCAGGTAGTGGGTACTCCTAAAGTTCCCAAATAAGAAGAACCAATTGTCGGGTACTAAGGGACTTACTATAATAGATTAGTTGTGCATATAAATGAAATATTCGTTCAAGCTTCATTCAGGTAGAAAATGCGACTGATAAAAAAATCAATACTTTACGTCATTTAAAGTTTTCCTCTAAAATAGGTCATGCAAGGTAGCAATCCTATTAAAAGTTATACGTGGGAGATGTGTTGGTCGAATAGCCAGAAGAAAATACGTAACAAGGAAAAGCCCTGTGGAAATATTGTAGCTCGCTAGAGAGAATATTGTCCCGTGTACTTGGTTTGAAAAGTCGGATTTCTACATTATCCAAACGTGTTGAAATGGAGGTTGGTTGGAATTAGAATTCAGTCGGGAGCAAAACATTTGTTGATCTTTTTATGTGTCGGTAGCTGTATACTATAATAGGCGCCACGTACAATTTGTTTCATGTTACTTGAAAAAAACTTCCAAACAAGAAAAGGTGTTTATAAATATCGCAAACCAGAAATAGTCGTTAAACTTTGAAAAAAAAACAATTAATTTACAAATTTACTCGATGTAAATTCAGTTTATACAGAAACTTAATTTTTATTTATATACAGAGCACAATACAACATAACTAGTGTATTACAATTTAGCAACGCACTATTTATTCAGAATGACTCCAATCTTAACATCGTGTGAATGCTTTTGGGTTTTTTGTACAGAAGGGCCTATATGTTATAGTGCGGACTAAGTAACCGTGTACTTGGCCTTGATTAATCGCAGTAGACGAGATGGAAGGTAAAGGAACTGTTTAAATACTTTCCTACAAACATGATAAAGACTGTCAAAACACTGATTTCCATGAGATGGTCGATATTAGATAAATTCGATGATAAATTAACTTCTGTATGAAATAACAAAGATTCTTGAAATATGTATAGGCATATCGGAAGCAGAAACTGTCGACGTATCGAATATTCTCAACATGTAATATGTTTTCAGAAGTGGTAGTACACAAAAGGCCAAGTGCACGGTAACGTGGTCTGGGCTATATATCAATTCACGACCGAAGAAAATGGAGGCCACTCTTTCACTTAAAAAATCAGTTAGTTTTTGTTAAAAAATATTTGTCAATTTTTTTAACCTCATATAAATAAATGCTTTGCAGTTATTCATAACGTAGGTATATTTTAATGAATTTTGATGTCCTGTTTTATACAGAAAGCTATAGTTTATAAAGTTTCCTTTTTGTTTCTAAAATGAGGTTACGTCGGTATGACAATTGTTCATGTAGGTTTCAATTCCTATTTCTGACTTACAATATTTATAACCCTTATTGTATAATACCTTTCAAAAGTGGCATTTTATATCTATAATGTTATACTGGATGTATTGTTACAAGTAATCTTGGACAAAACCTAATGATGACGACTGCTTACCGAAACCTGATACAATGGAATACCATTTCATCGTCGTTGTTCTAAACATGTGTTTAGTGAGTAATAACTTCTCTGCTTACAGTTATAAATATATTATTTTCAGTCTCTGATTCCTTAACTTTATGTTTTCTTTTTCTATGTTCTCATTATTATTTATTTGTTATCCTAATATTCTTTAGCCATAGGGAGGTATCTTGCTCTTCGATAATTTTGTATCAAGAAAATTTTGCTCCTTTGTCTCTTGTAAAGTTTAAAATGTCCATTTCGTTGAAACACCGTTAAAACCTAAGTGTAAGTGAAGTTTTTTAATTCATTCATTTATACATCTTAAAAACACTAAAAATATAAAGGCGCTCAATCAATTTTGTTCTATATGAGAAATTAGTTTTTTTTAGCGTAAACTGCTTTCCATATTTATCAAATATACCGATTAATAAGAATAAAATTTAAATAATTATATTCATTTTCTAAAGATCGTAGGTTTTTGAAGTCATAAGCATTATATATATATATATATATATATATATATTTTAAGATCAAATAATACACACAAATACAGGAATATTTAATTTATTGAACAATAAACTCAAAGCTTTTCGTTGGCTTACAATACCATATATATATATATATATATATATATAAAATTATATTACTATTATATTATATACACAATATCAAGAACAGTGGTACAATATATTACAATAAAACTATTGAAAAAAACCCCAATACCACAAAAATAATCAAAAATAACAAATAAAACAAGTTACTTAAGATTAAACCCTTATGTACATTTCGATTACCATGTCATCGTCATCAGAGGGTCTTATTACAAAATACAATCTATCACACAAGAAGTTACAAACTAGAATAATACCAATCGTTCTCCGCGGTCGCTAATCTACCCTTTATCAAAATGGTTAGCCTATAAATTTACTTTTTCAAAGAAAAACGTGGTATGTTTCCTATTAAAAACAACATAGAATTTGTCAACAAAGTTAAGAATATAAAACTTATTAGTACTGATATTATGAAATCTTTTGATGTAATTTCGTTCTTTCTAGCATTCCTTTTAAAGAAACTATATTAGTTGTTGAAGATTTTTTTAAAGAAAACAACATCGAACCTATTAAAATAAACAAATATGTCAAATTAACCGAAATATGTATGTACCAAAATTTCTTTAAATTGAATAATGAATTTTATAAACAATGTGATGGAACTGCTATGGGTAACAGGTTGTCTCCTTTCATTGCTGAGCTTTTTATGAGCAGATTTGAAGAAAACTTAAAGAATAGTATTACTTTTTTTCCTAGGATTTGGTTAAGATATGTTGACGATGTTTTTGCGATCTTTGATAGCAGTAAATGTAATGTTGATGTTTTTGTAAACCAACTTAATAGTATACATAGTTCCATTAAGTTTACTTATGAATTAGAAACTAATAATCGTTTAAAATGTTTAGATATTCTGTGTATTAAAAATCATGAAAAAATTGAATTTGATATTTACAGGAAACCTACTAACAATAACAGAAATATTTTAAATATTTCCAACCATTGTTATACACATAAAATAGCATTATTTAACAGTTTGGTTAACAGAGCTATCAATGTACCACTTATTCCTAGACAATTTTATAAGGAAATTAATTATATCAAAGGAGTGGCTAGATATAACGATTTTGATACCAAAATTATAGATAATATTGTTAGAAAACAAAGATTAAAATATGTTTTGAACACAACTACCACTCTTCAAAAAGAAGTTAAAAAAATGTAAGTTTATTAGTTAGTAATGTTTTATCAAAAGGTTAGACTCTATTTTTAAAAAGGTAAATGTTAAGCCTATAAAACTCAAAATAAACTCAAGCATTTAATATGTAACCCGAAAGATAAAATTCCAATGTTGAAAAAATCAGGTATTTATAAGATAATTTGTAGTACTTGTAACGAGATGTATGTAGGTCAAACCAAAAGAAAAATTGTAACTAGATATAAAGAACATCTTGCCCATATTAAATATGATAGACCTGAAAAATCAAGTGTAGCAGAACATGTCCTTAGTAATCAGCATGATTTAGATAAAAATGTTATTTTAGCTAAATGTATAAACTCAAAAAAGTTACTTAATAGTTATGAAAGTGTTTTTATAGCCAAATCAAATTTTAAATTAATGAATGCAGATAAAGGACCTAACTCACCATTATATACTTTACTTAAATAGCTTTCTTCAAATACGATGTATTAATTTAATCACTGTTAGTTTATTTATTGTTAGTGCTGTAGTTTTTATTACATATGTATTATTATAATGTACTTTTTGGTTCCCGATGGCGGATCGTTATTTGTCGGTCGAGGGCGGAGAGGGGCGGAGCTTACCTCACGCCTATATATAGCGACCGCGGAGAACGATTGGTATCACTCTAGTTTGTAACGTCTTGTGTGCTAGATTGTATTTTGTAACAAGACACTATGATGATGATGACATGGTCAGCGAAATATACATAAGGGTTTAATCTTAAGTAACTTGTTTTATTTGCTATTTTTGATTATTTTTGTGGTATTGGAGTTCTTTTCAATAGTTTTATTGTATTATATTATATATGTATTAGGGAAAACATATTTATTAAAAAAAACTAATATAGTCTTTATTGTTAAAGAAATATTGAATAAATTCGGAAGTAAGGGGTAATCGCCGGTCTTCAACCCTTAATTACGTCCATCACCCAAGTAGCTTAGCAAAAGCACCCCTTGCTGTAATCCAGGGATAAAGGAAATTGAAGCCCCTAGTTTCGCTTTAATTATGTTTTGAAGGGATAGTTTCCCCAGCACCTGACGGAAGTGAAGTTGATCGCTTCTTACACTCTGGTAAATACCAGCCTTTGCATCGTGGCATATTTCTTCTTTGCTGCTCTGAAAATTGAGTTTCATTGATTACAAAGGTTTTGATATTGTAAGAACCAAAACTGATTTAAATTTTAGTTCACTATGAACATTATTAAGTTTAAAATCAATTGTCAATTATCTTATAACAAACATTATTTTTTTTTGGTATTAAAAAATTTTTTTTCAATTTAAATTTAAAAACACGTAAGACTTTGCTTACAGCTTCCTTTCAACGTTAATTGAAGAAATCTATTTGGGTAAGTGTATCCCTTACAACTCTCCGTAGAAGCGTGTTGCTCAGGACGTCTTCCTTGTAAACGCCTAACCATCAGTGTAGTTACTATTAAATAATTTCTTATGTGAATACTACAAACGTCATTGTTTTCTGTTGTAGATAGTGGCCAACTACATTGGGGTAAACCATTCCTTAGAGTACGTCCCAGGCGCCAAGATACACTGGGCCGGGGGCAGGACAGAGCCGCCGAAGGACACTCCGGTCTGTGGGTTCGACAACTCTTTGTGTCGAAGTAAGTGTCATGTCTGCTTAGTAGTGTCTCTGAACCTTTCATGCTACTTAGTATGTCCTGTATTATTTTCAATGGACTTCCATACCTCAGTTTTCCTTCTCCAACCCAGCATGCTTTTAGCTACTCTCATTAACAGATCGATCTCTATCCTCAATGGACTATTATATCGAAATACATTATTCTTTCAATACTTTTAATACTATTTATGCAATAATAAATAATAATTTTCATGCATTAAATAAATGAGTTATGTTAAACACGGATAATAAAATTAGATAAGATATATATATATATATATATATATATATATATATATATATATATATATATTTAAAAATTCATTACTCACTACTATTATAAAGATAATATATTTATACAGGCTAATGACAGATCACAGATTAACATAACCTCACAAGCAAATCTCAATGAATAGTTGCATGGAAAGCAAATTGATACGACTTTAACTAAAATATTTCTCTATTCTTGTCTGGTCTGATCTGGCTTCATTACGTATGTCACTGTAATGTCCGATTGCTTCATTATAACGGTGACGTAACACAGTGCATTTAACAATGCACATAAATATAATTCGTACTGGTGATAAGTCATCATTATGCACGGTCTGCTGTATTATTCTGCAAGAATTAACAGTAATCTGACAGTGAATACATTAATGCAACGGTGCATTATTTGACAGTCATAGATTGTTCAAAGTGTACAAAATTAGACTTGAAGTTTAAATGAAAATTCACTTTTAGAATTGCAGATATTATTTTTCATTTATATTACTATATAAACGCGCAAGCATTTACAGTGTGTTTCTTTGTGTGTGTGTGTGTGTGTGAGAGAGAGAGAGAGAGAGAGTGTGTGTGCGTGAAAGAAAGAGAGTGTGGGTGTGTGAGAGAGAGAGAGAGATAGATAGAGAGAGAGAGAGAGAGAGACAGTGAGAAAGAGCGAGAGAGAGAGTGTGTGTGAGAGAGAGAGAGAGAGTGACGGAAGAGAGAGAGAGAGTGTGTGTGTTTATGTGTATGGGTATCTGTGTATGTGTGTGTGTGTGAGAGAGAAAGAGAGAAAGAGAGCATGTGTGAAAGAGAGAGAGAGTGACGGAAGAGAGAGAGAGAGAGAGTGTGTGTGTGTATATGTGTATGGGTATGTGTGTGTGTGTGTGTGAGAGAGAGAGAGAGTGTGTGCGTGAAAGAAAGAGAGTGTGGGTGTGTGTGAGAGAGAGATAGAGAGAGATAGATAGAGAGAGAGTGAGAAAGAGCGAGAGTGAGAGAGAGTGACGGAAGAGAGAGAGAGTGTGTGTGTTTATGTGTATGTATCTGTGTATACAGATACTGTGGGTATCTGTGTATGTGTGTGTGTGAGAGAGAGAGAGAGAGAGTGAAAAGAGAGAAAGAGAGCATGTGTGAGAGAGAGAGAGAGAATGACGGAAGAGAGAGAGAGAGTGTGTGTGTGTGTATATGTGTATGGGTATGTGTGTGTGTGTGTGTGTGTGTGTTTGTGTGTGTGAGAGAGAGAGAGAGAGAGAGAGAGTGCGTGAAAGAAAGAGAGTGTGGGTGTGTGTGTGAGAGAGAGAGATAGAGAGAGATAGATAGATGGAGAGAGAGAGAGAGAGTGAGAAAGAGCGAGAGAGAGAGAGAGTGTGTGTGAGAGAGAGAGTGACGGAAGAGAGAGAGAGTGTGTGTGTTTATGTGTATGGGTATCTGTGTATGTGTGTGTGAGAGAGAGAGAGAGAGAGTGAGAAAGAGAGAAAGAGAGCATGTGAGAGAGAGAGAGAGTGACGGAAGAGAGAGAGAGAAAGAGTGTGTGTGTATATGTGTATCGGTATGTGTGTGTGTGTGTGTGTGTGTGTGTGTGTGTGTGTGTGTGTGTGTGTGTGTGTGTGAGTGTGTGTGTCTGTCTGTGTGTGTGTGTGTGTGTGTGTGTGTGTGTGTGTGTGTGTGTGTGTGTGTGTGTGTGTGTGTGTGTGTGTATGTGTGTGTATGTGAGTGAGTGTGTCTGTGTGTGTGTGTGTGTGTGTGTGTGTGTGTGTGTGTGTATGTGTGTGTATGTGAGTGAGTGTGTCTGTGTGTGAGTGAGTGTGTCTGTGTGTGTGTGTGTGTGTGTGTGTGTGTGAGTGAGTGTGTCTGTGTGTGTGTGTGTGTGTGTGAGTGAGTGTGTCTGTGTGTGTGTGTGTGTGTGTGTGTGTGTGTGTGTGTGTGTGTGTGTGTGTGTATGTGTGTGTGTGTGTGTGTGTGTGTGTGTATGTGAGTATAAAGACTATGAATAATTAGGGATAATTAATATATTAAGGTAAGTATGTAAAATTGCCTTAATCTTGGAAATAGTGAGTAATCATGGCTATAGTTGAGCAGGAGGTTGTATAGTGGTTATACTGTAATTTCCTAAATGACGAGTGATAGCCTGGGCTGAAATTAATTGTAGTTATAAAACTATTAGCCAGTATGACTGTTATCTACTGTGAAGTGTAAGGTGAAGAGTTATACCTTGTTTTTATAAAACCCACTTGTAGAGGATGTGCGAGGGGAGAATCACGTGTGCAGAGTCACATCAACCTACTGTTTATCGGAGGTGTAAGGAATTATCATCCTGTGGAGAAGAAGGGTAAAGTAGGATTGCTAGAACTGGCAGGACTAGGGAAAAGCCGAGTTGAAGAGGAATTGGTACGCGCTGCTCGGACAATGTAGTGGAAAAATAAGAACAGGGACAGACTGTTTCCCTGAAGGTACGACTCCAACAGTGGTTCCGACACATTGGTCTTGCAGTCTCTTTAAAGTTTTGGAGGAGCTTAATGTCAACCAATAAAATTGAAGTAGTTTATTAAAGTAGCGTTTATCTCACATCCGGATAGGATTAGACAGAGATAAATCTCTTTTTGCTATTGCTTTTCTACAGATGGCAAGTCTCGTAGAACTTCAGCAATGTAGCGGCTAAGCAAATCTACATCGCCTGTTTTTGTAAGACTATAGTCAGCTTTTCTCTTTTTCTTTCCAAATATTTAGCAGTTCATATTCTTTACTTTATTTTCGACGTTTAACTGTTCTTTGGGATTGCAGAATGCAATAAATTTCTCATCGTCACTTTCTCGCGCTTGATAGGTGATGTTGGAATATTAGAACCTCCAAATCTGTGTATACAATGGTATATTTACAGAAATGTGACTGAATAGAAATTAAGACATTTTAATATATCGCCACTAAAATGTTTGCCAGGTACAAGTAGATATGATGATACCCTATTATCTGATTCGAAATGAAAAATTTGCACTGAGCAGTTTCATGATAAAATCATATTCTAGAAAAGTGGGAAGATTAGAAATAGAAAACTAATTTATAGGTACAGATTGTGCTGATGTCGCTGAGTAACAGAAAACGCTTTTCGGCTATTAAGTCAAGTATTTAGAGAGTCAAATCTAATACTGTGGCCCCAAATGTTGTTGGTAGACTGACATTACCTACTTGTTTACATAATCTTCTTCGTGACGGTAATCAGAATGCCCTGTATTGTAAAGGACGTTTTGCTTCAATGTTTATTAATTTCTCTACTTCAAATTTAGAAAAACTTACTTTTAAAACACGTACAAACTATCTGCGGTCAGCGGTCCTATTGATTCTCGACCGGTGGTGCGGACTGCGTTCTCTGTAAATAGCGACTGCAGGCGATAGTGACGCTGCGTTCTGAATGTATGCCATATGAAATCAGCCAAACCAGTACCGTCGCTACCGATCTGCTGATCCAGTCTGCGGTCGCCATCGGAATCATACGTTCATCCTGCGATTGGTGAAGAAACAGATGTCACTTATGTAGGTTGGCTTTCCTAAAGTAGGTTTCGTGTCTACAGGGGAGTAAGCGCTGAGTCAACCTTCTACCTTGTTATTTTATTTAAATAAATTACAGCAAAAGTATGTGTATAGTGTAATATATAACTATATGTACAATCTACAATGCACAGATTGCAATGAATTCTACATTGTACAAACAGGCAAATCTTTCACTGAAATATATAAAGAACACATAAATGCACTGCACATCTCTAGTGAATCCACCTTTGCACATCCCTTCATGGACACTAACCACACATGTGATAGTATGAGAAATAACATGAACCACACATGCAACCAAGACCACAATTACACACATTAAAAAATACGAAATATAATACAAACATAGCAACACATTTAAAATTTACATTATAAATGAACAAACGCGACACTGATAAATAGTTTTCATTCACATCATTTCTAACTTGCAAGAATTGAGAACGAAAAGCACAACTGCAGCGACTCTAGCGGCAGAAAAGTGAGGCTGAAGAAATCTCTAGACGAAAATGTTACCTCCAAGTGTGAGTTAATAATCCTAACAACTTATATATATATAGAATGTCTGGTCGGAAGTAATTTTATATTGTGATGTATAACTAATAGTCATCAATTTAAAATAATATACAATTTCACGAGAGTGGTTTGGTTATAAAATTGAACTTTTCATAATAATTTGAAGCAACTGTTATGTAATTTGTTTACTATAGATAAATAAACCTCTCAAACCACATGTCCTGATTACGTTTCAATTGCAAAACAATCATCTTCAGTAGAAATTACTGTAACTAACTGCTCTAGTTTAGTTATTCTTGTAGTAATGTCCTCTGAAAATGTTTGCTTTGGAATCGAAATGTACATCAGGATATAAATAAGAAGTGTTTGTAGTTTAAAAGTTTTTATTTATTTATAATAAATTGAAGTTTTAATATTTCAAAAATATTCTAATTATCTCCATCGATAATTTATTTGATTAACATCATAATCTTGTAATTAAACTGCACTTCACGCATCCATAACACCGTCCTTCGTCTAACCCTGTTTAAGGCTCTTTTCATTACCAATTGATCTTTATTCTTGATGTACTTAACACCAAAGATAATACATGTATTTGAGTATTTTGAGTGTCATAATTATCTGTCATTCCTAGAATTGTCACACTATTTGTTCACATATTTCGGAGAATCTCCAAAATTCAGAAATTTTTAGGATCTGCTGTTCCCAGACGGGAATTGTCGTTTATATCTTATCTTACCACGCCCCTCTTTTATCTTTAATTTAGTAGGAATAGGATCTCTTTAGCGGGAATGTAGAAGATTACCAAAAGCATTTTATTGGCCATTTCGTATAGGGAAAACGTGTTTCCACAACATACAATAAAAATGTTTCTTGTAGGTTACAAGATCGTGCGACAAACATGTTTTTAGTAGTTTAGCCATCCATTTTTTCGTTTTGTCTGCATTGAGTAATGTCCTGTCAAACACCCCGATGTCACATGAAGCTGTTGTTGTTGTTGTTCTTGTCGTGTAGGGCAAATGCAATTAGGGGGGAAATTTAAACATTGCTAAATGCATGAAATACAGCCTTGGCAATGTTAATGGCGCTATTCGAGTACAAAGTATCCATACTGCAGTCATTGTCTATTTTAAAGAGGGCACGAACAATGGAAGGGCAGCTGAAAAGGTGCTTGGGGTCCAGTTGCGTCCCTGGGCAGTGCCTGCAATCTTCATATGTTCTGGAACCATCGGGCAGGATCTTCATGCCCTTAAAATGCTTTGCCCTTAGTCTTGCTATTACTGTTGTAATTTCTCTGTTGTAATTCAATTCTGGCAGCGAGTATTTTTTCTTTGGTTTTGGATAGAACCTTTGTTTTGCGACTGCGTTGGCATCAAAAACCGTAGCAGATGAAGCTACAGGCTCGAGTGTTCTGGCTTCTTTGGCAAGGGAGTCCGCCACCTCATTTCCTTCGATGTCAACATGAGCCGGGATCCACTGACGGGTACATGATTTGCCCATTGCACCAATGGAGAACATAAGAGAAGCGATTTCTTGAGTGAGGTCACATGAAGTATGAGCCTTATGAGGCATTCGGCTATATTTTAGGGATACTACTGTTTATCCACTACCATAGTTATATCTACATTCATTGTCCAACAGGGTATTTATTACGGTCGTACCTCCCTTCTAAACCCTATTTCGTTAATCAATATTTATTAATCAATCTAATATTATTCAATTTCAACTATCCGGTATTTCAATTTCTATTACCTAGTACTATTACGGCTCTTCCTAAACATTTTATTCCTTTATTTTATACTTCTGTCTATTATTTCCTATTAACTTTGATTCTTCATTTACAAAAGTGTTATTTCATATTTTATTAAACAAGAAAAAGTATTAAATCA
>JBAIZL010000010.1:73135002-73165002 GCA_036971475.1 Prosapia bicincta | reverse complement strand
CCTCTTGTAATGCGGCCATATGACTGTGGGAAGCATTTCTCCATGTCACGTTTCAAACATGGTTATAAGCAAATGCGGAATGTAATTTCACTATGCATAAAGAGGTGTAAATTTGGTATTACGTGTGTACAAGGAGATTCCACTACAAACACACGTTATTAGGCAGATGGAAAGATAACCATCACTACTTCGTTAGTAGAGAAGGTCATGCTGTCTACACCTACAGCTGTAATCGTGTCTTACGCCCATGACTTAAATATAGCTTTACTAAATGATAATTTACCATGATAAAACGTAAGAATAAACATTTATTCTTACATACGCAACCGTGTCTTCCATATTCTTTGCTCTTTTGGGAATTACGTTCTTTTAAAGGTTCGCCCACCTATATTAGTTTAAAGATCATACGCACATCGCTTTAACAGCACTGATTTGCAGTATTCACTTTAGCTCTCAAAAATCCATTCCCAAATATAATAAGTAACAATCTTGTCGTTGTGCTGTTGTTGTTTTTGTTGTGTTGTTGTTGATGATGATGTTGTGTTGTTGTTGTTGTTGTTGCTGTAGTGTTGTTGTTGTGTTGTGAAAGAGGATACAAGAAATGTGTTGCTATATATATATATATATATATATATATATATATATATATATATATATATATATTTATTTATATATATTATTAACAATATTATTATCTATAATTAAAGAGTAAAAATATGGTACAACTCACAAATATAAAAATTTTTTTTCATACGCGTTTCAACGACTAATTTGTCGTCATCCTCAGTGAATATACACAAATCAAATTAACTAAAAAAATATATATTAAACATAACCTATAAAGTTTAACCAAAAGTAAAAACAAAACGAAAATCAGATCTAGACATTGTCAAATTTATAGCCACAGCTACTAATATAATTACATTAAATAACATATGATAATTATAAATATTTAATTTTGATGAGCCTATATTACTAATAAAATATAATAATAAAATTATATAAATAATTTTAAAAAAGCTGTGACTATAAATTTAACAATGTCCAGATCTGATTTTCATGTTGTTTTTACTTTTGTTAAAACTTTATAGGTTATGTTTAATATATATTTTTTTAGTTAATTTGATTTGTGTATATTCACTGAGGATGACGACAAATTAGTCGTTGAAACGCGTATGAAATAAACAATTTTATATTTGTGAGTTGTACCATATTTTTATTCTTTAATTATAACTTTCACTCACAAGCCAGCTCGAATATTATTTATTATTATCTATGTTAAAATTTTTTTTCATTACAATGAATTAACCTTTTTATAACTCCTAAGTTTGTATTTCATCTTAGAATTATTTTATCATATTTCCTTATCAACTTTTATATCACTGGGCACAAACTTAGGCCTCTGCGTGTAGTTAAGTAACACATAATCCTTGAAACTAAACAAAATTGAATGAATCGGTTTTTATATATGACTTTTATTCAACACACTGACATACCGTATTAGTATTGTAGAATCTTACTCTACATAGTTCACTGTATATTGTACAATAATAGTTTAATTGATAAAGAACTAACGTTGCTCCAGAAAGGTTTCTAAATAGAACGCTAATACAACTTATAGCTTTACATTATTATCACATTATAGTGTGTGTGTGTGTTTGTGTGTACGCGTGTGTTTGTGAATGCGTTTGCGTGCGTGTGTGTATTAAACGGGAACGTATTCTAATAACGATTCCTTTTATAACACCGTCCGACACGTTTGAGAGTAAGTATAGTTCACTAAATGAATGGCCCTGGCCACTAGATACCACAGTCCTCTGCAGTCCCTCGATGGCGATGAGAGTTAAGCTAGATGATCGCTATGAAAGGCAGGGCAGTGCTGCTTTACATTGGCTGCATCCGAGGAAGGTCATGTGTTATGAAGCTAAGTTGACCGACGAGCTGAAAAATTACAAGTGAGCTCTTTAAGTCTACCAGAATTCATACCCATTACTTTTAGTCAGGTCAGCTCTCTAAATTTAGTTGATAATTAAAATAACATTATGAAAAATGCAGTTAAAAGCTATCGAAATTCCAATGTGTAATTATTTAAAATTTTTACTAAAGATTTATTGCTGATATTTAGCTTCTATTTCCTTCATTAAGATTCGTTTAAAAAACACTCTGCAAATGCTCTAAGTATATTTTTTTTTATTTTGAAATATTTATATCGAACATATCAATGCGCTGTTAGAGATCTGTGAAGATCTAAAGTCAAACATAGACGTCTCTCCTTCGTATCTACCTATCATAAAGTTATATTTATGCGCATCGCTCGTATTATTCATTCTAACGGGGATATGAGCTGCCACTCGAATATTTAATTAGCAATTCCTTGACGTATCCTGCATGGATCTTTCACCGAGATTAGCTCACTTGATATTGACAGCTTCATATTCTATACCACCAAGTAAAATTGAGTTTGAGTTTAATTAAGTTCCTGTTTAATTAGATTTATTAAATCAATTAGAAGGAAAGTTTTAATTTCATTACAAATAGTTAAATGGATAATTATCTAATGTAAATAATAGTGATATTTGGCCCATTTATAGAGAATATTAATTTCTTTATTTATTTAGAAACGTTCGAAATAAAATTCGTAAATCAATCATGCTCTATAAATAGGCTAATCATCCCTAAAGACATAGAGGTGACTCCTACCCCATCTCTATCTTCATCATTTATTCTGTATTTACAGCATTGCATTCTAATCAAATGGCAATATATTAAATAGCTAAACATTTTTGTTGCAAGGAATGCTAATCTGGCTATGTGACATTTGCATTTTGTCTACATAACATTACACTCTACATAAATAATTATATTGAAAAACATTAGTTGTCTTCCTAAGAGCAACAAGAGTTATCACGTGACAACGAGACATTACATAACATGGAATTCTAATTGAATCACGTATTTGAGAAACCCCATAAGTCCACAACAATACATTTTCGGTAAATCCAAAAAAATGATTTTTCCCATTACCATGCAACATAAAAATTTCAATAAAAATCAGGGCGGTTTAGAATTCTTTAAAGACACATTTGAAGTGCTCGTATGCCTATTATAGACATTTTGTGAATTTTTATATTACAGAATTTTTTTTTAATTTCCAGGACTTGTGTTGTTTCTCAAATGCATCATCTCATAATTAGTAATATTTTTTTGGGATGTTGAGGATGTTATAAGAATGAACCTAGTATCAGAATAAAAAACATAATTTATTATTGAACAATATATTAAACATGTTGTCAGTTATTTATTGAATTATTTATTCCATCGACATCATCTTTTTCAGTAGTTGGCCACTTGAAAATGCTATTATAAAATTCTTCTTCATCCTCTCCGTGTGGAATGTAATTTTTCAATATTGCTCTTATCCCTTCTGTGTATGCTGGATGTGCAGGCAAAGTTACTTTTGTAGCTCGGGAATTTAACAGTCGAAATGATGCTGCAATATCCCATCAATAATCCTGGAGTGTCACTGCTATAGGAGTACTGCATGAACTGGCTAGGTTTCAAAGTTACATGTTCATCTTTTGGAACAGCATGTCCAGAAGGTTCTACAGACAACATAGCTCTTTTGTAAAGGCGAGGCCACCATTTCTTAAAGTCAATAATGTCATTGGACTCAGGCACAATGACAGTAAAAGAACCCTTTCCAGTTGCAGTCACTATAGTCTCAATATATTCTTTGATTGTGAATATACGATCACATGTTTTTATTTTTTCTTTAATACAGCAAAATCCCTATCGCAGGGCAAAAATGAATGGCCCCGAATAGGATAATACTGTTCAATTGTTTCAAATTTCTTGAGGACGGTTAGCGCACTCATTAGTCGGATCATAGTATGGTGTTTATTCTGTGCACCTGTGCCATCGGAAAATATAAGAAGTGACTTGACATGTCTCATATTTGATTCAAGATACTGTAATATGAAAGAAGAGACTTCATTGGGGCCCTTAGTTGCAACACCTTCGCATAACAGGTGAATAACAAGAAAGAAAGAATAACAAGTGAATTCTCCAATACATTAGACAAACAGAGGGTCAATATCTCACTGTATAAGCATTGGACTTATTTCTCGCTGACATGTAGATGAACGTAAAATAAACTATTTCGTGGAACTAACTCATTTTTGATAAAAAGTGGACTTATGGGGTTCCTCAAATACATTATTCAAATATGTTACATTCTGGCTAAGGTACACTGCATTCTGGCTTAACATTTACAATGTATACTTAATTTTATTAAGTATACTTAATAGTTAATAAGTATTTAATGTGTTTAAGGTTAATGACAGATCACAGATCAATTTATGATTTTACAAATACACTCTACGTTTCGATTTTCTATCCGAAAATCCTTTTCAAGGGCTAAAATATTATTAATATAATATTAAACCATAATTTACAATTCTTATCATTCATAAACATAAATATAAAAAATTTTAAAAAATATTAAGTATAAACATTTAACATAAATAAAATAAAATATTTCAATATTCCTAATTAATATGAACATTTACATATCAAATTGCACTAATACGTAAGTCAAAATTTATCACAACTAATATAGACAGTAGACAAATCACAGATACATAGTCTCTTCCATACTTAATAAATGGAGGGTCTGTGTATGTGTTTAGATACATAAAGCTGGTTTGTAATATAGTAGGCAAATAAGTAAATTAGGACCGAAGTGGCAAGTTCGGTGACTGTTAGAAAGAGGATTTCATAACTTTCCTCTTCATTGATTACATTACCTTATTATAAGTTAGCTTTGATATAGTGAAACATTATTGCCTTACTTAACAATCAAATCATGCCTTTATCAATTTAATATTTCAACACGTTTATATATTTTTTAAAATTTCTTCATAAATTGTCATCACCCAAACGTAACTTTTCATGTAAATAAAAATACGTTAGATAGTTTGAGAACGCTGTGGTGTCGTTAGAGGATAACTTATTTAATCTAGATAACCTTACAATGTTACGTTGAATATATCTGATACACCAAGTATAAGAATAATAGTAACGAAGGAAAGGTACATCGCATTAATCTAGTAGAGCTGGTATAGCTTCCCTTTAACCTAGTATAGCTGGTATAGCTTTCCTCTTCAATCTATTATAGCTGGTACACTTTCCCTTTAACCTAGTAGAGCTGGTATAGCTTCGCTTTAACCTAGTAGAGCTGGTATAGCTTCCCCTTAACCTAGTATAGCTGGTATAGCTTCCCTTTAAGCTAGAGGAGCTGCTACAGCTTTCCTTTAACTTAGTAGAGCTGGTATAGTTTCCCTTTAACCTAGTAGAGCTACTCTTAAAATCTATTATAGCTGGTAGACTTTCCCTTTAACCTAGTAGAGCTGGTAGAGCTTCTCTTTAAAATAGTAGAGCTACTCTACTAAATAGCCTCTCTTTAACCTAGTAGAGCTACTCTCCAATCTATTAGAGCTGGTAGACCTTCCCTTTAACCTAGTAGAGCTGGCATAGCTTCCCTTTAGCCTAGTAAGCTGGCATAGCTTCCCTTTAACCAAGTAGAGCTACTCGTCAGTCTAGTAAGGCTGGTAGGCCTTCCCTTTAACCTAGTAGAGCTGCTCGTTAATTTAGTAAAGGTGGTATAGATTCCCTTTAACCTAGTAGAGCTGGTATAGCTTCCCTTTAACCTAGTAGAGCTGGTATAGCTTCGCTTTAACCTAGTAGAGCTGGTATAGCTTCGCTTTAACCTAGTAGAGCTGGTATAGCTTCCCTTTAACCTAGTAGAGCTGGTATAGCTTCCCTTTAACCTAGTAGATCTGGTATAGATTCCCTTTAACCTAGTAGAGCTGGTATAGCTTCCCTTTAACCTAGTAGAGCTGGTATAGCTTCGCTTTAACCTAGTAGAGCTGGTATAGCTTCCCTTTAACCAAGTGGGGCTTCCCGTTTACCTAAACTAGCTGATAGAGATTCCCTTTAACCTAGTAGAGCTACTCTTTAATTTAGTAGAACTTGTAGAGCTTTAGTTTAACCTAGTAGGGGTTTTATTTATTCTAGTAAAGCTGGTATAGATTCTCTTTTACCTAATAGAGCTTCTAGAGCTTACCGTTAACCTGAAAGACCTGGTAGAGATTCCCTTTAACCTAGTTGGGTTTCCCGTTAACCTAAAAGAGATGGTAGAGATTCCGTTTAACCTAGTGTAGCTGATAGAGTTTAACTTTCACCTAGTAGATCTTCTCTTTAATCTAGTAGAGCTGGTAGAGCTCGCCATTAACCTAGTGGAGCTGATAGAGCTTCAATTTAACCTAGCATAGCTTTTTTGTAACCTAGTCGAGCTTCCCTTTAACCTATTAGAGCTACCACTTAAATTAGTAGAGCTGATAGAGATTCCTTTTAATCAAGTAGAGCTTCCCTTTAACCTAGTACAGCTGGTAAAACTCCTCTTTAACCAAATAGAGCTTCCCTTTAAACAAGTAAAGCTACACTTTAACTTAATAGAGCTTGATTTTAACGTAGTAGTGCTGGTAAAGCTTCTTTTTAACCTAATAGGGCTTCCATTCAAGGTTAAAAATATACAGTGATTTCTTTACACTAACTTGTTTTTACCTTGGAAATATATATATATATATATATATATATATATATATATATATATATATATATATATATATATATATATTTGTAGATTATGCAACACTGTTTTCTTGTATACACTTATCACTTTCACTTATGTACTTAAACAAGAATCTTACTTGGTATTTATGCGAGCGCTTACAGAAGCTAGCGAGTGCCTCCATCATCTGGCATACAGTATCGAAATATGTATTCTTGTGTATTAACAAAGAACTAAGGAATATTCCTGATGATGTTGGTACTGTTAGCCAGCTTTGAATTGTATATTCAATAATAATTCTTGTATTTGTATTTTGACTTAGTTCATTATATATATATATGTGTGTGTGTGTGTGTGTGTGTGTGTGTGTGTGTGTGTGTTTGTGTGTGTATGCGTGTGTGTGTGTGTGTGTGTGTGTTTGTGTGTGTTTGTGTGTGTATGCGTGTGTGTGTGTGTGTGTGTGTGTTGCAACGTCCCCCACCCCTTTTTTTCTAATTGTTGTTCGTAATGCAATGGTGTTCTTACGGTGTTGTTGCTTTATTTTTATTTTGCTTATCTGCGTTCCGTTCTCGTGCTCTTGTAGCCTCGAGCGTTCCTAAAATGTGTCTTGTGTTCGCCCGTTATTTGCCACGCTTAAACGCAAGCCACTTCCCGATGATTTCTACCTAACAAATTGTATGAACCCCCCCCCCTCCCAAATGGTTAACAATGTCTTGTCGGGTCTTTAAATAGTCATACTTGTCAGTTAAGTAGTCAGCTGGAAAGAAACAACATTAGCATTACCACAAAAAATTTCCAATTACCATCTTAGAAGATCTGCAGGCACAGCAAGGGGACGTGCAAAATATATTCATGTTTAAGTTACCTTTTTGAAGGCTCCTGTGTTCTTTAGACATGATCTGCCAGTAGACATCGTCTATGGGCTTTTATATAAAAAACCAACTAATTTTCAGAATAGCTCAATAATTTTACAATAACTTTGTCCTCAGGTGAGGAGTCGTATGAAGAAACATTAGGCTCTGAATTTTATATATAATTCATTAATTAATTAAATTTAATTAAAGTTAAAATTTGATTTAACAATCATTATTTATTAGTTGGAAAAACTAAAAGTTTTATTGGTTGTTCAACACAGGATAAATTTAAATACCAAAAGTTTTTATAATACATTTAATTACTGTTTCAAAATAAAAATAAAATTTATCATCAACTAAAATACAATAGAATCTGTCGTTACTATTTCTTTGTCTCTTTCATATCATCAAAAATAATTGTTTAAATTTTTCTTATACTTAACATATTCATTTACTAAATTTTATATAGAATCAATTAATTACATTTACTTCTTTAAACAACAAATCTTTCCTAATCTAACATAATAAAATTTTCATCCCTTAATTTTAAGATTGAATTGGTAACTCACAAATTTTATATCAAATAATTTTAAACTTCGTATAATTCTATAAATCTTGTCTTTCTGAAAATGGTTGACTTATGGTCAAGACCACTTTGTGAATCTAAATTTAATATTTATTAATTAAGCATTTTTATCATACAAATTATTTTTACTACATGTAACATTTATTTATAACTTTCTACTTAGAGGGAAGTCATTGTTTAATTTTTATCTTACTGACATTTTTGAATTTAATATTTTTAACTGACTAAATTTGACGTTATTTCTATATAATAGAGAAAATTACTTTCCAAGAATTTCCCTGCCCATCCTAGAGTCCTCTCGTCTTGGTTCCAGGTCCCTGGACAATGGAAGTAGCCTGGTAAGTTGATGTAAGTCCTCCATTCTCCTCTGATCTTCACGTCCCGGAGGCTGAGTCTGAAGCCCTCGTCCGTGGATCGAATTAGACGGCAGTAACGTGGTGGTCTTAATCCATCTGGCCTTTTGGTGTTGTCCTAGGCGCGACCCGGCATTACGACCGTTAGCACCTCGTATTAAAAATTGTTTACACACTGCCTTAAAGGTCCTTGCGTTCCTGTATTTATTGCGGCTATGTAACCCTTCCCCACCCGCTCTTAGCTCGTCGCTATTTCCGTGCGTTTTTCTTGTACGGGCGGGTTGGATAAAGTATTCGATTAAACCTGCATAATTCTGTTATCGGTTTTGTAATACTGAAAAATGTCTATTTCTTTAAAATAGCTGTAACGTTTTTTAGATTTGGTTTACACTATTTTTTTTTTTGGATTTGTCTGGTCATTTTAAAATGTCAGTGATAGTTCTACGTGGCCTAGTTCTCAAGTTAGCATTTTTCGGCACTTAGAAAATTTCACTGCACTCCCGTTTGTCAAATTTAGTTAGTTATTACAGTTTTATTTTATTTTAATTTTTAATTTGTCTTAATACTAATTATTCAAGAATTTACTATCTTCTTCACTCTTTACAATGTTTAATTGTACACTAAATTAAAACCTTATTATTTAATTCTTGAATCTGTTATTCACAATTTTGAAATTATTAATTTCTCAACTTGAGCGGCCATTCTGACCATCTCAACGTGTGCGTGCGTGCGTGCGCGCGCGCGCGCGTGTGTGTGTGTGTGTGTGTGTGTGAGTGTGTGTGTGTGTATGTGAGTGTGTGTGTGTGTGTGTGTGTGAGTGTGTGTGTGTGTGTGTGGTGTGTGTGTGTGTGTGTGTGTGTGTGTGTGTGTGTGTGTGTGTGTGTGTGTGTGTGTGTGTATGTGTGTGTGTGTGTGTGTGTATGTGTGTGTGTGTGTATTACCAGTAAATAAGTTATATATCTAAATTATATATAAATTATATCTAGCATTTACTTCATGAGTTTTCAAAAAAACATTATTTAGTTATTTGTTTCTCTTTTTTTTAAAACAAATTTTATTTGTGTTTAATTTGTTTTAGTTGTGGTTTCGTTTATGTGGTTTAGGGATGTAATATATTTTAATATTTGTATATTCGTTTTTATAGTTATATAACTTTCAGAAAACACTTTTGACAATACAATTTTGATAACAGGTTTCAGAAAACTTGTTACGTTATATGATATATTGTTAAAGAATAAAGTAAGATAACTTTGCTAACTAGGGTGTCCATATTCGTCGTATCGATTGCTTTGTTGTTTTAATATGTTATTGCAATTTGCAAATACTGTATTACTGGATATATGTGTGCAATTTTATTGAATATGTTACTTAAATTAATAGATACTTTGCAAAAGGCAAACTATGTTAATTTAAAGTAATGTGCAAATAAAAATAATTTAGTGGCCACCCATGATAAGGACGACATCGTCACCGATACTAGTCTTTAGTTTGTAACTTGTGAGAGTTTGAGATTTTTAATACAGTATAGACTTTTGTCAATTAGTTTCATTAGCTAAGCTTTGATTATTTGTTTAGTAATTTTAATAATTTGTTTATATTTATCTAAGTATAGGGATTGAACTTTAATACTCACTTCCTCTCTAGATAGTCATGTTACCTTATACGCGTCGCAGATATCGTTTAATCTATGACCTTGTTAACATTTACACCTGCTCCTTATAATACTATATTCTTCGACCATGTTAACTCGCGCTACAGAGAAAAACATACTGGCCTATACAACATTGTACAAACTGTATTGTACCACGATTAAATCATCTGTTAAACACTGAAGGTTCAGCATTTTCTTTACTATTGGAAAATGCTAGTGAAAGTCGCTAAATACTTTAGTGTCTTGTTTGCTGCAAAATCAATACTCAGACATTATTTCAACGTGGACCTGGCCAGCACAAACCAGAGGCCGTACCCGATCTACTTGTTTGGAGTCCTCTATTAACGTTTTACGGCAATTATGTCAAAAGGCGATATTACGCAGCCCATTGAGTTTCATATAATCTAGTAATATAATTTTTTTTTAAGTCGATTCCTACTTAGGTCAACAAAGAAAACTTTTTATTATTTTATTTTTATTTTACAATCATATGTGCATAGATATGTCAGAATAACAATATTAAGAGGCAAAACAAAGAGCGATTGTCCTTGCAATGTTCCATTTTCTTTTCCATATATGGTGTTGGACTATTATTTTTATTTGTTACTTTTTTCGCTATTTTTTGTCGCTTGTATTGTTGTAGTTTCTTTTAGCTTTCCTTTCGCATTGACCGTTTGTGAAGTAAGTTTCGATACCGTTTTTTTTTTTTATTTCTTGGGAGCGAGTTTGAACTGCCCAAAGCACTGCTACCTTAAGGTATATTGTACTTACCTCCCTGATCTAGTCAAATAGCCCCTTCCCTCTTACCAGGTTTAGGAGTTTCCTGACTAGTGTTTTACCTTCAGCGTCCACCAGAGCTGTACTATCACCAAAGAAGTTAGAGCGCCTCTCAGCAAGTACTTCACATCTGTAAATAATGTGTGTGGCAGTCTCCAGTTCCTGCCCGCACAATCTGCACACTGGTTCATCTTTGTAGATACCCATTTTATGCAAATGTTTCCTTAGTCCACAGTGTCCCGTGAGTAGACCTGCGGCTATCCTCAATTCCTGCCTAGACAGATAGATGAGACTCTTCTGCAGCCCCAAGGAAGGTTTCCTAAGGGTTAGCTTACTGTGTCTCATCCCTTCAGCCCTGACCCAGTGCTCACAGTGTCTTTCAGCCATCCACCTTCGCACTGTCATCTTGACCATGGATTTGGAAATACCTACCGCAGGCTCCGGTCCAATCAGGGGAGTCGAAGACCCCTCCCTGGCCAGCGCATCTGCGGCTTCATTTCCAAGTATTCCCCTATGCCCTGGCACCCAACCTATCTTGATTTGATTGTGCCTTGCCAGGGCATGTAGGTTATTTAGGCACTCCCTCAATATGGCCGAGGTGACCACGTGCCCGTTTAGTGCCTTAATTGCTGCCTGACTGTCGGAGAAAATAGCAATCCGGGTCCCGTGTGTTTCCCTTCTCGCTATCTCTCCCAGACAGGCATTTATAGCATATACTTCGGCCTGAAAGACAGAGGTATGCCTCCCCAAGGAAAATACTAGTTTTACCCTTGGGTTTTTACAATACACCCCCGCTCCAGTGCCGAAGTCCATCTTGGAGCCATCTGTGTACCAGGTCTGAGCTCCCGATGTTAATGTCCCTGACCATTCCATCACAGTTTGGTGGACCTGGTCAGGTGCAAACGTTCGAGTAATGTGGTCGCTGCCCATTTCCAAGACGGGTTCTTTGACCACGCACTCGATACTCATATGTCCCGAAACATCTGGCAGGTTAGCCCAGTTGCTCGAGTTGCGCAATCTCCATGCCGCGAGCCTCGCCTCTCCCCTAAGGACAAGCTCAAGGGGAGGGAGGTTAAGCATTACTTCCATTGCTGCACCTGGTGTAGTTGACATCGCTCCCAGTGTGCACAGACAGGCCAATCTCTGGATAGAGCTCAGTTTAGCTCTTGTCTGTGCCTGGTTGGCCTTTGTCCACCACACCTTCGATACCGTTAATCCAGTTTGTTTGTTTATTTTATTCTTTTCGTTCATGTTTAATAATTGAGTATTATTTATCATATTGCGTGGTAACCATGGAAACCATTTAAGGTTTTACATTGGAGGTTTCAACGACAACTAAAAGGGAGTAAAGAAAAATTCATATACATCTTTCAGAAGTAAATTTCTAGCTGTGGGAATGTTTGCTCAGTGCCAAAGCGCTAGACTTAGAACATAAAGATACTCAACAAATTTTGTTAATATCAATTGTCATTCACTACAGGTTTAAAAAGTGTATTTGAACGTGATTGGATGAAAGGAAATGTATTTAATTAACGATTGAAATTTTGTACAAGGCATATGTAAGGAGAGTGTGATGTAATAGAAGGAATTTAATAATGAAGTGTGGATATTTAGATGGGACGGTAGGTGTTTCTTTGGGTGATGGGGGATTACATCGTTATATATAAGCCGCTCGGTGACTGATCATGTTTTATCTTCTAAGTTCTGTTTGCATGTGGGTTTTAAGAAGGTCAAACAGTGCGTTAGTTAAATATAAGAGTTCTCGTGTACGGGGGGGGGGTAACTTTATAAGCGTGAAGGGTTGCTCTGTTTTAGGTCATTATTAATTTTAATTAATTTTCGCTTATAAATCGAAGAGCTGTAGTTGTGGTAGTACTATTATCTAAAAGAAGACGGATTTATAACTAACGCACTTAACTAACTGTAATAGGTACAGAATTTAAGTTTATATGACATCTTCTTGTGGCAATGTACAGGCGTGTTAGGAAATGATTTTTTTTTTAATTTTAATTTTGACGGGTTTTTTTAATAATATGACGCATATTGGTCACAGAAGAGCTCAAGCTATTGACTACCGGAAGCGATCAGCTGTTTTTCAATTGGTAAATAATATCATTGTTGTACAATTTGAAACTGTACAGTTGATTGTTAACTGTGAATTTACAACTCATGCCTTAACTCATATTGTGGGTGCTGGAGCATTTTTTCACCTTTCTCTTGCGCGAGCACAACACAAGTACTCATGTGTGTTGTGTCACAGTGTTACACATCAAACAAAGCTGGGATGGATTTACCGTTTTTGAAGACTTGAATAAGTAAAACCGTTGAGTTTCATGGTAGGGACGAAAGTTATTGTGCTAGAAATATCAAAAATAAACGTTTTAATTGTGGGTGATTTATAAAATTTGTATTAAATGCTTCTATTTCAATTAGAACAAGCGTCGATATAAATAAGCCTAACTCAAATTTACTTATACATAACCAATATTTTACAAAATAAATTATAAACAATTGTAAAATTACTAAAAACAACCCAATAATAAACCATATATAACCTAACAGTAGGTGTATAATAGCCTAGGTGAGTAGATTACAATTAAGCCTTATATAGCGCTATGATTAAATACATTTTTATAAAACTTAATCAAATCCTTCTATTAGTTTGACATTCCTTTATATATTTGTATTTTTTTCAAATTTTCAATCGTCAATAAAATCATTTTTATTCACTCACTTGAGGTCAAATACATTTTTTTAAACTTTTAGTGGATGACACCTGATATTAATAGGTGTTTTATAATATTATTTAATTAGTTAAATTTAATTACTTAATTTTAGTTTTTTATACGGAAAACAAGTTTTTCTCAAAAGGGGCAAGGTATGCAATATAGGTACTCAGTGTCTGTATTTGATAGCTGATTTTATATATTATTGATTATCTGATAGAACAGGTGTTTTAATGCATTGGAGATGTTGCTTTATTTATATTTATTGCAATTATTCAATAAAACATATTTCAAATAAAATTTTTGTTTCTTGACCTTATTAGGAATTGATACACACACACACACGCGCGCGCGCGCGCGCACGCGTGAGTACGTGCGTATGTACATATGTATTACTTGATATTTGTGATTTTGTCATAGTAATTGTATCAAAATCCCGCCTACAGTGTAGAAACAGGTGTTTGAAAATGTTTTCATGCAAATATTTAAAGGTTAACGCTGAATTTATATTACTTACGTGTTAGTTTGACACAAGATGATGGAAATTGAAAGCTTTGCAGATATGTCTTATAGCTAAAAAGTGTGAATAGAAATGGATATGATTGAAATAACTAAAATTCTGTTAATAGTCAAAGCTACGATCTCACGTGACGCTCATGCCCCCACATGAGTCAGATGCACTCGTTGTTTATATATATATATGTGTGTGTGTGTGTGTGTGTGCGCGCGCGCGCGTGTGTATGCTTTTTAGTAGAATAGCCGTTACTAACACGGTAACCTATGTAACACATGTTTCCGTTCACACTTTTCCGTATCCAATTCTCTTGGTTTTACTTATATTTTCAAAACAGCAGACCGCCTTCGTTAAATTAACTCGAATGAGTTATTTTACGTCTTCCATATTATTTATCTCGTCAGTTTATTTTGGCCCAATGACAATCCAGATCCGCTCTTACGTCTTCTGAATATTTAACCGCATTCCTCAGAGACTTATCCGGCTCAGTGTATGGTGCTTTAGGTTTCTGTTTACTTTTCTATCTACACTGTATTCACTTTTTTGTTTTAACTTCTTTCTCAATGGAAATATTTAATTAAAATTAAAACCGTTACTGAATATTAATTAAATGACACATACGTTGTGGAATATCGCAAAATATTACACAAGTATAATTAAATCTTAGATGGCTTAACGTTTAAGCTATAAATGAATTTGGACATAAATTTTCTTTATATTCTGAGAAAAGACAAAACTTGGTTACAAAATAAATTGATGAAAAATATAATGATTGAAATAGGTTTGTAAAAACCAGAAATACAATAAACAGATGAAATAAAGTGTTTCGTATTTACCTTAGAAAAACTTGTTACTTGCAATAAATAATCCATCGTCCGTTGTTAGAGCAAAGTGAGGTTAGGGCGTTCCAAATGTAAGTACAAAAACTGGGTTACCTTAATAATCCCAATTCTGTCGTCACTGCAGCCTTTGCTTTCCTCGAAGTTTCAAGGAAGCTCATTCAACGGCGACGGAAAACTTCCATTTTATTTGTGCAAAGTGTAACATTATTTACTAGTCGGATACGAAAAGAAATTGCAGCACGAAGGAAATATAAACGAAATGTTTACTAATAAAGATAAACTTCGAAACTAACCTTCATAAAACCGGAAAACTAACGAGTGCTTCTCACATTCCTCCGGGCGCGGGATGTTTCCAAGCGGGAACAGATTACAAAAGGAATTTAATAAAAACGAAAACTGCTTTGATTAGAAGTTTTTAATGGAGAGCGTTTGGGAAACATTTATTTATTCTTTTCAGTTCAGAATTTTATATATTACACTGAAACTCTTGTGTTTGTTTCCAATACGATGCGCAACATGTAATGGGTTAATATATACCATAGTTTACACTGACAGTAGTTTCTTATTACACCTAAATACGATTCGTGTGTATTCAACGAACTGTAGAATGGTTCAACTACTTCCCATGCGAGCCATGGGAAACCACCTTTTCCATGCGAGCCATGATACTAGCCTTCTCACATTTTAATGATACTTCATTAACGTACCTGCATCCTGGCGAATTTATTTTATGCATATGAGTATTTAGAATTTAATTATTGGTTTTTCAAATGATCGTATTGCCAATAAATATTGATGGTTAGTTAAAATGTATGCTTAATTAGGCATCGGTATGTAGACGAAAAATCTTTTACAAAGTTTATCCCCATTATACAAGATTAGTTTATTAATAAATGTATGTTGATATGATTGGTTGATTTACGATCAATAAAGATAGATTAGCATGCAAAATTTAAAACAAACTATTGAACATGGAAATCGATGAAAATATCGAATAGAAAGTTTAAAGTAAACAACTTGATATAGGTTGATTCGTCAAATAATTTTTGTTTTCGTGATTAGACGCATGATAGACGAATTTGCAAAACTATACTCCAATTGGACACCTCAAATTCGATTATTGGGCAGAAAAAGATTGCTGTATTTTAACTGCGTTCATTGAGATTAGTTCATTAATTAATTATTGTTATTATTTATTTAATCGTGTATTGTCATCGACGATTTATGGCTATATAAATTTCTAGTTCTATTATTGAGGCTTAAATTAATAGCAGACTTTTAGCTAAATTACTAAAACTTTTATTTGACTTTTTTGAACTATAATTTAAACTTAAAACTGTAAATTTTCCCGGTGTTGTATTGTCATACGTACATCCGACGGTGAGTTGCAAACTCCAGGCTTGTAGAAACTGAAGTTATCTCGTACGAGTTAAACAAACAACAATATAGAAACAAACTAGAGCCTCATTTGTGTGTTTTTATTGTCCCTTCTACATCTAAAACTTAACTGGCTGACGCCTATTACTCATTACGCCAAAATGTCACTATTTCTAGAATGCAGTTGTTCAACTTTTCTGTTTACTGACTATGCACCCTCGTTTGTAACATTTACTTCATAATGTCACAACGACAATACAACCACTGTTACTTCACCATTCGTAATGATACGGTTTTCTAGAAATTGCTTTATATAAAAGAACAAATAATATAGCAAAAAATGTGTTTAAAGTAAATTTCTACTTATATCAACGAAGAAAAATTTAATTTAGTTACTATTTTTTAAATAATTACAATCAATATACATAAAGTAACACAAGATATGCGTTAAAACAGCTGTTATGTCACATAACCTACAACATAAAATCAGCTGTTTTATGAAATCATATGCTATCACTTTTACAAATCAAAAGGGACGAAATACCGGTAATTCATACTTTGCTCCTTTTGTGAAGCTAAAGTTAATTAATTAATATTAAACTATTGAAATATTATTTGAAAAACTCTATTAACATTAAGTTTCATCCGCTTCAAGTTTTAAGAAATATATTTGAACTTGAGTGGATTATTAAAAAGTATTTTGTTAGCATTTTTAAATTTGAAAAATTAATATATATATATATATATATATATATATATATATATATATTTACACACATACATATACAGGTAGCATGAACTAATAAGAGTAATTGAAAAAAACATTTCTTTTCTAATCTTTGATCCTGAAATATTCCTTCGTCACCGAAGCTACAGAATCTCCACCCACAAATTTCCACTTGGAAAGACTTAAACCTTCTCTTTTATTCATGTCGTCTCCAGATTGATTCCTTCAACAGCTGTAAGCTTACGTTTATAGGTAGATGCAATTTACTCCCTCACTTCCCTTTGCATATTACCTTATTCGGGAAATCTCAATGTCTGCCAGTATTATTCACAAACATTTTTGCTTTTTATCTTCTAAGATTATTTCTTAGTACAGTAGAGTTTCGATAATTCGAGGTAAATGGACCGAGACCTCCTCGATCAATGAAAACTTGTATTACACAGAAATACGTTCCTGTACATTAGAAAAAATAAAACTTTTAATGAACCTTAATACTAATTAAGAATGCACAAAATACGTACGTAGAACATTATTGTTACTGTACTTACGTAAATTTAATGTTGCTCTAGACTACATTGTTCATCACGGTTACTACATTTTTTGGGGAAAGTCATAAGTTTTTTCTGCCTTTGTTTAATCAGATAGTTTTCATGCTGCGGTGTCGTGTAGACGTCTTAGCAGAAGTACATCTTTTGGCGTATTATCTGTCTGTTATTCAATATAGAGTAGTGCAGTTTCCAAGGTGGCTGTTCCTTTACCGTGTTTAACCATCCCTTCTTGTCTTGTCTCGGTCGAACCTACATCCTTATTCTCGTCACCACTCCTTTCAGTAGTTTATTGCATCATTTCAAAAACCGTAACAAGTTTTATTGTTACTTACGTTCGTCCTCACTCATCCATTGACGTTCGTTCGTATCAATCAACCTAGAATTTCCTAATAAGAAATCTCAAATCTATTTCTTCTTGTGAATAAATGACACAGTCAACAGTTTTATTGAAACTCAGGATTTTATTCCATGACTTACTTGGTGTTATTTCTTTTATTTCATCCCATGATTCGGCTATCCCGTACAAAACGTCCTAAACTTTATTTTCCTTAGAAAGCCTACAAAGCTTTTTGCCCATTCAGTCGCTTCCAAGAGAGATTGTAGAAGATAACGACTGTATTTTTTTCATAAATTTCAGAACACACTGATCCATGGGCTGGATTAGGTTTGTAACATTTGCAGGAACATATAAAGGTCGGATATAAACAGTTAATCTTCGTCTAGATGTAACGGCGCATTGTTTAACAGTAAATGATTTGAATTTCCATTCAAATAGAATAAACACTCTCAAATAAATTAGTAATAGGCTCGAATTTAATGCAAGCTCGAAAAATCAGGACTCGGATTTTCGAGGCCTTATTATTTTTTATATTTTTATTATTTTTTAATTAAAACTGATCTTATTAGACCAACCATTACCTTTCCTTGCATTATCTCATTAGTTCTTGGCTGAACATTGTCAATACATATTATATTAGTACTAGCACAGTACAACACAACACTACACTAGCTCAAATGGTTTGGTTCTCTTCAATCTTCTAACCATGGACTGGTTATCGGGAAGTTGAAGAGCCACTGTACTTGGATGAGGGTGAAGTCTCTTTTCATGTTTTTTGGGCATCTTGTTTATTTCTTCTAATATCGTCGGAATATTTATACCTCGGTGAATATCTTTGTTTTTCACATACCAAGATGCATTCCATATTCCTTTAGTACATTATTTTGGAAAATCTGTAGAATTTCTATATTAGATTCCTTTGCTCATCTCCACATAGAGAAATAAGGGAATTCGTACAACATCCTGTAACCAGCGTGTACATATTGTGAAGAAAATAACATTTTGTTCTATAAATAAAAACATATGACGTGAGATCCCTCATCTCCAGTGTAGCGTGAAGCTTACATGATGGGAATGTCTTTCTTTATGGATAGTGATCAAAGGGTCGAACCATTCCTCTGTTATTTTATTTCCATTTATTACTTCAAAAGAAAGCATTACGCATGTCTATTACAGTTGCAACGTATATTCTGTATCTATACGTTGTACAAGTCTATTACATTTAATAACTCTCTTGAGGGCTTTTAGTGTCAGCAACAGGCTCTAACTATTTTCCTGGGACACTCTCCCCCCTCCCAAAAAAAACATTTAAAAGCTTGTCCACAGGGAGCCAGCACACAAAAACTTACATTAGATCTATAAGGTACAAGTTTTAAACTACCTTTTTTTATTGGAACACTATCTGACCCGGCAAACTTCGTATCGCCTAAAAGTCAAGGAATGGCGTCTTAACAATACCTAAACCTAATTTAGTATCTTATTAACATAATAACAGCTGAACGTGTAGCAGTCGATCGAGAAAACTGTGATAAAAGTTCTTGATTCAATGTTATTTATTGAAGTACACTCTAATATACAATATTTTTTGTATATTGTTTAAAATATATTAACAATTCATTTTATTGTTGAGTGTTGCCTAGCAACCAAAATTTGGAATGAATTCAATGAAATATCTCAGGATAAGATATGATAGAAAATCATATTTTATGCTAATCGGTACTTAAAAAATCGTGTTGAAAAATTTGTATGCCGTTGGGAAGCTAAAATCTAGCGCCGATTTATAAGTTATTATTTTTCTGCTAAATGTAATTAGTTTGGGGGGTTACGTGCCCTTTGTGCCCCCTGGCTACGTCCTTGAGACTTACTAAGCAAGGGAATGACCCCAACAATTTCCCAAAATTGCATGGCGAATACATACAAACATTCATTTATATATATATATATATATATATATATATATATATATATATATATATATATATAAAGAACTATGTCAAAATACAAATACAAGAATTATAATTGAATTTACAATTCAAAGTTTTTCGTTGGCTAACAGTACCAACATCATCAGGAATATTAAACAATCAAATTGTTTAATATTCCTGTGATGTTGATACTGTTAGCCAACGAAAAGCTTTGAATTGTAAATTCAATTATAATTCTTGTATTTGTATTTTGACTTAGTTCTTTATTATTACACAAGAATACATATTGCGATATTTATATATACATACATATATATATATATATATATATATATATATATATATATATATATATATATATATATATATTATTCGTCTACCTGTCTAGCTTTGTCGAATTAATCTTTGTTGTAAATAGCGATATCGATTCTGGTGTAATATTTTTATGAAAGTTTCTAATTTCTAAATACATATTAATTTAAACACTCGATCGTTGAATTATTTTTTATTTTTTATTTTAAACATCAATCTCATATATTTAGCTCTATTTTTCTTTTTATATGTCAGTTCTTCTTTTCTTTTTCTGTTATATGTTGAGTATTTCTTTTATTTTTTACTGAGGCCTAATTTTGTTGCAAAGATGATCTGTTTTGTCAAGTGGAGATATTGTATACAGTATGTATGGTAACCTATTAATATATATATATATATATATATATATATATATATATATATATATATATATATAAATATATATATATATATATAAGAAGTTTTAATACTCCATATTTTATCGAACCTCTACATAAACCTGTTGGACATCTGTCAGTCCTATCGTAGCTATATATCTATTAGAAAGTATTGATTAATGTAGCTTCTCCGTGAAGAAGTTGGGAAAGCTGAGGTTGACAAAAAGAGTCCTCCTCAGACAGAATTTGTTTCCATCTTTCTATATCTGGTCTTCGTAAATTCTCTTATCTTTGCCCTAGCCGCTGGACAGAATTGTAAGGAAAACATTCTTGCAAAGAATTAAGTCTGATTTCTTTGTTTGTTTACTTTTAGCGCTGTGCCCTACTTACTTAATTACACTTTAAAACTTTAACAACGTTCAATAAAAAAAAGTCTTTTGTAAGACAAGAGCAATCAAGTGAGTGTTTCAAAATGCTGTACCTAATTCCACTCGAGTTTTTCTAGCTTTGCTTTTGTAAATTATATTTCTCAGCAAAATTCCCGATATTAATGATGAAAAACGTTAATTAGAAGCTTAAAAGACGTTATTTTTTTTAAAAGGCTTTTTAAATGAAACAAGTAAAATAAGCTTCAGATTTATAAGGACAAATTGTAGCAACTTCTGACTGAGAAAGACATGAAACAAATTTAAGTAGGACAACCAATATTATAATGATATTAAAAGATACGAAAATTGCACTTTTTCATATCAAACACAAATTTAACTGTGGGATATTGAAAGCTATACTGTTGAAATGCGTGTGCTAAAAGGTATCAAACCGTTTGATCCTACATTTAGTCGTTACATAAATAGTTAAGGCGTAACCTACTAAAATTTAACTAATTAAACTTAACATTTTCTCTGACGCGTTTCAATTTCAAATAAAACATAGTAAGTGGAATAAAAATACAACGAATCACTTGAAATCCCTACAATCTATCCTCGGATAACACGGTCTCAGAACATTTATTTATCCTCGTCAAATCACTTTTTTTAAAACTGTATTGCTTTCTAAAAACGCCTTTTACTTTTCCCTTCCTTTCTCTCCAATTCGGCAATGAGCTTCAGAAGTGCTCTCCGTAACGCTTGGCGTTGTCGGTACGTTTTTGAGATACTGACAATTGGGAAAGCATAACCTTTCATTATTCCATCCCTACCATACGGGTATATGTAGTTGTTCGTTAACCCTTCAATAGGCGCGTGGTTAAACACATTGAGGCGCATGGGGTACCACTGTAGCCCACTCTCTTTTTATTAAACATTTATTAAAAAAAGAAAGTTTTCAGTTTGTTACAGTCGTTACTATTTCCTATTACACGTTTTAACATATTCGTAAAGAAATAAATATAAGATTTTAATTTTAAATTGTTTATAATCATTGTAATCTGATTATATTAATTTTACGTCACAAATTACTCCCAAATTTAGCTGCATAAAACTATTTAAAAAATGTGGATAATAATACTATAAAACTCATTCATTTTTAAATACAATTCATCAGAAATAGTATACAGATTATTAAAAACATTAAAAATATATTGTTATGTGTAGAAAAGTGCTTTTTACCAAATAAATACGTCTTAGGTTAAATGGATTGGAATATGCACTTACAAAGATGTTATTATTGATTTTTCCAATGTTTTATTGGTGTGTAGTTTCCATAGGAATGTCACATACTAGCAGAGTGTTGTCAAGACATATCTCCTCATTGGTTGTAGCACTTCCAGGTTGTTTTTACAGTATCATGTCTTGGAGGCTATCTTGAGCTACCTTGTGTGAAGTTTTCCTTGAGTTACCTTGTGTGAAGTTTTCCTTGAGCTACCTTGTGTGAAGGCTTTCTTGAGCTACCTTGTGTGGAGGCTTTCTTGAGCTACCTTGTAAAGGTATTTTTCCGTTGACCTCTCTTCCGTGGTTTATTCACGTTTTTCTTCAGCTACCTACAAACTAATTCTTCAGTGATATGTTTTGCTAAAGTTGAGTAATGATACGCTATTAGTTTTTGTAAGAAGGTTACGTTTTCATACAGCTATTTCATGTCAACGAATACCGATTTGGTTCATCGTCCTCTGAAGCTTACCATTCCAGTCGTCAGTGAGTGTGGCTTTGGTATTCTTTCCCTTTGAGGTCGAAATGGTCTGTTGGGCTGTCACTTTTGCTATTGCTCAACATCTGTACAACGTACAATCATCAATGATAACATCCACTCGATAGAAACTGTTTTCGTGATGAATAAGGTTATAAAATATACGCGTCTATTAATATACTTTTATGGTAATTATTGTGTTTTATTGTTGTTTGGTTTATTTTTCGAGTCCTACTGTTAGTTAACATCCTCCCTATAAAAATCTGGTTCTTTGTTTTAATTTTTTAATTATTAAATTTAGTTTTATTTTGGAAAAACCATTTCACAAAATGGTTAACGTATGCAATATAGTTATTTCGTCCCATTTGGGTTTAAATAAGGGATAATAAATAATTTCAAAAAAAATGCTGATTTTATATTATAGGTAATATGGTACAGCAGCTGTTATAATGCTTTGGTTTTGTTACATTATTTATATAATTGTTATTATTGAATAAAATGTAACCACAATTGATTTTTTCTCTTACATAAGTAGGAATTGACTGTAAAAGGTTTTCCGTATTACTGTTATATTACATTTATATTACTTTTTCAATAATCTAATGCCATTTTAGACAATTTCTAATACTAAACAAGATATTTCTCACCACATAAAAATTACCATAGTATAGACGTAGCTTCAACGGCGCTCTCCATTATAGCACCTTTATTTATTTTTGAGACAATCGTTTTCGTAAATAAGTTCAAGAATTTGTTTCTTCTGTAACTGTTCTTCCTTTCTTATTCTAGCCTAGCTGTTTTTTTACGTAGGGTATGACAACAATGTCCCAATAACGATCAACCATATTTTAATTTTCTTCTTCTACATTTACCCCACGATTTATCTCAGAAAGTATATTATTTCAGAATGACTGCATATACGGTTGGAAGGTAAAAGTTTTGCGCGAGGGTACATAACCGGGATATATCTTCATTAGTCGCTGAAAGTTCGCTTGCGTTCTGCTAGGATTACGCCTAAGTAAACAAACTTCAACTTCAGACCTGTAAGAACTAACTGTAAGTTTCCACGGCAACCAATCTGCTACTGGGGAAACAATTGAAATTGTACTTCGCGAACGGTTTGAAAAAACGAGTCTTGCTGTGTTTGCAAATATATTACTGATTAATGTATTTCTTGTTAATATTGAGTAATCTCTAGGCAATTGTATACGAAACGAAAAAATGTATATGATGACAATTAAATGTACATGTACTTGTATAATGGCCTGAGCTTTCCAGTGACTGGTCTTTGCAGTATTTTGGTTCCTCTTCAAAAGTTATTTATGGGTTTGTTTTTATTGTAAAATTCTTTTACTGATTTGAAAATGAGAAGCGGAATTTTAGTGGTTTGAAGCTGAACGGTTGTTTACTATTCTGATTTAAATGCACTGTGCAAACATTTCAAGCTCGAGCTTTAACCAGGCCTTTCTTCCTCGTTTCTCGTGTCTCATCAACAACCTCTTCACTAATCCGGCGAGTTTCCCGTATCTTATCAACAGTCTCGCAACTAATCCGGCGAGTTTTGCGTATCTCATCAACAGTCTCGCAACTAATCCGGCGAGTTTTGCGTATCTAATCAACAGTCTCGCAACTAATCCGGCGAGTTTTGCGTATCTCATCAACAGTCTCGCAACTAATCCGGCGAGTTTTGCGTATCTCATCAACAGTCTCGCAACTAATCCGGCGAGTTTTGCGTATCTCATCAACAGTCTCGCAACTAATCCGGCAAGTTTTGCGTATCTCATCAACAGTCTCGCAACTAATCCGGCGAGTTTTCCGTATCTCATCAACAGTCTCGCAACTAATCCGGCGAGTTTTGCGTATCTCATCAGCAGTCTCGCAACTAATCCGGCGAGTTTTCACGTCCGTTAACAACAAATATGCGTAGATCGTCTGCGTCTTTATGTTATACACTCGACGATGCAATGCGGCCAACTATAGCTTTAGTGTGTTAATATATAAACGGTTTTAAAAATTATGACACACTAACGCTTTTTAACAAATAACTCAAACTAGTTTTAGAATGTGTTTAGTTACACTCACTGACCATGATTAATTTTGCCAGTGTAAAACTAAGACATGTTATCTATAGAAAGCGGTACTTCGAGGAACCGCGCGTTCTACTGTTAACCGCAATGATGGTTTTCTAATAATAGCTCTACGGTTTTAAAAACCAGAACCTTTTTCAAGTGAGCTTTATACGGTATATCACTTCTCACATTTTATATATCCACTTGTTGGGCGTATCATTGCTTTTTTCAACATCCCTTTGCCATGTCTCCACATCTTGCTGCTGGATCCACATTCATATAATGATCGCAGTTGTTCGCCCTCGTAGCTCAAATTGTTTTAACCCTATTAGATTAACTGGAGCTTAGCTAGTGAAAGTACTCACAACGGAAAAAAATTAAAAAAACAGGTAACTGTAAATCTCACTACACCTTGTTTATTAAAACAAGTAGAATAATCACAGTTCAACGAAAATGTCGGCTTCATCAGTGCTTGGCTACTACTAACTACCACCGATATGTTAGTAGTACCCAAGCATTGATGAAGGGGACATCGTCGTCGAAACTAATCTGCCTGTTTTCATAAACTAATGAGTAGTGTGATTCAGAGTTAACTGTTTTAATATTTACCGTTTTGTTTTAACCTTGTTCACCTAGTTCACCATCCAGTATCGAATTGTGGCATTTACAACTCTATCCATCCAGCAACACAACAATATATTTTAATAACCTTTTAGTATACGTTAATGGGTAACTAAATTTTACTCTGGGCATATCTAAACCTTCCTTCATATAAGCCTAATAAAATGTTTAATGTTCCGTAATTTAGTTATGCCCCAGTGCTGTGTTTAATTTTCCAAATGATTTCGAGAGAAGTTGGTTGTTCTCCAACTATATTCTTCACTCTTATTGCCCTTTGCGTTACTCTGTCTCACGCTTGATTTCTAGAATCACGTTTCTTAAAGCATTCGAAAGCAGGTCTTATCTTTCATTATTTTCAAGTTAAACAATAGCTATTGTTATTTAAACATTCAAAATATTGATTGAATAATTGATAAACCGGTTGAATATAGAGTCAGAGAAGTTTATTTAATTAGTGCAATGTTTGGGCAACTGGTTTGATTGTATAGGCTTGATTGTATCAAGCCTGAAAACAATATTACATTACTTATAAGTGCGCATATAAAATACAAGTACACTCACTACAATAATTTAAAACTTAAAAAAGAGAACATATATCAACTGCATATTAACTTACAAAAGAAAAGGATCAAAATTAACAACTTTTTTGATAATTATTTTGATAGCCTATAAGCTGTGAATTGGGTATTTCCATTGTAAGCCAATATTGTATAGATTTAAAACATCCAAGAATTATTTATTTTTATTATGAATGGACGACCCTTTCGTTGCTGTTTGTTTTAATTTGTGATTTTGTGTGTGCTTTATATGTAAATAGTGTTGTTCTCTCAGGGTTGTTACTGTTTTTAATTATTTTCTAGATGAATTTATGACTCTCACTAGAGTAAGATGGGTGTGTTTTATTACAGTTTGACCAAAATATCTTTAATTATTTTTAGAGTTTTAAACTATTGTATTGAGTGTACTTGTATTTTATACCTGTATTTATAAGCAGTGTAATAATTTTTTCAGGTTCGATAAGGGCAACAAATTATTTGCCGAAACTTTGCACTAAGTAAATAAACTTCTCTGACTCTATATTCAACAGGGTTATCATTTTTGAAAATAATTATTATTAAAAAATAAAAAAAACTAATTAAACCATAGTATATTTTCGTTATTTTTACTTTCCTAAGGATAATAATTCACATTGATCATGATTTTTCCCCAACAAGCCTTCATCACAAGTTAAGATTTCTTGAAACTTAATAAAAACGTAACATTGCGTTCTTATAATATAAGGATTAATAAAAGTATCAAATGCCATTATGAAGAATTAAACGTATTGAAACACTTACCGCACTTTGCCTTAAGGGATGTAACCACAACTCGCGGTGGTATACTCCATGCTTAAGCTTCTTTATCTAAGAATACAATCATGTACTTTATCCGCTTTGAACACAATGATGCTGCCTTGGATGTTTTAATTAAACTTAATCCAGTTTCCTTGTATTTTCAATAAAGTGCCTTAGAAAGTTTATTTCATAATAGTAAGTAAAAATTGTGTTATATGTTTGTGTAAAAGTTTATTTTGCTATATTTTTGAAAGGACCTTTGTGGCGGTAATTTTTTTAATGAGTAAACCATTTTACTGTGCGATTTTAACGTTATTGAGTCAGTCAGTCAAAGAAGGGAGTGGTTTGTAGGCCCCCTATGTCTGTCACGCGACACTTGCTGCAGGTAGGAATTTGGGATCAGGGCATTTGGTTAAGCGTTGGATCTCAGGAAGGGATACTGCACGCCAGGATGTTTTATTGGATGAGACGGTATAAGGATTTTATCCTATAGGACAGCGCTTATTTTTAACATTGGGACTGGCTGACTGACTTTTTGTATGGACAATTCGTCAGTTCACATGCGATGCACGAGTGTAATACGGTTGATGTGTGACATGAGAGTGTAAGAATGTGTAGCAATAGGACTTAATGCTAGAAAGGATTTACAAAACTGTTAGGATGAACTCAAATCTGTAACGCTATAAAGATGCTTCCGCAGAAAGCACTATGCCAAGAAATGTCTTTAGGGAGCGTTGTGAAAGCATTAGCAATTGTTCCATTGGGTCGGCTAACTGATTCTTTCAACGTTTTACAAACGAAGGAAGTAGCTGTAATTTAAAAATTTTCTATCGACCGACACATAGCGAGCAAGTCGTAAATTGTGCCCAATTCTAATTACATTTAAAACGAGCGCATTCGTTTCCGACTGCGGTTAATCCGGGTTCATTATGGAACGACTTTTCTGGTTAGACCGGCGCGGCGCCGACGCAGCCTTAATAAATAGCATCCACTCACAAAATCAATCTAATTACGTTTGTCTCTGTATAGGTACAAACCCCAATGAAAAGCAATAATGTTTAATAAAAAAACCTTATGTACATTCATGTAACAAAAGTACCATCCTCACAGGTGGGCTTTGAAACGTAATTGTTTAGGGTTTTATTCACATCTCATGATGGCGTTACGAAACTAAAATGTAGACCAAGTTTTGTTCAGTTGTGGTTTCAGATTGTTTTCTGTTTTTGTGTTCCCTCTGTGCTCACTTATGAGTCGCCAAATTTAAACTATTCCACTGTGAAGCTATATATTTTTATCGCTTATGTATAGACATATCTATTTTTATTCATTGATATTTTTTCTGGTTTATTTTAGTCTTGAAAAGTAGGTAAAGATTGAAAACATAATGTTTATGTTTTTGCACAAAACATTTGTGTGTTTAATGTCTAATTTTGTAAAGCTTCTCTGATTTACAATGCTTATAATACTTTATTAAGGATGATGTGCTATGTAATGATTACATACTTTTATTGTTTTGTTTTGTAAAGTTAGTTTGTTGTTGTGTGAAATCATACTTTAGTTTATAAAAATATTTTTTAAGCTTAGCTTGTGAGGTTGTGTTAAAAACAAATAAAAACATACACAAAACTCATAAATTATTCATTTATTTAGTCATACGTGTTTGAATGACAAAGTCATCATAATCAGTGTGTGTTACTACTACAAACTCTAATTTACAACTCTAGTTGTAAGTTAGAGTTTGTAATAGTAACACTCATTTATGATGATGACTTTGTCATTGAAACGCGTATGGGTAAATAAATGATTAATTTGTGAGATATGTGTATGTTTTCGTTCTTATACTTTCGTTTGGTTAAACCAGTTGTTTCGCATTTATTATCACATAATACAGATGATCATATTCTGTTCATATTATCAGTACGTTTTGGTTTCGTCCAGTCAACATTCACCTCGCCTTCTTCTCTGAGACGTAGACGCGATTATCGACTACTAATATGATACCTAAAATGTACGCGTGACCCATAAAAATTACCCATATTTATATTTGCTTTACTCTAAAACTCTCTAAACGTAATTGGCTATATTATGTATTAAGCCAATCTTGGCCACATGTACTTTACATAAAGAGCACTCAAACCTTTCTGTATTGAAATAGAGATGTAGCAAATTTAAAAAAAAATTTTTTTAGTCAATTCCTACTTAAATTAACAAAGACAATTTTTATTTGAGTTTCTTTTTATTTTATAATTACAAATAATATAAATATGTGTGCACATATGTCAGAATAACAATAAGAAGAGGCAAGATAGAAAGCGAATTTCCTTGAAATTTTCCATTTTCCTTTCTATGTATGGTGTTGGGCTATTTATTATCATTGTTAGCTACTCTTTATACTCTTTCTCTTTCTTTTTCTTTTGCCGCTTGGATTTTGTTATAGTTTCTTTTCCACTTGCTTTCGCATTGTCCGTTCGTAAAGCACGGTTCGATACCGTTAATCCAGTTTGTTTATTTTATTCTTTTCATTCATTTTTAATCCCAGAGCATTATTTATGATATTGTGTGGTAACCATGGCAACAATTTTAGGCTGTGCAATGGTTTTCGAGGAACACCAGACGAGGGGAAAACTAATTCATATACATTATAGAAAAGTACATTTTAGGTATGGGAAAGTTGGCTTGGTGCCAAAGCGATAGTTTCGAACATGAAGATACTCAGTTCGAATCCGACCTAGACCCACAAATTTTTATAATTTAATTATTGAATAAATATTTGAAAAAGCTGTATTAATATCAATTGTCATCTAATACAGGTTATATAAATATATTTGATCTTGATTGGATGAATAAAAACGTATTTTATCGACTTTTAAAAATTTGTACATAATATATATATATATATATATATATATATATATATATATATATATATATATATATATATATATATATATATGTATCAGGAAAGTGTGAGCTAATATAAGGAATTGAATAAAAAGAATTTTTACCCCTAATAAAATAATAATAAAACTTATAAACCATAAATTCAAATATATTTAAACATAATAACTCTGCACAAACAGTGTTACTATTTGCACTCAAGATAAAATTGCCGGCTGTCAATGAAAACAATGATACGGGTACGAAAACACTGTGTAAAAATTTTACAATGTAAGTAAAAATCGACGGGTTTACCGTGAGCGCTATTCACATTTCACTCTTCTTGGAGGTCATTGAGCAGGTGGAATCGCCTTTGAAATATTTGACAGTAATAATGAAAACAAAAAGTACTACTGTATAGTGAACGCCATTGCCAAC
>JBAIZL010000010.1:73095002-73130002 GCA_036971475.1 Prosapia bicincta | reverse complement strand
ACTACTAACGGCACACATTATTTGAAACCTAATAATAACAGAAATAACAGTGTCGTGGGACGTTATATGGTAGAAAGAGATAGCAATAACAACAGTATGCTATATATACAAATGAAAATACAACTAGTTTATCTCTGTTACATGGCGCATAGCGGGGGCATGGTTTGCCTAGTTTGTTGAATGGAAAACCATAACGGGTCTGGATTTCCTAGGGATATCATCACGAAGCGGTTCTTATCACGCAAGTGGTTCAGAATGAGCTTCCAGGAAATACACAAGAATAAAGCGAATCCATAATGAATGTAAGAAATTGCCGTGATCCTTGGTTGGTTCTTTTGTCGTATACGATTAAAAGTTTTAAAGTAACAAAAAAAGGAGACATAAGGTGGTAGAAAGTAGAAACAGAGGGAAAGAGGTGAAGATAAAAATAGCGTATGAGAGGGGATGAGAAATAAAGGTATAAAGGGGGGAGATAAATCTGGATGTGAATGAGAAAAGGGTATATTGTGAATGAACGTAGGTGAAGAGATAAAGAAAGAGGTAGAGAGGAGGCGATTGGAAAAGGCAGGGAAAAGGGAAGAGAATGGGATAGGGTGAGAAAAAAGGTATGTATATGATAATAAGATATGTAGTACAGAGAGAAAAGGAAGTGAAAAGGAATAAATGTAGAGTGTAAAAGAGAGAGGGTGAAGTTGAGGGAGAGAAGATGTAAGGTTTGAAAAGGCAATGTAAAGAGAAAAGAAAAATAAGAGAAGAGAAGGAAAAAGAGGAAGGAGAAAAAGAAAGTAAGTGAATTGCGCTGTGCCATGAAAACTCGAAAAAAGGTATTTCTGCGTTCATTTCATTTAGAACATAAATTGCTACTTGTTCTTATTAACGGCTGAAACATAAATCATGAAACTCAAGCGTTAAAATAAACCACGAATATAAAGAAGCAGGTTATTCTTGGACAAAGCAAACACGTTTTATAACACATAATAAAACCGTCCAAACAAATCATAAGCGTGTATATCTTTCAAGAGAAACATTTTTTATTGAAACGTTTCTGTTGTGTTCATGACAAAATATTTCAGAATCGTGTTGTAAACTGTCTGAAAGCATTCAGTGTCTAGTGTCTAGACTTTCAACACACATTATTATCCGCAATACATTAAAGTCAAAACAAACGTCCAGTGTCGAACTCCTTTCTTTTAATAGACGACCAAGTTAATTCGAATAAAACGATGCTTGCAATGCATTTGGAAAAGAAATATTGTGTTTTATATACTTAATTAGTGAATGGGAATTTTTATTATTTTCAATTTATTTTAAGATCGATAACAAATGAAAACGTTGCGTTACCAAAAATCCCTTCTAATTCCAATAAATTCACGTTTGGAGGAGTTTAATTACTCTTAAGGTTAGACTATCACAATATATTCCTATGGTTTATAAAGCAAAGGGTCCTGTCTCGGATATGTAGAGTCTCATCTTTCCATTGGAATATTATTAGTTACTAAGTTAACAAGTCTCACTAAAAGGATATGGAAGCCTTGGTAAGGCCACGGTTCGGAAGATGTTTACTCATGTGTCAGATATGCAGAATTTCAGCTGCAATTTTAATAAATCGCGGTATGTTAAAAATATTATAAACTGTTTGTTGTGGTATTATTGGAATTTTCCTAAGATTGTTATACTAAAACTTTAGCTTGAAAATAGGGTAGAACAATTGTACCTTTTTTAAAAATATAAAATAGTACCGTGTGTTAAAATAAATTAAGAACTGATATTACTGTTAAATATTTTTAATCAGTGTTGAGTGGCAATTCAGAGCAATATTAAGTACTAATACGCAATATTACCACAATAAATAACAATGCATTTTTTAGCAAAATATTGAATGTTTTATTAACCAATATAACTGAAGGAAGATTTTTCACGATTGGTTGAAATGATATAAGAGAAAACTACTGGAGGCTGAGACAGGGGAAAAAGGATAGCATGAATAAAGATGATCTGTCAAAGAGAAAATTAGGATGTGGGAATCGGAAGGTCAGACTAACCCTGGACGTCGAAGCTGGAGGGCCTAGTCTTGGGAGACAGAGATAAAGGTGGTAATGGGATAATGAAGGCGTGAGTGAAGAGAGGGGGTGACGGTGGGTTCGTGAGGTCAGGCTAACCCTGGACGTCGAAGCTGGAGGGCCTAGTCGTGGGAGCCAGAGATGAAGGTAGTAAAGGGATAATGAAGGAGTGAGTGAAGAGCGGAAGTGACGGTGGATATGGGAGGTCAGCCTAACCCTGGACGTCGAAGCTGGAGTGTCTAGTGGTGGGAGACAGAGGTGAAGGTGGTAAAGGGATAATGAAGGAGTGAGTGAAGAGCGGAAGTGACGGTGGGTATGGGAGGTCAGCCTAACCCTGGACGTCGAAGTTGGAGGGTCTAGTCGTGGGAGACAGAGATGAAGGCAGTAAAGGGATAATGAAGGAGTGAGTGAAAAGAGGAGGTGACGGTGGGTTCGGGAGGTCAGCCTAACCCTGGACGTCGAAGCTGGATGGTCTAGTCGTGGAAGCCAGAGATGAAGGTGGTAAAGGGATAATGAAGGAGTGAGTGAAGAGAGGAGAAGAGTTTAGGTTCGGGAGGTCAGGCTAACCCTGGACGTCGAAGCTGGAGGGCCTAGTCGTGGGAGACAGAGATGAAGGCAGTAAAGGGATAATGAAGGAGTGAATGAAGAGAAGAGGTGACGGAATGTTCGGGAGGTCGTGAGATCTATAAACTCTCAAAGGTGCGACATTTGACGGACCAAGAAGGGAGAACACTGAATATCGACCAATCTCTTAATTAAAGATTTAAATTATTATTGAAAATGAAGATTATTATCCTTCTTTTAATAACGCGCATTAATACGTACATTTGTTACACAAGTCATCGCAAAGAACCTCCCTGTGTGAGATAATATTGCCTTAGGACTAAACAATTAGTTATAGAGTCTCTTTTCCTTTGTTTTTACCGCTGAAGTTATGCGAGCTGGCAGAGAACCATTATAAGTGACATAACTAACTTCTATCATAGCACACAATGTTTATGTTGCGAACTTGAATATTGTAGATTGAATTTTGTTGCTGTCATTATTTGAACTTAGTAAAATAAAGTTCAATTAAATAAGTAAACAGTGACTTTTTTAAGTCTAGAAATTTAAGCTTTACTAAATTTAAACTCTTAAAATACATATTTGGTACCCAAAAAATAAACTTATTATTGTTAAACCTAATAAATAATAAACACAGGAATTAAAAACAGTTGTTACTAAATTGAATTTTAATTTTTTAGTAATTTCATTTGTAACATAAACAAGGAGTTCTTTATTAGCAAAAGCAGTATTTTGTTGATTACATAAACAGACAGATAGACACAGACACACACCACGCACGGACGCACGCACACACACATACACACACACAAACACACACTTACACACACACACACACACACACACACACACACCACGCACGGACGCACGCACACACACACAACACACACACACACACACCACGCACGGACGCACGCACACACACACACACACACACACAAACACACACACACACAACACACACACACACAACACACACACACACACACACACACACACACACACACACACACATATATATATATATATATATATATATATATATACACACACACATATTTTTAAATTGTACATGAGGTTTTTCATATTAAATTTTTATATAACATTATACATACATTTCTTTATCTTTTCAATGTAACATTGATATCGACAAGAGCTTTGTGCACCTGTCAACAGCTGAAACCGCTGCTGTGGGAATTATTTTTCAAACTATTAATAATCAAACATTTGTAAATGTTACTTACCGAAATGCAAAAGTCAAATCTTTTTGTTTGGTTGGTTGCGTTCTAAGCGATAATCTGGTGAAACGTTTAATGAAAGGTTTGCTTATAGCCAGCGGGAGGGTGACACATCAATCAAACTCTGACCGCTGGCGGTGCCGACACTCGATAAATAATGGAACGTCTCGTGATGTCATCGCGATTTGGCGCTTTGTAAATAGTGAAACTGTTGGCTAAAGTTAATAAAACACCGTGTATTGTTCGAGTGCCGTAGAAAAGCCGACACGTCTAAAGGGTAAAGTGACGTAGCTACGACGAGTCTTTGGCATTTAAACTTAGTTTTAGTCCAAGTTAGAATGCAAAAAATTAAAAATAATACATGTGTTTTCTACCCTGTAATATTTATTTCCAGTTGCAGGTTTTTTTTTAATTTTTAAATTTACGGTGTCCCTGTGAGAAAATATAGCTAGGTAACAAAATAGTAAGTCCGATAAACACAGTGCGCACTGTAGCGGTAAAATTATGGTTTAATACCTGGATTTGGTACTCCACAGCGGAGAGAACAATTGAAGAAACATTAATAAAATGGAAATACTTTCCCTGGGTTTATTGCATATCCCAAGGTTAAAGTGTGTATATAATTAGTATATAATAACTAAGCCTACTGAAGTACTAAATAATTTGTGTTGCTCCATTCTTAAACTCTGATCTGCGATTCAGAAATATTCCATCACTCAAGAGTACGGAGTAGTATCGCATCCCCAAAGTAGGAATACATGCTTTAGCATTGGTAAATAAAGGAAGTTAACCCATTCCTTCTGGTGAGAGATACGCACATTACTGAGAGTGCATATAGTCTTAAGGACATGAGCGTTTCGAGTTTGGGATGTATGATTCACGTATGCTACTTTGCATAAGACAGATTGATCTACTCTCTTTCGACAATGCAGGAATCTGTATGCTCGTACAGTAAAGTTTTGTAAGGATAAGTGCAGTAAATGTTGCTCCAATCAAACTATATAAGGATCACTTCGTTCTGAGAGTAAGTAAAACTAATGGTTGTGTGATTGTAGTCGTTTACCTTATCTACTTCTAGTTTCTCTGTGAAAAAGAAGTCATTTTGTCATAAGTAAGAGAAAGGAAATATGGAAATGAGAGAAAGAAAGTATGCGGCATAATTTCAGTTGAAATTTAGAAAAAAGACTTCGTAAATAAAACTACTTCAAGTGCTGGGATAAAAGCGATTAATATTAAACAAGGATATTTTAAAATGGTGAATAATAAACTCTTTACACGTCTAGAAGCGAAAAGAAACGACTAGAGGCGTTCCTGAAGTGTCTTCTGCTAAAGCCTGAAAAAATACTTTAATTTGGACTTTTGCACTTTTTGGGAAAAAGCTCTTCAAAACAAGTGTGTGGTGCCAAAACATCGAGAAAATGATGTGTTTTCAAAACGTAAAGTTCTTAATAAAGGTAGGCTAATATTACGATTTTTATTGTTTGAATAATATTTTTAATATACCAATAAGACCGCATTAGAGACTAGGTCGAGTGGTAAAGTTACTAAAGTTAGGGGCAACCCTTACGTTATCCAAATTAGGCCCATTTTTAACCAAGTTTTGTTGATAGCTAGTCATTTTCACAGGATCAGTTGACCTGGAGATATTCACAGGATCAACCCAGATGAGTCGATCAGGACATTTAGAGTAGCAGTCTATTCACTAGACAGCTTGATGCTTTTGAATATACTTAGCCTCAGATATTTTCAATTGTACAATGTCGGTGTTTAAAGATTTATCAAATTATTTAACAGAATATTCAGCGACTATTCACAACCTTGTCCACTCCAGCGATACCCAGCGCTTTACAGATGTATTTTTGTAGCATATATTTGTTTTGTTTGCGATGTTAGAGAATCATAGGCCAAATAGGTTTTTTTTATTAAAAACGTTTACAGTTTTTCTTAGCAGTAATGTTATTAACTCTATGCAGTTAAATATTTTATGCTGAAAAAGATTTTTTGAATACTAAGAAAAGTATGTAGAAACTAAGACGAGACCAAAATCCTTTTGTAACAGTACCAGAGTTAATATCTTACTTTAGTTGCTGTATCCTTTAAAAAGTCGTATTTCTCACCACACATTGATTTTCTGAGTGCATGTTTCAAAAATATCTTTGCAATTGAACTTGGGAAGATTCCCAAGTCATCAGAGCTGAACTCTTGGAAAGAAGGTAGTAACGGAAACGCTTAAACTAAGCACTTTGAATTCTAGAATTTGGAGCTCAATTCGTGTTCGATTTTTTGCTTATTTCATTTTTGTCCCTATTTATCACCTTATATTAAACCTCGAAGCAAACAAATTCAATTAAATTGTCGGCATGTGAAGAGAAAATGTTTTTTATTTATCAATATTCAGAAAGTAATTAATAGCATTCCATAAACAAATTTAGTTTTTTGAATTTTGCATATGAGTTTATTCAGAGCATGGTGATTTCACCCAGTACTACAGTATGGTATAAAAACAACATAAGGGTTTACGAGGAAGGGTGGGACCGAGTAATAAACATAAAAGCCGTACGTTCCTTTCCATCTTGAATGTGCATTGCGCTATATTATTGACACAAAACTGACCAGTTGTTCCAGAAATTTCATATTGCTAGTACGTTTTCCTATTACGTTGGTAGTTCCTATATAAATAGAGAAATGATTTATTTATTATGTTTCTTGTTTAAATTCTAAACATTTTTTAATTTATTTCGTAAATCTTGTTTAGAGGACTAGTGTAGCTTCACATGGGCCTTAAGTGAAAGATTAGGTTCTAGTTACGTGCATTTGGATCGTTACAGCAGATACACGAGCGTTCAAGTCTATTTGCCTATGTGCATATGTTTAATTGACATCTTTCACACTCGGACGCTGTTATAAGTAGCCTACTCGTAAACCCTGTACTCTATGTGTGTACCTCTTGGTTTAGACTACCGTCGATACTATTTCCAACCCACTAAATATCTATATGCCTAATTTATAATTATTGTGTTCCCTTTTAGTAAACAGGTGTGTAAATCAAATTTAAGTCAATTCCTACTTGGGTCAACAAAGGAAAATTTTATTTTAGTTACTTTTTATAAAATAATTCAATTAATATAAATAAAGTAACATAACCTATGAGTTAAAACAGCTGCTCAATCACATATCCTGTAACTTAAAATCAGCTGTTTTATGAAATAATATGGTATCATTTATTTTAAGCCAAACTGGACGAAATAACTATATTCCATACCTTCCCCCTTCTGTGAAAAGTTTTTCTTGCATATAAAACTAAAATTAATTGATTAAATTTAATTAATTATTATTTGGAAAAACTGTATTAACAAGTGTTGTCTACTACAAGTTAAAAAAAAATGTATTTGAACTTGAGTGGATGAATTAAAAGTATTTTAATAACGACTGAAAATGTGTACAAGATATATATAGGGAGAAAGTGACAAAATAGAAGGAATTGAAAAATAAGTTAATTTAGTAATTTTCCTGTTGCATCTTCCAACCGGTGATATTTCGAAGAACATGATTAACTTCGGCCCGTCGCGGGAAGAACCCTGAAATATTTTTTCTAAGACAACGAATAGCGAATATTTTTCTAACAATAAAAAATACTTATCTTCCTAGTCTGGCACTAGTTTTATTTATTTTTTTCAATAAAATTTATGTAAAGACGTATGTACCTATATAAATTGGTTACCCTAGAACCAACCGTTTTTCTTCGAACAAGATGCTTTTATTGGTCAATCTCAAAACAAAAGTTGCAGTTGTTTACATTTAATTTTTATTTTGTTTGATATAATGACGGAACACACTCTTAGCCACCGAATTCCATACATACTAGTGTCCAACAATCCGCTTATATTGACGATTTGTTATCGCTTATATTGACGATTTTGCGAGAAGTTTCTGTAAACTTGTTCAAGATTGTTCCTACATTAGGCTTATTTGTGGAAAAATTTATTATTTTTCCGTTTGCAATTTCTTCTCTTATTCTTTTCAGAAATCCTATCACAATTTACTTTTGCCCTCACCATCTCTAAGAGAAATGGGATTAAGGTTTTAGGTTGTAACACAAAACCCCTATTACGTAACCGACTAGCTGACTAAAAAGAAAATATGGCAGACATATCCTTACACCGTTCGAAATATAAGGTGACGTTGTATCAGCGTTATAAGGAAATAGGGTAATTGCATGTGGACCTACTTCTTTGCAAACAGACATTTACATTTATTAAAGGATACAGAAATATCCATTTGTCGTCTATCACATATTGCGGGTTTGAATTTACGTTTTACAATCTGGAACGATCGTTCACAATAGAGTCCGCGTTATCAAAATAAATTAGTAGAATCTTCCGAACAGAAAATTCAATAGAATGAGATATATTACCTCCTTTCAACTGGCGACTGTCCTTAGTGTTACATTTAATATTATATTCATAGATTGAATGTAATGTGATTTTAAAACAATATTTGCAAACAAATTATTTTACATGTTTTTATTCAATTCCTTGCATTATATTACACTGTCCACATATGTATATATATATATATATATATATATATATATATATATATATATATATATATATATATTGTACATATTTTAAATGCCTAATAAAATACGTTTTATTCATCCACTCAAGTTCAAATACATTTTTTACCATGTAGGGAATGGCAATTGATGATAATACAATTTTTTTTAAATATACTATTTATATTATTAAAAACTTTTATTTTTACAGTTTATTTATCACAGTATTTATTTTTAAATATAAACAAGTTGATGCTCGTTAGGATTCGAACTGAAGCTGCATTACTTGAAGACATATATGAAGTTATAAGAGAAATGTTCGTTGGATTAATGAAGCATTACAAGAGGTGGATAGAATGAGAGGTCTTAGAAAACCTCAACTTCATAAATTAGAAACAAAAGCAACTAATTAACTTTATTACTACTGGGGTCTAACAAAATTTCGTTACTTTCTATTTATAATTACAGGATATATAAATATGTATATACATATGACAGTATTAAGTGGCAAAATAGAAAGCTAATTTCCTTGCAATTTACCATTTTCCTCTCTATACAGTATATGGTGTTGGTCTATTATTTTTGTTTGTTACTATTTATTCGCTTTCTTATTTCATTTACGAAGCTGATGGTAGTCTATAATTGCTCATTCTACCATCTCTTGTAGTGCTTCATAATTTCAAGGAACCTTTCTCTTATTATTTTATATAAAACATTAAGTAATAGTTTTCTAGTTATGCAAACGTTGGCTCAGTGCTAAAATGCTGGATTTCAAACGTGTAGTCGTTCAGTTTGAATCCAAAAGAGACATACATTTTTTAAAATTTAATTAATGAATAAATATTTGAAACAAAATGTATTAACAACAATTGTCAACCACTAGAGGATAAATAAAATGTATTTGAGCTTGATTGGATTAACAAACCCGTGTTTTATTAATGAATGAAAATATGTAGACTATATATACATATATATATATATATATATATATATATATATATATATATATATATATATATATATATATATATATATATATATATATATATATATATATATATACATCCCGCTATCAATATGGCAGCATTTCATTTTGCAACCATATGGCAGCCACTTGAAAGAGTGGAGTATAAATGTTTTTCGTCGTGTATAATTTATTTCTAATAAACATGATACTACTCCATGTACTTTAATTTTATAAAATCTTAAAAATACAAAATTGACTGAAGTACTATCAATACGGCAGCATTTCATTTAGGCATCAATATGGCAGCCAGTGTATATTTTCGTTCAGTCTAATAACAATATGGCAGCCGGTGTGTATATTATTCCCACGCTACTAACGATACGAGAACCAACAGTGTTGCCACTATGGTGCTACTATCTGACTAGTCAAATGTTTAGACTCTAAGACACGTGTGTGTAATCACGGTAAAAACACAAACATTAGTATGGCCCTTCTTCATTTCAGCTGGCTAATTATTTACTCAACTCACATAACTCTTAGTTGTTAGTTTACATAAACGTGTACAACTATCGAAAGCTGACGGGAATACAAGTGTGTGCCTCTACAGGAGTAGCAAAAAGATCAATTAGGGTAAAATATCGGAACAAAAAAAAAAGCTAGGAAATAATCAATTGGGATGTTTTTAAGGATGCTGAGTCCACTACTGTGAACAAAATTAAACGGGGATGAACGGGTGGGGCTCTATAGGAGTTATAAAGGAGGATTTTGACTTGGGGTCAAAATGACATGAGGCAAAAAAAAACTAGAAAATGATCATTCGGAGGGTTTTAATGGTGCTCAGTCTTTTACCGTTATCGAACGTAATGGGGATGCACAGGTGATCCTCTATGGGAGTAGCAAATGATGAATTGGAGTATAAATGTGATAAGGCAAAACAAAGCTAGAATATGATCAATCGTAGTGTTTTGGAAGTAGCTGAGTCCAATACCGTCTTCCATATTAATCGGGAATGCACGGATGTGGCTCTACGGGAGTAGAAAAGGAGTAGAATTGTGGTACAATTGTCAGAAGGCAAAAAAACAATTGAAAATAATCATCCGGGTGGGTTTTAATGGTACTGAGTCTTTCACCGTTATCGAACGTCAATGGGGATACGCGGGTGACCCTCTATGGGAGTAGCAAATGATGAAATGGAGTATAATTAATTGTGACATGGCAAAACAAAGCTAGACTATGATAAATCGTAGTGTTTTGGAGGGTTCTGAGTAGAATACCGCCTTCAATATTATAATGGGATGCACGGGTGTGGCTCTACGGGAGTAGAAAGGGGATGAATTGGGGTAAAATTTTCAGAAGGCAAAAAAACAATGGAAAATCATCACTCGGGTGTTTTAAAGGTTCTGAGTCTTTTACCGTTATCGAAAGCCAATGGGGATACATGGGTGATCCTCTATGGGAGTAGCAAATGATGAATTGGAGTATAAATCTGAAAAGTCAAGACAAAGCTAGAGTATGATCAAACGTAGTGTTTTTTAGGTTGGTGAGTCCAATACCGTCTTCCATATTAATCGGGAATGCACTGGTGTGGCTTTAAGGGAGTAGAAAAGGGGTAAATTAGGGTAAAATTGTCAAAAGGCAAAAAAACATTTGAAAATGATCATTCGGGTGGGCTTTAATGGTGCTGAGTCGTTTACCATAATCGAACGTCAATGAGGATACACGGGTGACCCTCTATGGGAGTAGCAAATGATGAATTGGGGGTATAATTGTGAGAAGGCAAAAAAAAAACTAGAAAATGATCAATCGTAGTGTTTTGGAGGGTGCTGAGTCCAATACTGTCTACATTATTAAACAGGGATGCTCGAGTGTTGCTCTACGAGAGTAGAAAATTGCTAATTTGGGGTAAAATTGTCAGAAGGCAAAAAATATATATATATATATAATGATCACTAGGGGAGTTTTAATGGTGCTGAGCCTTTTACCGTTATCGATCGTCAATGGGGATATACGGGTGATCCTCTATGGGAGTACAAATGATGAATTGGAGTATAGACCTAATTGTGAGAAGAGAAGGTAAAATAGAGGTAGAATATTATGACTTGTAAAGTGAAACATTCAACCAAATAAGATTTTATTTTGGTATTTTTATCCTTTGGAGGGAATGAACTAGCTGAAGTAAACAGATACTATCATGAAGTAACTATAATCGTCCCTGTCACAAGATTAAAACTGATAAAACTGAATGATGTGGTCATCCTTTCAGAGATCGAAAATAAACATTACACAAACACGTACATGACGGGTTCTATCCCAGGCGCTACTTGGTCACGTGTTACAATGCGACATTTATACCGCCATTTCTCCCTCTAATTTCAACATACAACCACACGGGACGTCTCTTTACAATCTGTTTCGTTTCAGCTACAATAGTACATAGTTGTCTTAAGTTGTGTTAGAAATTGTCACACTGATTGTTAAAATTCTATTATTCGTTATTTTTAATATGAATTAACGAAATGAAACTTAACAAATTTATTGTTTGTAATAAAAACAAATATCCACAAATAAATTTAAACCCTCAATTTAATTCATTTCTTTATTTAGGCTAGTACACACGCCACTGTCTTATAAAAGATATTACTCTCTTTGACGTATGTTTTGATAAAAAAAAGGAGGCACTTGCTAAACCTATGCCTTACGGGTCGCGTTCTTCGTGTCATTCTTCCAGGTCATTGGAAAAAATTAAAATTAATAAATCCACTTATTTTAATCCTTGCTATTTAAAAATTTCCCCACCCCATTGAAGATGTTCAGTGCTCTGTCGAATATTAGGAATAGTTCTCCAGGGAAAAAATACAGGAGTGCAAGTAGACGATTGTTTTGTTAATCAGCAGGTTAGGTGTAGACAGGTAACCATCGATTCTCTAGATTGGTAACATGTTTTCAAAACCCTCAACAGATATGCAACTAAATGAACGGTTTCATCTTTAAAAATATTCAATCTAGATTTCCAGGCGTGCACTGCACGGGATAAAGGCCAAGTACGAATTCAACTTTTTTCTTCTGAATTTCTCATTTAATTATCAGTGTTAGAGTTAGTACACTAACTTCTCTTATATCCTTTACTTTACGAAAGTACATTTATTCTCATTTAATTTATTTTATCTCATTGAGCTTTCTGCCACAATTTTTAAATTCTATTTCTTTCGTGTTACCAATCTTTTAAGAGTTTTTGCAGTTTAAGAACGATTTTGCAGAATGTTTGGACTAATACATCGAATTTTCTTCAACATTTCTTCTTCAGTGTATTAAAAATAATGAAAATTTCAATTTTAAGTTTTTTCTGCTTGTAAAAAAATATTAAAGGATAAGTAAAGGGTTGGCATAAAGTTTATTTACAGTAAGTTTTAAAAGTTAGGCCTATAGTAGAAAAACAACAAATATTGTATCACCTTTACCTCAGGTAGGTAACCAGAAAAATTTAACTATATTGTACATTGTAAATAAAAGAAGGCTTTTATTTGGTCGAATCTCATCTAATGTCAATTTCTTGTTCACGTAGGCCCATCGATCACGTCCATATTTTATAGGTTCAAACGAGCACAAATTACCATTTTCGGGTAAAAAAAATTAAACATTGAAATAATAGTATTTCTGTACTTACGACAGCCAAATGTAACCAAAAAACTGTTTTATTTTTCTGTGAGCATATGCTTTATAAGGGTGCATATAGTATTCTAACAAGTAGTAAAATTTTCACGAAGATGTGACATTTTAGTGCCAATACCAATCAGTATAAATATTTTATCAAGATAAGGGCAAAACATTTTAAGTATTTATATAAGGATTGTATCATAGGTGGTTTTCTGCCAATAAACCTAGAGAGCAGTTCAGGTGGTGTAAGCAATGGTAAATATTTAAACTTCTTTAATTCTACATCTCTAAAGAATGTATGTAAGGATATAGTTATTCCCAATGTATATTGCATTGTAGACATCACGGTGAAAAACGATTTCGGTAAGCAATGTAATACATCTATTTTATTTATCCATCATATTTGATTTGTCATAGATTGTTATAGGTACAATTGTGTTTGAGTAAAGACCTATTTTTTCTAAAAGTTCTTCTTTAACTACATTCATTAAATTTTCCTGGTAGTCGTTGTTGGCAGGTTAAAAAGTTTATTTAATTCCTCCTTTAGATATTTTCCGAAAGGATGACATTTCACCTTGATTGTGATGTTACTTTCATCAAGACACGTTGAATGCACCTGAAAATATATCTGATAAGATTTAAATATATTTTAATCTTCTTCTTTAATTCTATCTTTAACCGTATCCCCCCTGGCTCGCATATCTACAATTTGATTTATTATTATTATTATGGTAAACAAAATTACAAATATTTTGGCGAATATAGCAGAGGAACCCGTCTTCAAAAACTAGCTGTAAAATAGTGTTATGCAGAGTGACCGAATGAAATTAGTCACTATGATAGTATTTCTTGTTAAAAAAAAACAAGACGTAAATGATAATGACTGTTTTGTAGATTTTTTTCACTTTAAAAAATCTCTCCGTTCTTCGGCCGACATGTTACATATATTTTTATAGTTAGTATGAGAATGATTTTATTTCGTTCGGCTGTGTTTGATCTCAAGACAAAGTCTGGTAATACTCAATCACTTCTCAAAACTGTCTCCTTTGTTATATATTTTACGAATCCTATCACTAGCAATACCAGTTAATAAATAACTCCTAATTACAAACTTAATATTTCAATTTGAATATTCTCTATTCTTCGTTGATAGAAAATTACTTCAGTTAAGCAACCCTAACCAAGTGCTTATAAAACGTTTTGTAGTCAATCTTTAGACGTTGATAATCATAAATATTCACTACCGATGATCACGGTAATTTTTCACTATACTTCAGATTTACTGATATTTTACTGATAATCTCGTTTTTTTTATGATAGGGGAACAAAAAGACTATCTACGATCAAAACATTGGGCGTCCTGATAAAGTTTACAACAGGCATCGGCTATTTTCTAGCTATAATTGCCGATACTTAGTATGGTATTCATATCGTATAGTATCCTTGCAAGCAAGATTCAGTACAGTGGTCTTGGAGAGCCAAGCAACATTAATTTATGTATGTACTGTAATCAATAAAGTTCTACATGCGTATTTTGTGCATTCTTAATTATAGTTTTAGGGTTCATTAGAACTCCTGTTTTTTTCTAGTGTACAGGAAGCTATTTCCGTGTAATCCAAGTTTTCGGTAATCCGACGGTGTCTCGGTGCCATCTATCTCGAATTATCCATGCACTACTGTATTTGTTTCCGTACCAATGATCACCATACTTGAACCAGTTTTTCATGCAACTCTAAATTGAGTGAAAATCCCATAGATATTAAAGTTACTCTTGGGACTAGAATATCGAGGATAAACATAATAGATTTATTACATTGCTTTCTGAAAACGTTTTGATTCCTTGCTACACTGCAATACAAATTGGGAAGAACTATATCCTTACATATAATCTTCAGAGATGTAGAAATAAAGAATTTTAAATATTTACCACCAATATTTATTTATTTATATTGCTTAAACCGCCTGAACTGCTCTCTAGTTTAATTGGCTTATTAACACCTATGATACATGTATCCTTAAATAAGTACTTAAAATGTTTTGCCCTTATGGTCATAGAATGTGTGTATATATCCACGTGTTCTTTCTTATCTACAATATTTATATCTTTCAAACTATTTTTGAGTATTTGGATGAAAAAAAATATATATAATGTTATTATTGATAAAAATGATGTTGTATGGCCTATAAATAACAATAGCTCTTTAATACCTTGGTCATTCATTTGGAAAAGTTGAGATATTGTTGCCAAGTGTTTCATTAGAGTCCTCGATGTAAGTACTTCAGGAATTTGTAAACATGCTATTTTAGGACATACAGCTGTGGATTCGCGACCTTATCTTGGAGAGAACTATGCTATGTATTTACAGACACAATTTTGATATGGAAACATAAACAGCCGACACTCCGAAAGCCATTCTGACGCGTTTGTTTACTTGTTGACCAAACTTATCTTAATGTTCCGGTCAATGCATCTCGTTCTTTTCCCTTGGTGCTCTTAGATACTATAGGATGGATAAAGTATTTATTTTTTAACTTAACTTGCTTTTCAAATAATTGTCATAGCATCTCTATCAGATTTTAAGAATCTATAAGTGACTATTATTTGCTGTATATTCTTACAATTTCGTAACATTGCAAACATGGTAACACTAGTCTGCAACACATGTATTAACAGATGTAACACTTAATACGGCTTACTCCATATATATTTACTAAAGGTTAATACCAATGTATTCAATAAACATATTAATAAAATTAAATATAGACTACCAGCGGCTAAAGTCGAGTATAGAAACAAATGTTTCCGTCTACTTACGACCATTTTGACGTTGGGAAGATACCATAAATTATTTACGTTTACGCCGTATGTAAATGAGAGAAAGGGATGGAAAAGATAGAATGCAGAAAGTCAGTTTTCCGAGCCTTCGTCCACGAGAGTACTTGTCGAGTGCGAGCCTTTATCTTTGTTTAGCTTGGACCTATGTTTGTTTACACCAGACAGCCTGATATCACCAGACAATATAAGCTGACAACACTCGCACAGATGTTATTTAGGTTCATGTATACAATACAGAGATTAACAAAAGATGATTCAGTATTTATTAACCTTCAACTACCGTGCTGGAATTTCTGTCACATTACTGCTGCCGATTACATCAGAGGCACGAAATGTCTAAGTGTGATTTCTTGTGTGGTTTAACAATTTATCTTGCATTTACTTTATAAAAATTGTTTTTGAATATTCTGATTGCAATGGGACTAGTAGGGTAAACGTAGTTTTATGAGAGCAGTCATATTTTATTTGCTAATTGAAAACTGTAGTAAATAAAACCTACAGATTTTAGCGGTATTGAATTCAGCATCCTCAAAAACCCCAGAGTGGTTATGTTCCAGCGATTTTTTGAAATTTGATTTTTTCACTCCAATTCACCCCTTTGGTACTCGCGTGGAACCATACTAGTGCATCCTCGGCGACTTTCGGTGACGGCATTAAATTCCGCCTTACCAAAATCTCCCGTGTGGTTATTTTCTAGTAATTTTTTGGCTTTTGACTTTTTTACTCCAAATCATCCCTTTGGTACTAACGTAGAGTCACAACCGTCCATCCTCGGTGATTCTAGATGACGTCATTGAATTTAGCATCCTCAGAAACCCTCGAACGGTCATTTTCCCGCGATTCTTAGGAATTTGACATTTTCACCCCAATGTATCCCTTTGGTAATCGCGTGGAACCACACCAATGCATTCCCGGTGACTTTCGGTGGCGGCATTGAATTCCGCCTCATCAAAATTCCCCGATTTTTTATTTTCTAGTATTTTTTTTTTTTACTTTTGAGATTTCTACCCCAAATCATCCCTTTGGCACTCACGTAGAGTCTCATCTGTCCATCCCCGGTGACTTTCGATGGCGGCATTGAATTCAGCATCCTCAAAAACCCCCGAGTGGTTATGTTGCAGCGATTTTTTGACTTTAGACGTTTTCACCCCCAATTCACCCCTTTGGTACTCGTGGGGAACCATACCAGTGCATCCCCGGCAACTTTTGGGCGACGGCATTAAATTCCGCCTTACCAAAATCCCCCGAGTGTTTATTTTGTTGTAAATTTTTGTTTTTTCACTTTTTTACCCCAAATCATCCCTTTGGTACTAACGTAGAGTCACAACCGTCCATCCTCGGTGATTCTAGATGACGTCATTGAATTTAGCTTCCTCAGAAACCCTCGAACGGTCATTTTCCCGCGATTCTTAGGCATTTGACATTTTCACCCCAATTCATCCCTTTGGTACTCGCGTGGAACCACACCAATGCATTCCCGGTGACTTTCGGTGGCGGCATTGAATTCCGCCTCATCAAAATTATTATATATATATATATATATATTTTAAATGCCTAAGAAAATACGTTTTATTCATCCACTCAAGTTCAAATACATTTTTTACCATGTAGGGAATGGCAATTGATGATAATACAGTTTTTTTACAATATACTATTTATATTATTAAAAACTTTTATTTTTACAGTTTATTTATCACAGTATTTATTTTTAAATTTAAACAAGTTGATGCTCGGTAGGATTCGAACTGAAGCTGCATTACTTGAAGACATATATGAAGTTATAAGAGAAAGGTTCGTTGGATTAATGAAGCATTACAAGAGGTGGATAGAATGAGAGGTCATAGAAAACCTCAACTTCATAAATTAGAAACAAAAGCAACTAATTAACTTTATTACTACTGGGGTCTAACAAAATTTCGTTACTTTCTATTTATAATTACAGGATATATAAATATGTATATACATATGACAGTATTAAGTGGCAAAATAAAAAGCTAATTTCCTTGCAATTTACAATTTTCCTCTCTATACAGTATATGGTGTTGGCCTATTATTTTTGTTTGTTACTATTTATTCGCTTTCTTATTTCATTTACGAAGCTGATGGTAGTCTATAATTGCTCATTCTACCATCTCTTGTAGTGCTTCATAATTTCAAGGAACCTTTCTCTTATTATTTTATATAAAACATTAAGTAATCGTTTTCTAGTTATGCAAACGTTGGCTCAGTGCTAAAATGCTGGATTTCAAACGTGTAGTCGTTCAGTTTGAATCCAAAAGAGACATACAATTTTTAAAATTTGTACAAATTTGTACAGTTAAAAACTGTATTAACAACAATTCTCAACCACTAGAGGATAAATAAAATGTATTTGAACTTGATTGGATTAATAAAACCGTGTTTTATTAATGAATGAAAATATGTAGACTATATATATATATATATATATATATATATATATATATATATATATATATATATATATAGAGAGAGAGAGAGAGAGAGAGAGAGAGAGAGAGAAGGAATTGAAAAAACAAAGCGAACAAATGGTAACTAACAAAAATAATAGGCCAACACAATATACTGTATAGAGAGGGAAATGGAAAATTGCAAGGAAATTAGGTTTCTATTTTGCCTTCTATAAAATGCCACTAATATAATAGCTCTATCACATGTATATACATTCTTATATTAATTGTAATTGTATAAGAAGTATTTAATAAGAGGTATTTATAGGTAATTATTTAGTAAGAAGTAACTAGATACACATTTTTTTTGTCGGCATCAGTAGCAATTTACTTAGAATGTTTTTGTTTTTAATACTAGCCTACTTATTTACATTTGTATCTCGGAAATCTATTAAAAGTATGTGAGAAAAACGGTTTTGTGGGATTTTCAGCAGAAATCTAAGAATAATATCTTTAATATCTCCTAGGCATGTAAATGAGAACACCATGATTTCTTGATTTATCCATACGCCTACTAATATGTCTATTATTGCCTATAAAGGATAGGGAAGAGTTGTATTTTTTATCGAGATATGAAAACATTTATGTGACGAAAAACACATACATGATCTTTTAATATACGGAAATAATATATTTATTAATATTTCTGAAAACATTTTGATGTGGTTTGAAGCGTGTATTGTAGCATAAAGCTTGGCGTGAGTAAAACAGCCGCTTTACTACGGCAGCTGTAAAACACAATAGGCTATCGTTTGGGAAGATCGCTTTTAGGATTCATCCTGCAGCAAGTATAAAAACCGACGCTGCTATTTATCCCAAACGTAATCGCATTGTTTCGTTCTGCGTGGAGGCGCACAAATAAACGTCCATCGTCGTCGGTTTATCCCAGAGTTTCAACAAGTTTGCGAATCCAGTTTGTATTGATGAACGGCTTGTTATTACCATGGTCACCTTCTCTAGAACACGGCAAGCTTTATCGGTTTTAAAGTAGCTCACTACACTTTAAGGAATCAAGTAATAAAATTAAAATACTTTAGAAGCTTCGCACCCATTAATTCTGCCCTATAAATAAAACGGAGCTTGAGTACAGACTTCGGCTTTCAACCAACAGAACCAGTTTAAGGATATAAAATCACGAACGTTTTACGAGCTGGAGTTTAACCCAGAAGGAAACATAAACTGACGGCCCTTCTCTGTCTAGAAGTTTTCATTCAGAGGCTGTAACTCAGAGGCTGTAACATTATTTAATGTTTCTATTGTTAAATGTCGTTTAAATAGCAACTATAGAGTTTCTTGCACACATTGTTATTCTAATGTCATTAGCTATGTCTGTCTTTGTAACCATTTTGTCTTGATGGCATCAATAATATAGATATTGAAGATATTAAAAATATATATTTCGCCAGTTACTTTAAAGCATTATGTATAATAGTGAACAAATCAAATCAAGTTTAAAATTGTTAGTCAATTTAAAAACAAATAGCTAGAATGCAAACAAAAATAGAACAAACATAAGCGAATTATATTAAACAACAAAAGCGCTTGGTTATGATATAAAAAGTTTTAACAGTTTAAATGTTTAAAGTGAAAAATATTTTTTCTAAGTATTATTTTCAGACAAACATTTAATTAATAAAATATGCAAACATTACAAATCTTCAACTACATTCAATCTCTACTTCGAGGTATGGAAGAACAATATTGTAATTATTTGCGTAGAAAACAATTCCTAAATTTCAGGCAAGTTTAAAACATTTAAAAGTGTTTAGTGATTACTAGTAGCTCACGCTAAGATGGAATCAACAAATGTTAATATTGCAAGCCGAGCATCAACCATCCATCGATTGAGTTACGGTCTGAGTTGACAAAGGGACACATCTACCGAAACGGCCATCCTCAACAAGCAAAGTAAGTGCTACTATAGGCAAGTTTAAAACATTTAAAAGTGTTTAGTGATTACTAGTAGCTCACGCGAAGATGGAATCAAGAAATGGGAATTATTTGTCTTTAAATTTTTTAAGTAATAGAAGTCTACCAATGGGAACGTTTCCTCAGTGCCGAAGTGCTGAATTTCAAATATGTAGAGTCAAAGTTCGAATCCAACCGAAAAATCAGTTTTAAAGTTTTAATTAATAAATAAATATTTGAAAAACTGTGTTAATATGAATTGTCATTCACTACAGGTTTAAAAAAATGTATTTGAAATTGATTGGATAAATAAAAACGTATTTTATTAACGATTGAAAATTTTTACAAGATATATATAAAAAGATTGTGAACTAATGGAAGTACTGTAATTGAATTTCGTGGTCTACTTTATGCTGAAACCCTTAGAAAGAAAAATAAAGTGGTAGTTTCCCGTAGGGTATATGTTTTTAGAAAGGATTGTACAAAACTTTCTTGTGAAATAATTTCCTGCAAAGAGGTTTTTACTTTAGCTTACTCCAGTTATCGATACTTTTAAAGCCGTACTTACCTTTTCATAATAAATCTGCGTGTTACAATGACGGAGCGTTATGGAATGGGTTTTGCATTCAGATGTAAGTACTTTACGTTAAGAGATAGGCTTAGCATCTTGGTGTTGTATTGTTATGCACTACTTAACTCTGAGTCAGCATATTGTTCGAATATTGCGAAAAGGCTAAACAAAGCGTCTGTACGATGCTGATAGGACTAAGTGAATGAGTTAATTTAGATTTCAAATTGCAAGTCATGACTGAAGAACAGTTTATACAGTGTGGTCTAAACGCCTCTCTACAGAAACGTCGAATAGACTATAAATGCAGGCAACTACTTCAAGTTGTGCTGTTCAAAGATCATTTGAACGCTCTGAATTTCTGCATTTAATTGAAGATGTATAAAACAAAAACGTTTAATTCGGTTGAAAATTGCTTTATTAATCCGTAGGAAACCAGCTATACTTTTGGAGTAATATTAGGTAAGTATGATAGTTTCTCTATCGATGTTGTAGGGATTTATATGTACCCTTAACCATAGGAAGGAACCTACCTCCACTATAAGTAGGTAGGAAGCCTGGATAAGGATGAATTCAGGAAGTCAGGAATTGTGGGAAGTTGTGGTAGCTTCTGAAGAACTCTTCCCTCAACCAGGTAGAGAAAGATGTCGACCTACTAACCTTTATGTCTTAGAATCCCAACATGTCGTAAACGTTTTGAAAGGAATGACAGGAATTTAATAGGGCAGTGTTTAAGATGAAAATGGCTCATAAAAATGTCATCTCTTGAGACCGTCTGTCCACTCCCACGTATATTACATGAGTTTACTATCAACTGTTTATTTATTTGATAGGACACATACAGAAGCGGAAACGATTTACGTCTCCGTATCATTACAAAGCCGTACTTTGCCAAATGACAAAAATCGTATCCCATATGAGTTATTAATTTGTGTGTACTTTCAGGCTATCAGCCATGACTATTATTCCCCTATGAAGGACAGAAAGAGGTTTAGAGCGTAAGTAGGGGCGAAGGAGGTTAGTCGCTACTCGGTATATTTGGTAAAATTAAAAATGGATAGGAATTATGGATAATAAAATTATTTCATCGAGGTAATCTGTGATTATACCTTTTGGGTTAGGGAATATAATTTCTATTTAATTTTTCTATACTTTAATTGTTATTTTATTCGTATTTATGTTTGTGTAAAATAACTTTAATATCTGTTATATTTAAACAGTTTTTTTTACAATAGCTTTGGGTGAAACTATTCTTTTCGACATTTTACTTTGCTTACTAATATCTGAGTATTTTTTTAATTTTGTTCGTGACATAATCTTTCATCAAAGCAATAAAACTTACAGATTTATCATATCTCTGTGAAGCCTGTGCACTCTATATTCTCTTCTGTAATAAAACATCACAACAGACGTAATTTGATACAATAATGTGAAAGCAATAGGTTTTTACAGCATTAAAAAAATATAATCAATTATCGTTACTTTGTTGTACAAATAATTCAAACGTTAGCTTCATAACGTTGGAATATGTTAGCGATGAATGGAGAGCGACAAGGGTTATATGTGATGAAAGCGGGTCCTCTACATGAGGGAGCTTTTCAAAACATGATTTAACCATGAAGTCATGAGAATAGAATCAAAGCGAACATAGTTTCTAGAAGGTAAAGAGATTTTTTATGTTCAGTGCGTGATGGTAGTTGCCGGCATAGTGCTGTTAGCGATGCACTGGATTTGTCGCCACTGCAATGCCATCCTCAAAGTTCGGACTAGGTTTGCGCCTTCGTGTTTCCTAACGGCAATACGAACTTCTCCGGAAACAAATTAAAAGATTTATTATTTTTTTATTGTGACTGGCTGTTATTTGTGCCTAGCCAATAGCTAGGGGGCGTGTGTATAGAGGAACGTTTACAAACTACCAACGCTTTTGCTACTTTTATTTAAATCTAATAACTGTATTTGATGCTTTGTAATCCATAACCAACATTGTTTACACGGATCTAAAGAAAACAAACCTTTCCCAAGTACAGTAAACTCCCGATTATCCGTGGGCGGATTAACCGGTTTGCGGATTATCCGGGGCCTGCTATTGTTTTACAAATATCCAATTTTTATTCCAATCAGATTCATGTGTTTAAATTTCCAAACGGTGAATTACGACGTAAATACATATAAGGCTCAATAGAAGTTAAGATGAAGGGAACAGATATGAAAATATGTACGTACTAATTTTTACATTGAAAGGGAAGCATCCCGACGCGGGCCAGCGAAATAAAAGGGGCGAGCAGACTACTGTATATAAGAGACAATGCTTGGACGCCCGAAAACCTAATGTGTATCATACGATTGTAGAAAAATGTCAGCTAATCTCGGCTATAAATCGTCTAGGACGTGACATATGCTTATCCATGTCTGTCATATACATTATCGATCTTTATGACTATGTGACACAAATAAACACTGTGCGACAAAATGTTTCTCAAGAAATTTAGATCGCACATTAAAGCTAAATCAATGCTCACGAAAAAACAGACTTAAGTGACAGATTTATTTGTTAAAAAGTGAAAGTATTATGTGTAAAGGAAATAACATATGTACATACATACTTACTTTTGTCATATACTTATGTACGTATTGTAAATAGTTGGACATATAAATGTACATGGTATAATCCGTCAAATACATCGACATTTTAAATTATTTTCTGTATTTATTTTGTCCTCTGAAGATTATTTGTGAATTGCATTAACCAGGGTCATTATTTGTGTAACTTATGGTATAATAATCGATAATTATCAATCGTTTTGCGTATTCTTTGTTCATAGCGGATTATCCGAGGAATTCGTTATCCGGCGTTGCCGGGCCACCCTATTCCACGGATAATCGGGAGTTTACTGTATATATTTAATTAGCAATATTAGCTGTTCAGTGTAATGCACACAGTAACCTATCCTCTACAGAAATTCAAACAGTGGTTAGATCGAAGTGACAATATCGCGTCTGTGTACAAGAGGGGGGGAGGAGGCTGCATTCATTGGCACACGTAGTCACGGAGAATGTCGTGGCGTCGAGGACATGTTAACATCGATCCCTAGAAATGCCGATATGTCAAGTACGTTTCCCTCAGCTATGGTGACATGTCCAGTCGCATTTCGTGAGGAGGATATTTTGTGATGTCAAATCATTTGAACATTTACTTAATGGTAAACACAATATTAGCTTTTGTGAATTCAATTTTATTTATGGTACAGCTGTTTCGTAATACTGTATTAGCAAATATTCCTTTATTAAGAAATTATTAAGATAAAGATATGAAACTCATAACATTAAAGCGTAAGAAAGAATTACATTAGAACTCTTACCATCCGAATCTATTAGGATCGGACCACATTCAGATAACAAAAATTCGGATAATTAGATTTTTAAAATAATGTCGTTTTAATTAATTACTGTATGTATGTTGTGCATGGGAGAGAAAACGATATGTTTTTATATTTTCTTCTCAAGCTTCTTAGCTTTTATCACGAAGAACCGAACACGAAATTGGGTTTCACATAAAATGTGTTTGCAAAAACCACTTGAATATGGCATCTTCTTTGTTTTTTGCTTCCTTCATTGATTTTCTTGAAAAACTTACATTTTTATTTTCAAGCACTGGCCCGAATGTTTAAAGTATGGGTTTGCTCCTTCTATTGTCTAAAATCGTTGATTGACCAACACCGTACACCTCTGCCAAGTGTTTACCCGTAACTCTTTTATCTGATTGATCTGTAATTAGTTTAACCGTTAATGATAAGACAACTCGTTTTATCACAAACAAAACAATATGGCGATGCAAAAGATTACATCAAAGTAGCAGGACGTCACACTAATTGACCAATCACAACAAATACAGTAGTTCCAGCCACCTGACGACGCAGACAGCCAGCTATCTCAATAGCTTCATTGTGACGGTGACTATCCAAATAATGTTTGCGCTTGACTAACGTTATCTTCGTAGAGGAAAGACTAATAGCACACACAGACAGAATCATTATTTTAGAAATCGCAGCTCATTTCCGTCTTAATATTGTTTTCTGAAAATCTTAAAGCGATTCGGATAGTCGGAGTTCAGATAATTGGAGTTATAGTCTATTATTAACTTGTGCTAGGCTCATCCTTGAAACAGACCTACTATATATGGAGGACACTAAAAAGTACCTCCAAACCCCCCCCCCCACCCCCGCAGTAGAAAAACTGAGCACTTATTTAGTCGGTTATTCTTATTTTAATGTTTGCATTTGAGGTTATATTAGTGATAATATTAAACAATGTTTGCAAAACGTTAATAATAAGACTCTTATTGTTCTATGTTTGTTCAACACCGCTAACTCTAATCAATGTCTCATTATAGCTTAGTACTATGTACTACTACGAGCATAGTACTTATTTGTTTTTATATTTCATGTAAAACAAAAATATATATGATTCGGAGAATATAGTTAACGCAGTTAATTGTTAAAGCTTGTCATAGCTGTTTTGATACATTTTTTCCAATTTTCGAATGGAAAATCCAAGTAAATTATATGAATGTTTCCTACGACATTGTAGCTTTCAATTTTAAAATCCTGTGATCTTCTGAGGTATATTCTAGCTGTATGTACGCGAGATCTTCTCTATATGTAAATATTTGTTCACGAGCAAAGCATGAGTTCTCGTTCTCGACTATTCTTCTGTTCTTACTCTTTATTTCCGCTTCACAGCGCTGGTGAGGTTTCGTGATGATTGTTCGCCCAGCTAACTGTTGACTGTATGTGTCACTGGCATCTGCGAATGTGTCTAAAGGAAAACTCATTGTTTCACTCTGTTTTGCAAGGTAGTTTAGAGTATATTCAGAGGTTAGGTCGGTTTGTTGGTCATGAATATCAATTGGAATCTGTTATTGCACTTTTCATACTGCGAATATGTCAGTAGCATGACATACGTCATCCATCAGCTGTTTTTCTTTACTAAAAATTTTTATATTACTTGATAGAAAACTCTACAAGTTACATCACTAATTAAATGTTTAGTGTAATTATAGGTATGAATATATTATGAAGTATTGTGTTTGTTACAGTCATTACAAGCTGGAAGCGGAAATAGCGTCGATGACGTGGCGCGTTACGTACAGAGAGATTGTACGAGTCCCTCCGGGCAAGTTGCGGGGTAGCACGTACAGTTTGGTCCGCAGAAGCAGTCAAGTGGTGAGTATTAGTGTACTAGCAACTTAAGCCTTAAGAAATTAATTACTGTATTATTTTGATTAGTTTATCAGGATAAATTGGCAACTAGAAGGCTTAAAGAGTCACTTTAGCGTAGCTTGATACATTCGGCAGTTTGCCATTCGGAAAGTGTAAGCAGAAAAAAAGATGGTGAAAACGAAGTAATAGTTATAAGGAGTACCTGTCTTACGTCTCAACCTCTTTATCAAAGAATATAAATACAGATCCTTAATGTGGAGTACCTCCAGTCTAGCGTATGAGACTAGCTCAACCGCAAACTCATGACTCACGCCCGGGTTAGCTTGCTGTAAGGCCTGATCTGATGATGGCCCCTTCTTGGGACGAGACTAACTCCATCCAGACACTACGTTTCATGAACTGTTCCGCACTAATAGAACCTTCCGAACAATCATTACCCCGGCTAATAGGTGCAACCGTCCTTTATCCATTCTCAGCTGGCTTTACTTAAGGTCCACACCCTCACTGGATCCTAGGTGGGCATAAACACGTCCGTGATACCTCGAGAGCTCATAGCTTGATTTGGCGTGAAGAACAAGTGTCTAGCTGAAGAGGGAACTATTTTATTCTTCGCAATACATATATTAAGCATTATGAAAACATAGATAGAGCATTTAATACTGCATTTCATGGAAAATGTTTCTCTCAAAGGTTTTAATTTATTCACTGAATCTCTGGCTGCGGACGTACAGAAAGCAACTGGTGATCGCAACGCAACGTAAACTTGAGTTGCTATTAGAGAAGTTTCTAGTCGATTTACAATCGTTTATATAAAGCTGCTAGTTTAGTTGTCAATTATGTCATCAGAGGAGGACGTCGTTTTGTGTATATTTTAAGGAATAAGCTACAAAAACGTTACAAAAAGACTATTCCATGTACAACCCCTATAACGTTATTAATGCGGGACAAAGTCAATATATTGCTGTGCAAAATTTATGAATTTACCCAGACCATGTTTTTAGTTATTATCGTATGAGCATCAGCAGTTACGACTGCCTTTTAAGTCATGTATTTGAGAACATCAAGAAAAATAACTAATTGGCGAGAACCGATTTCAGCTGGAAAAGCTAATACTCAGCTAAGATTTATTGCTCATTTATTATATATTTCTTTTTATGTATAACTGCAAAACTTAAAATAACATTACATTGCAATGAAATAAAAACTAGTTTTTAAACAAATCAAATTTTAAGGTTCAAGTGCCGATTTCATATATTTTGAAAAAATATTTTTGGTAATCATTCGTATTTTCTTGAAGCTGTTAAGTACTCAAATCATGACCAAAACCAGCAATATTTTTCTGACTTGCTATAGCAGTATAATAAAAGACTATTCAAAGAAACATATAAACAAAATATACTAATAAAAATAATAATTATTTAATACGATATCACTCTTGAAAAACGCATACACAACACAACAAATACTGCTGGCAACTGAGAAACTGAGCAACGAGTTTACAGCATGTCGTGACCAGAACAATTCTAGTTTCTGTGTCCTCTCTAGTCGCGTTGCTATCACTTCACTAAGAATGTGTGATTGCAAGTCTATACGCTGTGAAAAAGCAACTCAAGTTTGCGTTGCTTTGCTGTCACCAGTTGTCTTCTGTATGTCCGCAGCCCCTGACTTTGCTGTTGCCGAAAGATAAATTCCTTTTTCTCCTTTGTTTAATTGGTCTCTGAATATGTATCAATGATTAAATTCTCATATGCGGAAGTCGACCAGAGGGTGTATTTGAGTAAATTCAGTTAAACGTCTTGTAATAGCTGAGTAATTTACTACAGTCCATTTTGTAAAACATTTTTTTTATTCTCATGCTATTACAACTGGTAATATAAAGAAATTAGTGATAATTGTAATTAAATATTGCTGGCATTTGTTACTTTATGCAGTGCAACCGTAGACTGTAAGGCATAGTTGTTTCAAACGTCACTACACTGGTGTGATAGAAATATATTTTTTATTTTCAGACAGTGTTCTCTGAAGATGGCATGAGTGTGTGCGACATGGGAAGGCAGATCTTCGTTCCCACAGCGTTTTACAAGGTAATGCTTATAAGTTTATAAATATTAACGGAAATGCTAGTAATAATAATATCAGCATTACTGCATGGATAGGTATTACATTGAAATTATATAGTATTTAATTGAGATGAATATAGTTCAGTGTTAATATTATAAAGCAATAAGTTCTATCGAAGGATTCCACTCATGTCACTAACCTACTTTGAGGACGGAATGGGTGATAACATATTGCTTTATTATTTGTAAATATAACTTTACTCTTTAGTTTTAATATTAATCAAGCCAACAATTTTATATCTCAATTTTAAAGTTCTCGCACAAAAAGGTGTGTTTGGAGCAATTTTTATTAAGTAACTCAACTAAACAACTAGTATTTTGCGTTCTGCTTTTTAGTTAGAAATCTGATTACATGTTACTAAATACAGACGTTTCATTTTATTGTTATAAGATTCGTAAACAGACAAAATATATGATAAACACTCCAGGTATTTTCTCTCGGCTTTATCTAGGATTCTATATTCCAGATATTTATAGATTGAGGCTAAAATCCTTTGATACTTATCTATCTATGCAACTACTGGGCAAGGATAGTTGAGCCGGAAGATACGTGTTGGTTATATCACTGACAAATGCAATCGCCTTGCTTATACGTGTGATTCTTTATATTCACGGAAAAACGTCTACAGTTTATTAGTTTTATTGATTTAATTCTAAAATATATTTATTTATTTAAAATAGAATATAAAATCTTCTTCCGACACTATTATTGTTATTTTATATAAAACATTCTTAGTAATATAACCCCAAAAGAGATTCTAAAAGAAAGCAGTCTAAAAACAAGAATAAAGGTAAGTCGTAATAAATAAAATATATTGTTAAGATTCAGAGAAAAATGAAAACTTTAGTTACACTTATATTAAGGATGAACTTAGTAATACAAATACATCCATTGATAAGTTTCCCTTAATCCCGGAATAATAAATTATCCGGTATTTAGAGCGTGAACTAAAAAACAATTAATAATTAATTACTACCTAGCTCGGGAACAATTATAATCATAGTTTTAATTAACTTCATCCTTCCGATTTGAAGAAACTGGGTCACCGAGGAAAGAAGCAAGCGCATAGTTTATGTATGGCGATACATTTATTGTACTGCTACAATGCTATACTTGCGATAAATAAAGGACGGAATTGTATGTTTGCGTAAGTTAGTTATTGGAAATTATAACAAACATATACTATAAATATGTTTAAAATTTAATGAAAATTCTTAAAACTACTAAAGGCAAGACGTAGCTTTGTATAAACACATGCATGATACTATTTGTTGTTGTTGTCGTGTGACAAGTGCAATAAAAACAATAAAAAAAAAGAAAAACGTTACACGGGTTCAAAGACTAGTCATGGTGAGTGCCATTGCCTCGAAAGGTTGGACTTCTACCTGTTGGTCCGAGGGAGCTATTTTATTTCATTCCTACCACCCAATGGTAAACCATTGAAGGCATTCCCCTAATCCGCCACTTGGGGACGCGCTCTCTAAGGGTTACAGGCTCCCCCGAGAGAATGATACTATTTATACTTGTATAGTGAATGAATTAAGGACACACTTTGTATATATATAATTATGTAGACAAATAAAGTCCTTTTATGTTACATTAGACTTTTGGACTAGAATCGTCCTTAGCAAATGTGAAGCCTGGAGCAAAAAGGTTTTGGGAGGCGGTTTTGGTAAAGTTCTAGAGCAAAACATTGTCTGTGGAGCAATTTTGATAAAGTAATTTCGTCCTTAAATACGCCAATCATTCGCCAATTATTTACGATTTTTTTTCATTTCTAAGGGTTGAGATTTTTTTCATATGTACTGTATTTTAATCTGTATAAAGAATCGTTGAAAAAAAGAAATATAAATTATTACCTTGGCCCAAATTCTTTCATTTAATTCTTTTAATCAATGAACCATCATGAAAATTATAATAATATAGATCTGACAGGAAATAAATTATTTCGCATTAGAAATCATGTTTTAATTTTGTTGTAGTTAATATCCAACCATAAATAAGCGCATATTATTACAAATAATGCTTTTTTCACATCCTGTTATTTTTTTAGTATATTTAAGTAGAAACCTTTTATATTGTGCACGATAGTTCAATAGTACTGATCAAATATAAACCAAACTCTTCATTGTGAATATTTATGGCATCTTGTCATTCCGACGCTTTGTAAATGTTTATATCTTGTTTATTTAGTTTGTGTCACGTTAGGTACCTATATAATGATCTCTGCAGTCGGTCTGCAAGGCCGTCACCCCGATCAAACTATGTATTCCATCCTTTTGTATTCCATCTCTTTCGTAAGTTTGGTCATTATTAAGTAATTTGACGTACTGCGAGGGTAACCGGACAGATATTTCAGGCAGATATATCTGTACATTATTGTATTGTTTTTATTCATCCAAAACTTTTAGCTTATATTTTGCCGTAAGGCCTCGCGCAAAGCCTTCGTGAGGTAAGACGGCACTGTTCGGGGCTATTATATATAGTTCCTTAATGTAAAATATAAAAAAACATTAAAAATTATCTAGGACGTACATTTTGATTTGTTTCAGGGATATTTAAAGTTCAGGAATAAGAAAACTTTTGACAAATATGTATTTTGAATAACTACACGCTTGATGATCATCGCTTTCTTAAAATTGTTTGCTTAATTTAGTTTTTTTCTCTTTCTATTTATATGGATAGAATAAAGACAACACAAAGATTTAGCTATGGTGTTTGTATTATTGTTTGTTAAAATCTTCAACTGCTACGTAAAGTTACTTATATATATTACACTGATGCACTTTATCTTAGATATGGATTTATGAGTGTGCATGTGTGTAACGTTTTTAACGCCTCTAAGTTGTTTATGCCTCCGTAAAACAGTACTGTAGGGTTTATTTATTAATCCAATTACTGTGCAATGAAGTGCTCTTTATTACTGCTCTAACTCAACGTTTAACGTCCCAAAAGCCATGAATATTTGTTTCATGAGGTATAAAGTTTGAAGGGCGACGTTTATTGGTTCCTTCACGCAAACCCATTCCTTAAACATTCCTCTTGTCTTCCTTCAATTATCTCACACCATAAGTTTTATTTTGTCTCAAATTGTCTGACATTTTCAAGTGCATTCTCTGCCGGACGGGTACATTATAAACTGCGTCTGAACATCCTCATTGCCTATTCGGCATAAGTTTGGAATTGTAAGAAATCTCTTTACCTTGGTAATTTCCATTTCTAATTTTAGCTTTTTATTCTAAATCTGGCTTATAAGGTTTTGAAATTAATCCAGTGGCTTGTGTTGTATTCTTGGGAAGGGGAAATGGAAGAATTAAAGAGTCTTCAGCGGGAAATACTATTTTACCAAATAAACGCTCTCAGTGACGCGGATGCTTACGTGTATTACATGAAACTGGTGTATTAGCAAGGGAGCACTTGTACCTTGCCCCTTCACAAACAACTCCAAATTGAAGATCAGTTCCCAGACAAAGCTAAACCGATAAGCCTCGTTCAGTCTTCTTTTCTCTAGTTCTCTTCGAGTACTCTCCTTTAGGAATCCGGTAGAGAGCAAGTACTCTTCAGGAAGCTCACAGTCCGCACACAATGTGTTACTCTTCCCATACATAGTCCCACATACTTCGGTGATGCCAATTTCTAGATCGGAGCGTGTTATGTCTACTTTACAGTAAACCTTTCTATGGTTCAACATCCTCACCCTCTAATATTTCACGTTGAGTCCTTCTCCCTAAAACAAAACATTCATACATGACATAATATGTTTTAAATTAAAACAGTTTTTTGTTGTAAACCTTAATTTATAGACAACACCGCACAATTATAAAAGAAAAACATTTCAAAGTATATTGTCATACGTAATTTGATTCCCGTTTTTGAACACAATGGCCGCGAACTAACACCGCCTCTACATGATTTATTCAGAAAGGATGCAAGCTGAGTGCTCTCGCCTCTTTACATCTCATTTACACTTCAGGCTCATTTTTTGTGAGGACATTTAAAGAAAAAACTATGTCTCACGTTGTGTGTTCTTAGTGATTTAATAATCTGTTGAAATTATGAAGGTTCAATTTTTTGGCATAGTGTGGTGGGTTTAGAATATTTACACCACCTAAAAGTATTAGATAGCTCTTTAAAATACTTTGTACACTAAACAATTTTTAAACTGTCAAGATTTCTAATGAAATTTCAAACTGTTATAAAGAAAACTCTTATAAACCAATGTAAAATTATATGAAAGTAACGTAGAGCTGCAACATGAGCACAGAAACACCTTAGAAAATATCCGTGTGACTTTGACCGCATATTTAGGTAATAACACCTACGAAGACGGCTTAAATGAATTGGCTATGGCTTGTATAAAGCCGCTGTAAAGGAGGACATATTTGAAACTCGTAGACACATTTTTAACTGAGAAGTTAGTCTTATAGTAATTTCCTCTGAAAATGTTTGCTTTGCAGTCGAAACTGTCCTCAGGATTGACATAAGATGTTTATGTGGTTAAAAGGTTTTATTTAATTCAGTTTAAGGCTAATGACAGATCAAAGACCAACTCATGCTACAAGAAATACTCTATACGTTTCGATTTTCTATCAAAAAATCCTTTTCAAAAGCAAAAAGTTTATCAATGTAATATTGAACCATAATTTGCAATTTTTCACATTTATAAACAATTCTTTTAAGCATGGATTGGTCGGCAATCTGTCATTAAACTTGAACGAAATTAAATAGTTACTATTTAGGATTGAAATATCTCCCTGTGCATGTACTTAAACTTAACTTTTCTTAAGGGCTTTAAATTTAAATGTAAAAAAAACATTTTTTTACTTATTTAACAACATATGCACACATTTTGACGTTACAATAGCGTAAATTAGCATTTATCAATTTCCTGGGGATATTAAACAGCTGTCAATCCTAGCTAAAGTCAAACCATCCCGCACATGGCGGCACTCCTGTTGTGTTTAAGTAATCTGAAATGAATGTAAGTAGGCTTTAGGGGCATAATATTCTTCCTTAAGCTAGAGATATTACTACAATGTTGTCTGAAATACCGTTTCCAAGATATTCAAATTCTCCACGTTCTCTTTATTTCCCAGTTTTTTTTTTTTTTATTCTAATAATCTCTATCATTTTCCAAGATTTTGATATTCTCCAAAGCTATGTTTATTTTCTACAATTTTTATATTCTCCTTGTTCTCTTTATTTTATTATTTTCCAATATTCTCTTCATTTCAAAATGTTTTTCTATTTTTCAATACTCTCTTTATTTTGCAAGATATTTATATTTTTAAAGTTCCCTTTATTTTCAAAATATTTTTTTTATTCTCTAAAATGTTTTTCCTTATTTTCCAAGATATTTAAGTTCTCTATGCTCTCCTTATTTGAAGACAATTATATCGTCTATGCTCTCTTTTTTTCAAGGTTTGTATAGTCTCTGATATTTTCTCTATGTTCCAAGATTTTAATATTCTTTGTTTTCAAAGTTTTTTTTTTTTATTACTGTCCAATGTTTTCTTTATTTCTAAGAATTTTATATTCTCTAATATCTTCCAAACGTTTAAAAGCTTTCAAATTCTTATGTTCTCTTTATTTCCAAGAGTTTTATTATCTCCTCATTCTCTTTTTTTTAATTTTTAATAATCTTCATGTTCTCTTTATTTTTAAAGTTTTGTTTATTCTCCACTGTTATCTTTATTTTCCAAGATTTACATTCCCTGTGTTTTATTTATTTTCAAGACATTTCTGTTCTCCATGTTCTGTTTATTTCCAAGATTTCATGTTTTCTAATGTTTTCTTTTTCATTTTTTCTCTTTATATCCAAAATATGTCATTACTCTCCAATGTTCTCTATATTTTTCAAGACTTTTACAGTATATATGTTCTCTTTAGTTTCAATATTTTTTTACTGTCCTTTTTCTCGTTTTTTCCGGTGTTTTTTTTAAATCTTCATGTTCTTTTATTTTTCAAGATTTTTATTTTCTCTAATTTATTTGTGTTCTGAATTTGTCAATATTTTATAAGTTATCTTAGTTCTCTATTCTCGCTATAATACCTTATACCAACAATTAGCCTTTTTTACTGTTGGTTTCCAAATATATTTTTGTTATCTAATTGCTATTTATACTTCAGTTTCTGATTATTTTTCAAGTATTTTGTTCTCTTGAGTTTTATTTTGCATGGCTTCCGTTTTTCTTTTTTTTTCAGTGACTTGTCTTTCTTCTTCTCATTGATTTCCAAGTTACTGATCTCTTGATTTTGATTTTTCATAACCTAAGCTTTTCGGTTTTAAAGAAATATAAAATTCGATGCAACATATTTCTTTAGAATCTAGCACCATGCTTTTGTCCTAAATATATTTATAAATATGTGTTAGAAAAGCTATATTCTCTACATAGTATTGATTTCATAGTTGTCCCCTTGTGAAAATTGCATTCTATTTTAAAGTTCTCACGACAATGGAAAAAGTCATATTGATTAATTAGTTTTAAATGTCCATTTTATACCCGACAAAGATGAATCATTTGTCATGGAAAATTTATATTTCAATGCAGAACCAAACAAAAGGTGGGATCAGAACTTTATGGTAACTTTTGGTACACGATGACACAGGTGCAAAGCTTTATTTAGCATAACGTTATATTATTAAAATGTATTTTTTTCTAAAATTGTTTTCATCGAATATTTTTCGGGTTTTTTTCATAACATACAATTGCTTTCTGCATGCAGTTAGTATCTAACAACACCAAAATTGTCAATATTCTTTTTCACTTGATTAAATCACTTAAATCTAAGCAAAATATATTTTTGCCTTTAATTTCTCGTAACCTCACCATGTATTC
>JBAIZL010000010.1:73015002-73085002 GCA_036971475.1 Prosapia bicincta | reverse complement strand
AGTTGGCCTCGTACTAGTTGCCTGGGCTACGCTGTGTATCCTCACTGATTTGTTGTTCTACAGAAAACGAACGTTTGAATATTTCCAAAACTGAAGAAAATGTTTTCGTATTCGGACTTTTCATTTAGTGCATCAGTGTTCGCAGGCGAGTGGCTCATTCCAATACTTTAGTTTTTGTTGAACTCCAACCAAATTATCATACCTATAAAGGATATCCAGCTACTCAGTATACTCAGCGCAGCCGAGACACAAGTACGAGGCGTGTTGCACTGTTTTACCATAATATAAAGTATAGATCATTAATTTAAAAAATATTGCTATTTTAAAATCTTTGTGTTTTTACTATTGTCACATTTTACATCGTTATTTTAAGAAATAAATTCCCTAGAAGTTCTTTTTTACAAATTGAACATATTTTGTAAAATAACACAGTAATTGTAAGTAAAACCTAAACGTGGTATTTTTTTACGTATTTCGTCAGATATCTTAAGCATGATTGTGATTACACGTCTGGGACTGAATACTGTATTCAATTGGTCAGTTCATTTTACAACAATTCATTATTTTTCACACCTCAATTAACGCGCCACAAATTTTAGTATGGTTTCGTTGTCGTGCAAAGCCATCTGTAGCTCGACTATGAAGCGTTTTCAGACGAATGTTAATACAATCATTTTTCATTATATATATTTGAATACAGTTTTCTGCTTTTCCCTACTTCACAATATTCTCCTCTATTAACGAGTTTCAATAAAAAATTAATGTAAGTTTTGTTTGTGTAAAACTGCAAATAAATTTAAATTTATCAACAACTTTGTACAGTAAAAACCGGAATAAAAAGTAAAAGTGAAATGACTAGGCCTATTTCTTTGCTGTGGCATTTATTTGAAAAAAAAAATTGACTACCAATTTAACGACCACCAGGGGTTGCTAGAACCTTGTAAATAGTAAACTTGTATTTAATGAGTACAGTTTTCTGCCATTCAGTTTAAAGCAAGTACGATTTAAGTTTTTTAAATGGAGTTACTCCAAAACGCGTAATTAGAGAAAAATATTGTAACGTTTGGAAAGGTAGAAAACTGTACCCAAATATATAGAAATATACCTAACAGAAATGAAGATGAGTATATTAAGAATGTTTCATTATTATTAACTGAGATACAATTTTCACCCTTAAGTATCCTCGTTTTACCCTGATACACTGTGTATAAGGTTTGTTGCATAAAGTGTGCCAAAGTTTATACAGGACAGACAAAAGAAAAATCTAGGTTAGTGAAACAAGTAATTGGTAAAAACTGCCTTTAATATTGTCAATAATTACAAAGGTAAATGGTGAAATAATGTTAAATCCATTATGAAAGTAATTACATAAATAAATATAGAAACAATAATTGATTAAATAATGGCAAAATGTCATTACCTATTACCATATACCTAATTCACTATTTTATTCTTTCATTAATTAGTGAGATTGTAATGTAAGCCAGTCCTTCTGATGACGGTTGACTGCCAATTTAAACTTACGGCAAGTGTTGATTTATTATAAATAAGTATTTTTTATTGTATTTATTATATAAAGTTTTTATTGTATAATTAACTCTTATTCCACAATTGGTCACGTAAATGAATAACTAGAACAAATGTTGAAGATTTTCGTCAATTTTTTTAAAAATTGTTATTAAAAATCAACTGATTTTAATTTGAATACGAACAATTTTTGTAGTTATGTTGACAAAAGGGTGATGCTTTTGTGTTGGGAAAGAATTAATTTTCCTAACGCCATACACAAGTGTAGTGAACTGAAAGCTTTAAAAAATTTATACTTTGTTGTTTAGAAATATTTTCAAAGTAAAGGCCCTGAAACAAGAACATTGGAGACAAACCGTCGCTTTGTATAAAACATAATGCTATGCATTGAAATTTAATTGGTTTCTTTGATGCGATCCCATCCTCCCTTTACACGAAGCCAGGTACGAGATTTACTACTCAACATATTTTCAGAGCTGCATGGACCGACTTTACGGGCCGCAAGTCTCGCGAAAATAAAAATCTTAATGTATTTTTCCAGCAGAAATAAACAGAGAGAAAAAGCGAGAACAGGCTGCGACATTTTTTAAAGAGGAAGAAGATAGCTCGTTTAAGAATTTACGTTTTTCATTAATTAATTTCTTATAAAATATCAAAATCTTGTTGCTGTTCATGACGAGCTGGTTGTTAATTACTTATTATCCTTTTGCTATTTTTTGTTAACTGAAAGCTGTTAAATTGTTAACTTACATTTGGAGGAAACGTTTTCGTCTTACGACTTCTTCAGCCTCGTATTTTTGCCGCTAGGAATGCTGCAGTTATGCTTCTTTGGTGCCATAAATTAAACACATTAGAACAGTATGAAATATATAGGCACAGCAACACACATAAAAATGAAATCCTAAATGAAGAAATTTAGCACTGATTACACATACTCTTCGATCACATCACTTCTAACCTCCAAAAAATAGTACCAAAGAAGCACAACTGCAGCAATCCTAGTGGCAAAAATACGAGGCTGAAGAAGTCGTAAGCTGAAAACGTTTCCTCCAAATGTAAGTTAACAATTTAACAACCTTTAGTTAGCAAATCGTCTGGTCGCAAGTAATAGCAAAAGTGTAATAAGTTCATAAAAAACCTATAACATAAACCCTATAAAATAACAGGGATTAATTTCCTTGATATGTTCTAGTGTTGGTTAAAGATTTGTTGTCAGTTATTGTAATTAATTTGCAGAAAAATTAGGAATGACAACTTTACACGCACACAGACGCGCTTGGACACAACCAGAATTAGTTGCCACAAGAAATAAATTTCCATCTAACAAACAAGGCTAATTTATAAGCAATGATGGAAGTTTTTCGCAGGTTTCTACTACTTGTATTTCCAAAACTAACTTTGCCGGGTATACAGTTTCAGAACTACTTAGTTCTTACTTAGTACTTACTAAGGAATATGGTTATTGCCTCTAGCTATATCAAAAATATGTATATTTACAAAGATCTGAATATTTCAAAGGCATAAGTGGAAATAAAGAAGATGGGCCAGAAACATGGAGAATGGCTTCACCTCCATCCAAATCCAGAGCTTGTCCAACTGCTCGATACCCAGCAGACGGTGAGAGATTCCGAATAGGACTAAACCATTCGAGCTAGTGCAGTGTGGTGTTATGATTAGTGCACACGAAAACTAATGTGCTAATGGGCAGTATTTAGTTGTTTATATGTGCTTAAAACATTATGGAATTTTTATATGTACCCTGTCATGCCTTGCTGGGGCACAATGGTGAGAAATGAGGAAGAAAACAAATAATAATGACATAAAAACCTCTTAACCACAGACTTTCTTTATTTTACCTTTATGTACGTTTCAGTTACCAAGTAACCATTCTCAGATGGATAACGTACAAAGAATAACAGTTTTTTTATTTATTATTAAATTCAACCACAGTATATTTTTAATAAATAGTAACAGCATGGCTTCTCGAGATTCTTTTTATGTTATCCCTCTGAGGATGGTTACTTAGTAACTGAAACGTACATAATGGTCAAATAAAGAATGTTCATAATTAAAAGGTGTTTATGTATTTATTATTAAATTCAACCACAGTATTCCTAACAAATAGTGAGAAAACGAAGCATACGTTTCATGGAAGTTGAAATTTGCAGTACATCAGAGGCTGAGGCAATCATACGCAAGCCAACATACAATTTTTATGTATAAAGATTAATATGGGAGTATTCCCTTACTTGCGACAGGTGGTCCGGTTGCTTGATCACAGCTGACCGTAAAAAAAGCTATTTTCTTGCGAACGCCGTTATGTCACTTCCGTGAAAAAAATTAATAATGTCAATCTTTGAAGAAGGTTGTATGTCGCGTGAAAATTTTATTTTAATGGCTGCAAAAAGTTTAACAGTTTTTGAAATGTACACAAACCAACAAAACATTTTTATACATAAAAATTCATAAAATAAGTTTTAATATAAAAATTGTATAGTATCCAGCTTTCGGAATTATGTTTGAGCAATTGCTTCGCCCAGCTTTATGAGTCTAAAGGTATTGTATTTTGGGTCTTTACTCTTGGTTAACGTGTATTGCGAGCGTCAGTTTCCTTATTAAGTGAAACAAATTTATAGTATTTAGCTTAATTTGAATTTGTTCGTGGATTGTTGAGGGTTTGCAGGTTCTAGAAACATAAAACTCCGTGGTCTGCTATATATTGGATGATCACGTGTGTATGGCCGCATACCTAAAGCAGACCCACCTCTCTATAGACCCATATCTCTATAAAACCACCTCTCTATAGACCCAGCTCACTGTAATAGACCCACCTGACTATAGACCTACCTCTTTATAGACTCCTCTCTCTGTAATAGACCCACCACTCTATAGACCCACCTCTCTATAGGCCCAGCTCTCTGTAATAGACCCACCTGACTATAGACCTACCTCTTTATAGACCCAGCTCTCTGTAATAGACCCACCTGACTACAGAGCCACCTCTCTATAGACCCCCCTCGCTGTAGACCAAGCTCTCTGTAATAGACCCACCTGACTATAGAGCCACCTCTCTATAGAGCCTCCTCTCTATAGACCCACCTCTCTGTAATAGACCCACCTCTCTATAGACCTAGCTCTCTGTAATAGACCCACCTGACTATAGAGCCACCTCTCTATAGAGCCAGCTCTCTATAGACCCACCTCTCTGTAATAGACCCACCTCTCTATAGACCCATATCTCTATAGACTCACCTCTCTATAGACCCAGCTCTCTGTAATAGACCCACCTGACTATAGACTTACCTCTTTATAGACCCAGCTCTCTGTAATATACCCACCTGACTATAGAACTACCTCTCTATAGACATACCTCTCTATAGACCCACCACCTCTCTATAGGCCCAAAAGAATAGGAACACAAGCAAACATTCTTAGGGTCACCTTTTGAAGGAACCATATGGTAACCCGGCCTACGTTGGTATGCGTCGCACATCTCCCTTAACCTCTACCATAGTCGTTAAAATCTGCGGTATTGTTGGCCTTTTATGTTTAAAGTAGACCTATAGACAAAATGTCCTTGAACATAAACACCTCCTGGAGAAATATTAATGTATTTAATGTAATTGTGTTGATTCATTTTGTGTATCTCAATTTTTCTATAAAATTTTTAGAAGTCCTCCAAATTTGCAAAATAATGTTTATAATATAATCAGATGGTACTACAATTACATGCTTTCACACTACTAACAGTTGAAGAAGCCTGCCTAATAAACGAGTCTTCTGCAATAAATTCGCACCAATACAATTTTACAAATACAAAGGCTATAGATACTCCCCTAAGAGAGGAAATGCAAGTCTACTTCTAGCGAAGTAAAACCTTTTCCTCCGCGAAAGCAACCATCATTAAAGTATTCCTGAATCTCGATCTACGCTTTGTTGTCCAGATTGCTTCCCTCTGATTACAGGCATCCGAAGTAATATCTTTACATTACTGAAAGGCGTTAACTGGTTACCGACCGGTCTGGAGCGTCCGGCTTCTCCGACTTTCCAAAACTAAAAGGACAAAACGACCCGATATTCCGTCCCACTAGATCCCCATCTAGTAAGTTTGTTCTACATTCTAGTTTATCCGTTGCTTAGTGTATTTCATAAAGATGGATTACCTGACTTGCTACACAGTAACGATTCTCCAATCCCCAACCTGACCACCAAGTCTGAGATTGCTCCTAAATATCAACTATAAACCCAACTATTAACCTTAAATCCAACCAGAACCTTAGTGAACATGTACAGTTAAACTGGATTAAGTGTGGATTAAGGCAGGATTAGCTTAGTTCAAGTTAGTTTAGCTTAGTTTAGATTAGGAATAAGACAAAGTTGGAGTTGGCTTAAATTTGTACGCAATATAAGAGTCATACTAAGCGTGACGAGCCTTGGAAAGTTCTGACGTTATCATTATGGACTTGGCGAAGATTTGTCAAGACAAATAGCAGCATTTCCGTTACGATTTATGCGTTTCACTTTACAAGTAAAATATTGTTTTAATCTGTAAATTGTCAGGAACGCTGTAAAATAGGAGTTATAAAACATCTTGTGCAAACATCTCGGGACAATATTAGCCCCGCGGGAGTGCTTAATAGCTTTATTTTATTTCTTTGTATGACTCAAACATTGGCAACGACGTCTCCTAAGTATTGTTACCTCTGAAGAGAGAATAAATATAAAAACACGGTCCCGACATTTTAGTGATTATACCATTTATATCAAGGTACTAACAGGTAGGTTAACTTGGCCCGTTTTTATACAAGTCTTCAATTTATGTTTTACAAAAGCGAAATTTCATACGATATCCAAATAATATATATATTAGAATTACAAGTAATATATAAAATAAAACTAAAGTCGACTCCTACTTAGGTAAAAAAAACAAAATGTTTTTCAAGTTACTTTTTATTAAACAATTAACAATATATATATATATATATATATATATATATATATATATACAATTATAAAGAACATAAGTCAAAATACAAATACAAGAATTATAATTGACAATTGTTTAATATTCCTGATGATGTTGGTACTGTTAGCCAACGAAAAGCTTTGAATTGTAAATTCAATTATAATTCTTGTATTTGTATTTTGACTTATGTTCTTTATAAATACACAAGAGTACATATTGCGATATTTATATATGATAGGCTCACAATATTAAGTGACAAAATAGAAGGCGAAATTAATTATAAAAATTAATTTATTAAATTTATTTAACAAATTAATATTTGAAAAACTATTTAATAACATCAAGTGTCGTCCACTACAAGTTTTAAAAATATATTTGAACATGTAGTGATTGAATAAAATGAATTTTATAGACGTTTGAAAATTTGAACAAGAGATATAAAGAAGTAATCTAAAATGAAAAACTTTAAGTCAATTTTCATATAAATCAAAAGAAAACATTTTATTTTATAATGACAATGATATAAATATGTATATAGATATGACAGAATAACAATATTATGTAGCAAAATATAATGCGAATTTCTATTTTTATGTATATTGTTGGACTATTATTTTTGTTTGTTACATATATATACGCTTTTTTCGTCGCTTGCATTGTGTTGTAGTTTATTTTCGGTTTACTTTCCTATTGCCCGATTGTGAAGCAAGGTTCGATACTAATAATCCATTTTGTTTGTTTGTTTTATTCTTTTCATTAATTTTTAATCCTAGAGCATTATTTATGATATTGTGTGGTAACCATGGCAACAGTTCAAGGTTGTACAATGGAGATTTCAACGACAACCAGATGGTCGCAAAAAGAAACTAATTTACATCTCTGAGATATTCATTTTCATGTATGGAATCGTTGTTTAAGTCCCTAAGCGCTCGACTTCGAACATGAAGATAGTCAGATCGTATGCGACTTAAATCCCAATGTTTTAACATTTAATCCTTGATTAACGTCAATTGTCATCCACTATAGGCTACAAAAAATGTGTTTGAACTTATTGGATGAATAAAAATGTATTTAATTAACGATTGAAAACTTGTACAAGATATATATAAGGAGAGTGGAGTTAATAGAAGGAATTGTAAAAACAGTTTTATTTGGGACATACAGTTCTATAATATAAATTAGTTCTTATAACACAAAAATAATTATAAGTCATATATGTTTGCCCTCTGATAATTTTAATTTCGTAGAAACTTAATTTTTAAAGTATACTAAAACTGAATAATAAAACTATGAAGATAAAGGTATAAATATGTAAAAATAACCTAACAGCCAGAGCTAGGTAATATTTACGGAGCCGTGGCGGTGATGCTGCTCTGTTCTTTAATCCTTTTTAAGTAGCCCGTTTGTTTACGTTGTGGTTTCTACTGATCCTAAAAGCTTTGTGCTGGGCTGTAGTTTTTATTTTTACGGGTTGCGTCCCGATAATATATACAGAAAAAGGTCTTCATTCTATTGGGGTGGATTGGTTTCCCATTCCTCAGTCCAAACTTTGCATCAGTTTTTTTTGGGATTCCTTTGCGTTTCTATTTGGTGACATTTCGGAATGTTTTCGTGTCTGCTTCTTACTGTGGCTATTCTGTTATTCCCACTATTATGAATCAATAGTTTTGTCTTGTAATTTACTATTTTTAACTAATGGAAACTTTAAGGAAAATTTAAAAAATCTAAATAGTACAACTTATAAGTGATAATTAACAATAAAAAATATATACCCATTAAAATAATTCAATCTTTATTAAAATAATTAATTTTTTACACAATATCAAGAGCACAGTGATACAATATATTCCAATTAAAATATTGGAAAGAACCCCAGTACCTCAAAAATAATCAAAAATAACAAATAAAACAAGTTACTTTAGATTAAATTTAAACCCAACTTACATAAAGGTTTTGCTCAGTAGACCTTGAAGCCATGATAAAACAAAATATCAAGAGCACAGTGATACAATATATTCCAATTAAAATATTGGAAAGAACCCCAGTACCTCAAAAATAATCAAAAATAACAAATAAAACAAGTTACTTTAGATTAAATTTAAACCCAACTTACATAAAGGTTTTGCTCAGTTGACCTTGAAGCCATGATAAAACAAAATATCAAGAGCACAGTGGTGCAATATATTCCAATTAAAATATTGGAAAGAACCCCAGTACCTCAAAAATAATCAAAAATAACAAATAAAACAAGTTACTTTAGATTAAATTTAAACCCAACTTACATAAAGGTTTTGCTCAGTTGACCTTGAAGCCATGATAAAACAAAATATCAAGAGCACAGTGGTGCAATATATTCCAATTAAAATATTGGAAAGAACCCCAGTACCTCAAAAATAATCAAAAATAACAAATAAAACAAGTTACTTTAGATTAAATTTAAACTCAGCTTACATAAAGGTTTTGCTCAGTTGACCTTGAAGCCATGATAAAACAAAATATCAAGAGCACAGTGGTGCAATATATTCCAATTAAAATATTGGAAAGAACCCCAGTACCTCAAAAATAATCAAAAATAACAAATAAAACAAGTTACTTAAGATTAAATTTAAACTCAGCTTACATAAAGGTTTTGCTCAGTTGACCTTGAAGCCATGATAAAACAAAATATCAAGAGCACAGTGGTGCAATATATTACAATGAAAATATTGGAAAGATCCCCAATACCACAAAAATAATTAAAAATAACAAATAAAACATGTTACTTATGCTTACTTCACCCCTATATATAGCGACATTAGAGAGTGATTGGTATAACTTCTTGTTGCTAGATTGTAATTTTGTAATAAGACCCTCTGATGATGATGATGACATGGTCATCGAAATGTACATAAGGGTTTAATCTTAAGTAACTTATTTTAGTTGTTATTTTTGTGGTATTACGGTTCTTTCCAATATTTTCTTTGTGAACTATTTTTAGTTCAATGATTGTTTTGTTACCTCTCCTTGGTGTCTGGCTCTATGCTGCAACCTTCCTGATCATTCTATTATAGAATTTGATAGTAAACTAGGTTCAATGCTTTTTAGCTTTAAACACATCGTAGATTCATTGAAATTGTTCAACAATGATACAGGGGTTTTTTATTGTATTTCAGACCTCTAGAAACAATCAAAAAATATTTTACTGGCTCTCTGGGGAGATGTAAAATATTAATAATGTTGTGTGAAATTCTCTGGGATGGGCGAGTTTCGATGTGTGTTTTTAGTAATGAGCAATTTTGCACTGCAGATGGAAAACGTTTCGTCTAATCGAAACCAACAAAAATGCATAATGCATTGTATGCATAATGGATATGACGACCTATCTCAAAATTTTAGATTTCATATAAAAACATAAACATTTTTAATTTCGGAAAGAGTACAATGGAAATATTAGGTGTGATAATAACCTTTTCAAATGTTTTTCGTTTTGATCAGGTGTTTTTTCTTGAAAAAGATTTTGTAAAACAATTTATCTTTTCAATTTTATTTTAGCTTTATTCACGATAGTCCAAAATGGATTCGACAGTCGAAATCTATATAAGAAATAATTGAGCTGGCGTATGATTTAAAGTTACAAATAAATAACTGAACACGATCTGACTAAAGAGTTGCAGTTGAAAATGTGTTTTAGTGTCACTGATGATGATGATGACATAAGTAACTGAAACACAGTAAGGTATATTATTTTGTTAGTTCGTGTGCAGATATTTATTTCTTTATAGATTAAATCTATAAGACGTCGTATTAAGAGAAAGAGGGAGGGGCAGAGAAAAGGAGAGAGAACTATGCTAGCTTGTAATAATAGAATATATATTTGTAATAATATTCTACCTAATTTAAAAAAGGGTTTTCAGATAGAGTCACCATTTTATTGTGTAAAAGCCTTGATTAAGTTGAACCTTTTGGTATCGACTTTTATTATTATTTCAAATACCGTTACATGATTACGTTTGTCTGCTTTAGATGAAAGACCTGCACCACGACCATCTAGTCAGGTTCTACGGTGCCTGCATTGACCCGCCTGACTGTTGCCTGCTCACGGAATACTGTCCCAAAGGTAGCCTTCAAGACATTCTGGAGAACGAGTCCTTCAAGTTGGATTCAATGTTTAGATACAGTCTGATGCATGACATAATCAAGGTATGTCACACTTGTCGAAGGCACGACATAATAAAGCTTAGTCGTTTGTAGCTGTGTTATAGTACCATTAAATTAGCCATCCTATTATAAATTTATACTAAAAGAATTATGGTGAGGTTACCTTTTGACTATAGTTTCTTCATTACCTGCTAATTCCTGTGTAAGCTACAGCATGACACCTAATTACCATATAATTCATCAAGTTTTAGATTGCTGCTTGGATAATATATGTTATAAAAACATTTCATTGTATGTGGTTTGCGCATGCATTTGTAATGTGCCTAAATGCTACTTATTTATAGAACTTATTGTTATACTAATATTGTATTAGGTTTGGAAGAGGTTTTATTATACTGCTGCTTAGTTCGAACAAACATTTGAAATTATTGTTTTCGTAAAGTGTAATCTAGGGGCGATCTTTTCTTAAGAGAGACAGGAAGATTGAAAACAGGGAAAGAGTAACAAAGGCCGACCTGTGACATAACCTTAAACTCTCTTTTCTGGCAAAAAAAAACAAACACGAAAGAAATAAAAAAATACATTTGTAAAAGTATTGTTCAGAGCGCTACACTCTACGGCCCAGAGGTATGGGATGTTAGTAAAACTAATAATAATAAACTGTTGACGATGGAAATAGACTATTTATGATGATGCTGCGGTAAATTGAGACTTGGAAGGGTCAGAAATGAACAAATACGTAGTAAAATTATAATTGATAAAAATATAATGGAGGAGATAGAAAGAAGGCAATTAGCATGGTTTGTCTTTAGGTGTAAAGACACTGAAGATTTCAGAAGACAGGTGGCCACAAAAGACACTAGAGTGGATTCCTTCTGAGAAAGTGAAGAGAGGTCGGCCACAAAGAAGTTGGAGAGGTGACATCGACGAAACATCTACAAGAAACCTAGAATAGGTATTAACTATGACAGAAGATATTGAAATAAGGGACGGAGAGACGATAACAGCCGTAATAGATCCGTTATGTATATGTAAATATTTTTTATTGTTAGTTATTTGATGTAGGAATTTGGAGTAAAACTTTAAGAATTGCTTCTTATGTTATGTAAATAATAAATAGTTTAAGTTTATTTTTATAGTTACATAACTGATAAAAGAAGTATTTTTTTTTTAAACTGATATTTAATGTTGGTTTTAATATTGAAAATTTACTTCTAAAGAACAGATTCTAATTTCTTTTTATACGATGTGAAAATGTTTTTGGCTTAGAGATAGTCGATCCAGTGACTTTAACGGATAGGTGAATTTCGTCACAGTACCAGGTTTGGACCAGTGACTTTTACCAGTGACAAGAGATACTGAGACTGCTTTGGATGCACAAATAATAGGTAGGCATACATCACTGATAAAATGATTCAACATCTCCATTTTTTAGAAGGCTCTTTTGATTTAAAAATAAACTCCTACGAAATTAAGAACAAACTACCGAGTGCGAAATAGCGTCTACTGTACACAACACTGTCAATGTCGTGAAACACGAGTAGAGCCAGTGACAGCGACAAATCAACCGATGACAGCCGTGGTAAAATATCAGTAACTTTTCAGTAAGCTACGTCGACATTTTAGCCAATCGAAACAAAGACAATCCCCTTCCCCCCTTCAATTGACACTGCACGATGATCGACGTCATGAGCCGAGCGGTGATAGCAGAGGCAGTGACAGCAACAAATCTAGCCAGTGTCTTACACATTTTGCTCTTTCATAACAGACAGTCTCCGATCTATCCAATGTCATTGGAACTGAGTTTTTCCATATTTTGTCACTGGTACCAACAGTGACAAACGAATATCAGTGACAAATCACGGTGACAGAAAATATCGACCCTCATTAATTTGATGGGCATTGTTTTATTCAATTACTGTTAATTTTTTTATATATTTATTTTAAAAAGAATGTAGAGTTTTAAAGAACCTATATAAACATAGTAAATTGGTATGGGAATAATTTTAAGTAGCATAGATTCATATATTTGTATACAATTGTGAAAAGGATTTTTTAAAATTTTTTATTTTAAGCTTAAGGTAATTGTTATTTTACGGTGCAAAAGATATTTCTAAAAACAAAGTGACGTAAAGGGATTTATAATGTATTCATTTAACTGCTAAACAGAATTGCTTTTTTGCAGATTTTACATAGCAGTTGTATAAACGCAAAATATTTTTCCATCCCGTTTTTCGCCCCAACATGTTGCAGCAACACGTCTTCATTTCAGACTAATTAAAAGTTTAAGATATCTTGCAATGCTTAACAATAACAATGGCAGGTCACGGCTGATGAATGTGTTTACAAAACGAGCAGTCGATTTCAATGAAACCTTTAGCTCCGTATGGGGTGTATTTATTCAAGTGAATCTGAATGTTTGTTTAATAATAGGGATCTTTGAGTAAATTTAAACAGCTGTTAAACATGGTTTTAAATTATATTGTGTTTGCTTAGCTACAAATGGGATGTTTACAAATGCATTACCAAATAGTAAACGTTTTAATAAAATAATATTGTTTGAAATAAAATTTAAAACCTGGATAATTTATTACACTGATTACAAAAACATGAAAAAACCGTAAATATTTGTTTTATAAATTTAATAATATGCATTACCTTCCAAATAATGACAAATAAACTCAAGTCTAAAACAAGGAAATGCAATAGAAAATATAGTGTAAGCTACTGTATAGTATCAGAGCTTTGAATGAAATCTCCCTCCTCTCGTTTTTAGGTTAAAAAACTAGTTTTAGGTCACTTTTTATACTACATTAAGTAAATTTAATATCATTATAAGGTAAATTAAAGTTTAAACAACGTTATTAGCTTTTTACGTCACAAGATTTTAAGCTTATTTCTTGTAGAGAAAAATAAAAAAAAGAAGAGTTGCCCACTTTCCCGATTTTAAAAAAGAAGTGCCTCACCATTACTCCGCCTCCATCCTCCTAACTAAATAAAAGTCCTTCCAAATACCAACAGCCCAATTCAATACCTAACCTGGCAGTGTTAAAGTTGAGTTCACCAAACCATCTCTAAGTTACCGACGTTTTACATTAAATTTTAATATATTTTAAAATTTTGTATTTTTATTAGAGTCTGTGATTTTGTAAAATATATTTGGTAAGGGGTGCTCGTAAATTGTTTTGTTTCAAATATGTGAAATAATATGGTGCTCACTAAGAGGTATATACTTAATAAATACTATAAAACCGATTCACTGCTGTTATAATACTCGTAATTAATATTATCTATAATTAGTGGTTAGGAGCCAAATATATTCATAAGTACCTGACGTGAAATTTGGGTAAAGTTATAAAATAACATCCCTATAAGAGTTAATAAAGAGTATAGCTTAGCAAATTAAATTAGTCTTTAAGAGATAGCAAAGCTACTGTTTTTAAATGAAAACAGTTTAGGGCATTGTGAACGAAGTAAAAGAGAATTCAGATGTTACATGTCACTGAGATAAATGGATTGATTGTTTGGATAAAGTAACAGAAACAGACAGTTGACAAGTGGATACCGTTTTGTTTGCAGTGAAATATTTACATTTGGGGTAAAATCTATTGATTGTTTTTTAAGGCACATGTGTTTTTAAGGCAGACATTTTTACTTGAAATACGGAAACAGACATAAGTGTTTTTTATTTTATTTTTTTTTAAATTTTGAAGTGATTATCAAATTGTATTATCCTTGCCTTGTGAAAGCTATTCAAAACAACGGAGATAACAATAAATACATATACGTATATAGTGTATGTATATATGGAAGGAAGAATTGTTGGGAGGATGGAAGTACGGACGGATAGATGGATTGATGGATGTTTGGATGGATTGATGGATAGATTACTATGATTGCTATATTTATGGACGGACGGATGGATAGATGGATGGATTGATGGATGGACAGATAGTTGGATGGACGGGTGGTTGCGTGTATGGAGAGTTAGATGGCTAGATTGATGGATTGATTGATGGGTGAAAGGATAGACGGATGAATGGATGAATAAATGGACGGGTGGATGGATGGATGGTTGGTTAGATTTTTATTGGATGGATGGATGATTGATGGGTGGCTGTATGGATGGATTGATTGATAGATGAAAGAATAGACGGATGGATGGATGAGTGGATGGATGGATGGATGAATTGATGGTTAGATTGAATAATGGACGGATGGATGATTGATGGGTGGCTGATGGATGGATTAATTGATGGATGAAAGAATAGACGGATGGAAGGATGAACGGATGGACGAGTGGATGGATGGATGGATGGTTTGATTGATTAATGGATGGATGGATGGATGATTGATGGGTGGCTGGATGGATGGATTGATTGATAGATGAAAGGATAGACGGACGGATGGATAGATGGATGAATTGATGGAGGCATGAGATTGATTGATGGATGAAAGGATAGACGGATGGATGAATGAATGAATAGATGGGTGAATGGATGGATGGATGGATGAATGGATGGATGGTTAGATTGATTAATGGACGGATGGATGATTGATGGGTGGCTGATCGATGGATTGATTGATGGATGAAAGAATAGACGGATGGACTGGTGGATGGATGGTTAGATTAATTAATGGATGGATGGATGGATGGATGATTGATGGCTGGCTGGATGGATGAATTGATTGATGGATATGAAAGGATAGACGGACGGATGGATAGATGAATGAATTGATGGAGGGATGGGATTGATTGATGGATGAAAGTATAGACGGGTGGATAGATGAAATGATGGAGGGATGAATGGATGGACGGATGAATGGAAGAATAAATGGACGGGTGGATAGATGGATGGTTGGTTAGATTTTTATTGGATGGATGGATGATTGATGGGTGGCTGTATGGATGGATTGATTGATAGATGAAAGAATAGACGGATTGATGGATGAGTGGATGGATGGATGGATGGATTGATGGTTAGATTGATTAATGGACGGATGGATGATTGATGGGTGGCTGATGGATGGGTTGATTGATGGATGAAAGAATAGACGGATGGACGGATGAACGGATGGACGGGTGGATGGATGGATGGATGGTTAGATTGATTAGTGGATGGATGGATGGATGATTGATGGGTGGCTGGATGGATGGATTGATTGATGGATGGAAGGATAGACGGACGGATGGATAGATGGATGAATTGATGGAGTCATGAGATTGATTGATGGATGAAAGGATAGACGGATGGATGAATGAATGGATAGAGGGGTGAATGGATGGATGGATGGATGGATGAATGGATGGGTGGTTAGATTGATTAATGGACGGATGGATGATTGATGGGTGGCTGATGGATGGATTGATTGATGGATGAAAGAATAGACGGATGGACGGGTGGATGGATGGATGGATGGTTAGATTAATTAATGGGTGGCTGGATGGATGGATTGATTGATGGATGAAAGGATAGATGGACGGATGGATAGATGGATGAATTGATGGAGGGATGGGATTGATTGATGGATGAAAGTATAGACGGATGGATAGATGAAATGATGGAGGGATGAATGGATGGACGGATGGATGGTTAGATTGATTGATGGATTAATGGATTAATGGGCAGATTTACAAATGGGCAAACGGATGGATAGATGAAATGATGGAGGGATGAATGGATGGACGGATGGATGGTTGGATTGATTGATTTATGGATGAATGGACTGATGGATGGATGGATGGAAAGTTAGATAGACACATAAGGGAAGAGAGACAGAGAGAAAGAACACACCTAGAATTTCTCCGTGATAAGAATTCCTATTGGATTACTCTAATCAACCCTCTACACTAGATGTACCAATTTCCCAATGATAGTATCAGGGAGTTTTTTTATCCTGAAGTCATCCACACAGTTTATTCTTCTTACTAAAAGTTCCTTTACAACCCTTGTAAACTATTTTTATTTACTAATATTTGATTCCATATTTAACTTGAGCAAATACACTCAAGCATTAAAATATTCAAATACTCAAATATTTATTTTTTCTTGTACACTTTGACATAGACCAACATGGAAACACTTGATTATAGTAGCATTTATTTTTTGTTCTTAATGGCTGTATTAAAATTCAATTGAGTCTATAATTCTATGTTCCACGGAGGTTTTTATTAGACCAAAATTTAATTCTAATGTATCCCAGTGTTTACATTCATATATATATATATATATATATATATATATATATATATATATACAAAATATGTTTTTTGTTTATCGATAAAAAACAACTCTATTCAAATACAAGAACTATTTATTAATTTATATACAAAGCTTTTCGTTGATAAACAGTACCAACATCATCAGAAATGAATAATACAATAATGCATTATAGGAGCCGAGTTATATGCGCTCTTCACTCGCTCTTCTACTGTTGTTGGGTTCACCTCGTCAATGCTGGATGAGATTCTAGCGAAACGTCGGAACTGCGAATTTATGGACTGCAGAGTGAATGTATGTACTCCAGATAGTAACTATTCATCATATTTTTCCATCCGTGAAGAAATACGTATCAGCATATATATGTATTTATATATTTAATTTTAATTGTTTAATATTCCTGATGATATCTTTACTGTTAGCCAACGAAAAGCTTTGAATTGTAAATTCAATTATAATTCTTGTAATTGTTTTTTGACTCTTCTTTATTAATACACAAGAATACATATATATATATATATATATATATATATATATATATATATATATATATATATACATATATATATATATATATATATATATATATATATATATATATATATATATATGTATATATATATATACATATATATATATATATATATATATATATATATATATATATATATATATATGTTTCAGTGTATTTAGAAATGTTATTTATTCCTCATAATCATATCGTTATCATATGTAATAAATCTAGCGAGAGAAAGAGAGAGATAGGGAGAGAGAGAGTAAAATATTTTCTCCTTGCCAATCAACATTATTACCTATTCGAGCACAAGAACCCTTTAATGTTTGGGAAAATACGGTTCAACAATTAATACTCCCGGAATAACACAAGTTGTTTAAAATAAATATAAATTCCAATTTCCTCACAGACGTATTCGTTGAGAGACCGAAATTCCTTGCGCAAATCGAAGCACGTACAGGCATCCAGTTAAATAAAGAGCTGCGTTTCAGTTTAAAAACAATACATAATACCTATAGCCTCTGAATACAGCAAATTCATACATCTATGATGTTATAGCTCCAATGCTATATAATCTCGGCACACTTGGATGCCGATTACATATATTTATGGCAAGTATCGCATAATTTTATTAATAAACCCATTTTTGTTTCATTTTAAATCAGAATACAAGGTTATAATAAAAGCGTGTGTGATCTGAAACAATTTATTATTTTTAACAAAATTTTTCATTTAATAACGAATATGTTCAAAATAAATTTATTATTATGAATAATGTATATATATATATATATATATATATATATATATATATATATATATACGTATTCCTTCACGGATGGAAAAATATGATGAATAGTTACTATCTGGAGTACATCCGTTCATTCTGCAGTCCATAAATTCGCAGTTCCGACGTTTCGCTAGAATCTCATCCAGCATTGTCTAAGTTGTTGGGTTCACCTCGTCAATGCTGGATGAGATTCTAGCGAAACGTCGGAACTGCGAATTTATGGACTGCAGAATGAACGGATGTACTCCAGATAGTAACTATTCATCATATATATATATATATATATATATATATATATATATATATATATATATAAATATATATATATATTTATTTATTTATTTATTTATTCATGTGTGTGTGTGTGTGTGTGCGTGTAGTGTATGTGTAAAATTATATAATTATTTTCGGTAATATAATTTGTAGTTTATTTAATAAATTTTCTTTAAATTTATTTTTCGTATTTTTTTAAAAATATTATTGTTTAATTATTTGAATTATTTTATATTTATAAATTATAAGGTAGCTTTGAATTCGTTACTATTTAATAAACCACTTACTACTGAAGTTGGTAAACACCTCTCTATGCTTCTTTTAAATGCCTTGCCTATTACTATCCACGCGTCATTTTAGGTCATAACACGCGACTACTAACAGAGGGTCATAAATAGGTTTCAGGCAATTTCATTTGATTTTTGGATTAAAATGCCGTATTTAGTACTTCAGATGCCCACTTAAGTCATGATTGATCAGGGAATATCTAAGCCTTTAATATCCCTGTATTGCTGTACTTATTCTTGCCCACTTTTGTGCGCGTAATTTAGCAAAGTCAGGCAACCATTGTAGTATAAAGTAAATACGTTTAGCCTCGCCCCAGTCAGGTACTTCGCCCATAACATCAAACGAAAGTCTGACGAAGCCAATAGAGGGAAACAGTGGGCATAATTCTGCAGCAGCGGCCTGCAGGACAACTGACATCAAGTGGTGTGACCCGCTCCTACTCCTGATTGGCCACGAGTATCTCCAGACTCATCGCTGGCGTGCAGACTCTGTGACGGGGACCACATCTCTACATCCGCTGAGCAGGAGAATCCAGCTATCCAGACACGGTCGCTGATCGGAGACTCGATGCTGAGTAGATCAACAGCCAAGAGCGAGCATTACACTGGTTAGACAGACACAACTGTACATCTAAAATAGAGCTTGAAACTTCCCCGTTACTCGCAGAATCGAATAACCTTACTCCTCCCGTTACCTCTCACATCACAACCATTGACCAATCTGACTGAAGTGTTTTTCTGTTTGCAGGGCATGTGCTACCTCCACGCCAGTGAGATCAAGTCGCACGGCTCGCTCAAGTCGTCGAATTGTGTCGTCGACAGTCGCTTTGTCTTGAAGATCGCCGACTTCGGACTCCGCTGCCTCCGAGTGGCCGATGATTCATGTGACGAGAGCGACTCCTACGCGTTCTGGAGAAGTAAGGCAGCAGAATTGTAAAAATTAAAAATTAAATTTGTCTGATTTTAAACTTTCTTGCAACTACTAATGAAAATATTTAGGATTTAGGATATAAAATGTATTTTCAAAAAGTGATGACATTTTATATAATATCGGACTTTCAAAATAGTTCAAAATATACAGACCCAATACTATAATATAGTGCTTACACATAGTTTCAATTTACATGGAAATACTTGACATTTTCCAGAGATATGATATCACCAGTATGAATATAATTTCTAAAAATATATTTAAAAATTAAAATTCCATACACTACATTCAGAATACTAATATTAAAATAAAAATAAGTTGAAAACTAACTAGAGTAAATTCCATTAAATAATTATATTGTTATTAAATTTTTAAAAAAATTTATTATATAGCGCTAATAAACACACACACAAACAGGCGAGCGCCCGTAACCACGCACACGAACGCACAGGAGAACACACGGCGCACAAACACACTTACACACACACACATATATATATATATATATATATATATATATATATATATATATATATATATATATTTATATACACAAGCACGCAACACACGCACATACGCACACGCACACACGCAGATATACAACCACGCACATACACACATAGACACACGCGCGCGCGCGCACACACACACACACACACACACACGCACGCACGCAGCACACGTACATACACACACGTACACAATATTTTATTGGATGAAAATTAATGAGACTATAATTTATATATATATATAATAAGTTTTCTTGTTATAATCTAAAACAACATAGGTTATTCAAATACAAGAATATTATTTATTTATTTATATTTATATATATGTATTATGAGATATTATATAATATACTTTTCATGTACAACGTGCCAATTATATGTCCATTATTTTCTTCGTTTTTCTAATGTCTATAAACTAGTTTTGTTATTCCCATGTGAAACATACTTATGAGAGTCATTTTATAAAACGTATAAAGTAGCGTAGAAATAAATTGCATGTGGTTAGATGGCCGTACGAAGGAAAGAGGGTAAGAAATAAGGCGTTGGGAGCGTACTAGTCATATGATAGCCTTAAACAAATTGTTTGCCATTGATTCCTCGTCCAGCAATAGCAACGAACACTTCACAAAATAGACGGTCATAATGTAAGGCGGGATAGGGTAAACAAATCATTTGTTTTTGTACTAATATTCTTTGCAATAAAATGTTTTTCTTTTAGGCGTAACAATACATTTTACTGATTTAAGGATATTCATTACGTTCATTGTCGTACTTATACTTAATGATTTTTAAAGTGTTTTATAAAATTCGCTATAAATTTTCATATTTTAATACTAGTGAACCTATTTTACTATAAGATCTTTTTGATCCAAACCGTTTGTACTTCCATCAGCGTTACTATATCCCCCGATATAAAATGTAGCCGATTTCAACATTTGTTTTCTTAAAAGCAAAGCCGTCTATAATATAAATGGGGCCTACTTATTATTTCACGCAAGATATCTCAGTGTTTGCAAGATCGATCGACGACTCTAAGATTTTTCTCCGAGAATAATGGAACAGGTTTAGATTGTCCTCGAGACTGGGATTTATCTTTCTTTTCGCGACTGTTTTTAATAATGCGTTGTCAGAAATGAACGCATTCATCTGATGTTGGTTCGATGGGCTCCTATTGTTTCACTACTTTTTATTTTAAAATAGAAAATTACTTTGAAATTTTGTTGACAAAACATTTCTTTTTCGCGACGTTTCATTAGCTTCTTGTGTTACGCCCTGGTTTTAAAGTAATTGCCAACATCCGTGTGTATTTATACAAAATTGTATACCTTCTTCTTAGCTTGTTCCTTTCTTACACTTAGAATGGATGGCCGGAGGGTCTATCTATCCCTTTACTTTATCTTTTCCTTCGTCTTCTTCCCTTTCTGCTATAAAGTATTGTGCTTCAGTTTATCTCTCTCTCAGTTTACTCTTTTTACCCATACTCACCATCTCCCTCACTTTACCATTGTCCACATTTTCTTTATCAGTGAATGGCTATTGTCTCACTACATTTTTTCTACTTTCGCCAAATCATACTCATCATCTCGCTCTCTTTTCCATTGTCCACATTTCCTTTAAAAATACATTCACTTTCGCCAAATCATAATCATCATCTCGCTCTCTTTTCCATTGTCCACATTTCCTTTAATAATACATTCACTTTCGCCAAATCATAATCATCATCTCGCTCTCTTTTCCATTGTCCACATTTCCTTTAATAATACATTCACTTTCGCCAAATCATAATCATCATCTCGCTCTCTTTTCCATTGTCCACATTTCCTTTAAAAATACATTCACTTTCGCCAAATCATAATCATCATCTCGCTCTCTTTTCCATTGTCCACATTTCCTTTAATAATACATTCACTTTCGCCAAATCATAATCATCATCTCGCTCTCTTTTCCATTGTCCACTTTTTCTTTAATAATACATTCACTAATGGCTGGTGTTTCACTACATTTATTCTACTATTGCCAATTCATACTCACCATTTCCTTCGCTTTACCATTGTCTTCATTTTCTTTAGCAGTTAATGGCTAGTGTCTCACTACATTTTTTCTACTTTCGCCAAATCATACTCATCATCTCGCTCTCTTTTCCATTGTCCACATTTCCTTTAAAAATACATTCACTTTCGCCAAATCATAATCATCATCTCGCTCTCTTTTCCATTGTCCACATTTCCTTTAATAATACATTCACTAATGGCTAGTGTTTCACTACATTTATTCTACTATTGCCAATTCATACTCACCATTTCCTTCGCTTTACCATTGTCTTCATTTTCTTTAGCAGTTAATGGCTAGTGTCTCACTACATTTTTCTACTTTCGCCAATTCATAATTATCATCTCACTCTCTTTTCCATTGTCCACATTTTCTTTAATAATACATTCACTAATGGCTAGTGTCTCACAACATTTTTCTACTTTCGCCAAATCATAATCATCATCTCGCTCTCTTTTCCATTGTCCACATTTCCTTTAATAATACATTCACTAATGGCTAGTGTTTCACTACATTTATTCTGCTATTGCCAAGTCATACTCACCATTTCCTTCGCTTTACCATTGTCTTCATTTTCTTTAGCAGTTAATGGCTAGTGTCTCACAACATGTTTCTACTTTCGCCAAATCATAATCATCATCTCGCTCTCTTTTCCATTGTCCACATTTCCTTTAATAATACATTCACTAATGGCTAGTGTCTCACAACATTTTTCTAGTTTCGCCAAATCATAATCATCATCTCGCTCTCTTTTCCATTGTCCACATTTCCTTTAATAATACATTCACTAATGGCTAGTGTCTCACAACATTTTTCTACTTTCGCCAAATCATAATCATCATCTCGCTCTCTTTTCCATTGTCCACATTTCCTTTAATAATACATTCACTAATGGCTAGTGTCTCACTACATTTATTCTACTATTGCCAATTCATACTCACCATTTCCTTCGCTTTACCATTGTCTTCATTTTCTTTAGCAGTTAATGGCTAGTGTCTCACTACATTTTTCTACTTTCGCCAATTCATAATTATCATCTCACTCTCTTTTCCATTGTCCACATTTTCTTTAATAATACATTCACTAATGGCTGGTGTTTCACTACATTTATTCTACTATTGCCAAGTCATACTCACCATTTCCTTCGCTTTACCATTGTCTTCATTTTCTTTAGCAGTTAATGGCTAGTGTCTCACTACATTTTTCTACTTTCGCCAAATCATACTCATCATCTCACTCTCTTTTCCATTGTCCACATTTTCTTTAATAATACATTCACTAATGGCTGGTGTTTCACTACATTTATTCTACTATTGCCAAGTCATACTCGCCATTTCCTTCGCTTTACCATTGTCTTCATTTTCTTTAGCAGTTAATGGCTAGTGTCTCACTACATTTTTCTACTTTCGCCAATTCATAATTATCATCTCACTCTCTTTTCCATTGTCCACATTTTCTTTAATAATACATTCACTAATGGCTAGTGTTTCACTACATTTATTCTGCTATTGCGAGTTCATACTCACCATTTCCTTCGCTTTACCATTGTCTTCATTTTCTTTAGCAGTTAATGGCTAGTGTCTCACAACATTTTTCTACTTTCGCCAAATCATACTCATCATCTCACTCTCTTTTCCATTGTCCACATTTTCTTTAATAATACATTCACTAATGGCTGGTGTTTCACTACATTTATTCTACTATTGCCAAGTCATACTCGCCATTTCCTTCGCTTTACCATTGTCTTCATTTTCTTTAGCAGTTAATGGCTAGTGTCTCACTACATTTTTCTACTTTCGCCAATTCATAATTATCATCTCACTCTCTTTTCCATTGTCCACATTTTCTTTAATAATACATTCACTAATGGCTAGTGTTTCACTACATTTATTCTACTATTGCCAATTCATACTCACCATTTCCTTCGCTTTACCATTGTCTTCATTTTCTTTAGCAGTTAATGGCTAGTGTCTCACTACATTTTTCTACTTTCGCCAATTCATAATTATCATCTCACTCTCTTTTCCATTGTCCACATTTTCTTTAATAATACATTCACTAATGGCTAGTGTCTCACAACATTTTTCTACTTTCGCCAAATCATACTCATCATCTCACTCTCTTTTCCATTGTCCACATTTTCTTTAATAATACATTCACTAATGGCTGGTGTTTCACTACATTTAATCTGCTATTGCCAAGTCATACTCATCATCTCGCTCTCTTTTCCATTGTCCACATTTTCTTTAATAATACATTCACTAATGGCTAGTGTTTCACTACATTTATTCTGCTATTGCCAAGTCATACTCACCATTTCCTTCGCTTTACCATTGTCTTCATTTTCTTTAGCAGTTAAAGGCTAGTGTCTCACTACATTTTTCTACTTTCGCCAATTCATAATTATCATCTCGCTCTCTTGTCCAGTGTCCACTTTTCTTTAGTTGTGAATGGCTAGTGTTTCACTACATTTTATCTACTTTCGCCAAATCATACTCATCATCTCGCTCTCTTTTCCATTGTCCACTTTTTCTTTAATAATACATTCACTAATGGCTGGTGTTTCACTACATTTATTCTACTATTGCCAAGTCATACTCGCCATTTCCTTCGCTTTACCATTGTCTTCATTTTCTTTAGCAGTTAATGGCTAGTGTCTCACTACATTTTTCTACTCACGCCAAATCATACTCATCATCTCACTCTCTTTTCCATTGTCCACATTTTCTTTAATAATACATTCACTAATGGCTGGTGTTTCACTACATTTATTCTGCTATTGCCAAGTCATACTCATCATCTCGCTCTCTTTTCCATTGTCCACTTTTTCTTTAATAATACATTCACTAATGGCTGGTGTTTCACTACATTTATTCTGCTATTGCCAAGTCATACTCATCATCTCGCTCTCTTTTCCATTGTCCACATTTCCTTTAATAATACATTCACTAATGGCTAGTGTTTCACTACATTTATTCTGCTATTGCCAAGTCATACTCACCATTTCCTTCGCTTTACCATTGTCTTCATTTTCTTTAGCAGTTAAAGGCTAGTGTCTCACTACATTTTTCTACTTTCGCCAATTCATAATTATCATCTCGCTCTCTTGTCCAGTGTCCACTTTTCTTTAGTTGTGAATGGCTAGTGTTTCACTACATTTTATCTACTTTCGCCAAATCATACTCATCATCTCGCTCTCTTTTCCATTGTCCACTTTTTCTTTAATAATACATTCACTAATGTCTGGTGTTTCACTACATTTATTCTACTATTGCCAAGTCATACTCGCCATTTCCTTCGCTTTACCATTGTCTTCATTTTCTTTAGCAGTTAATGGCTAGTGTCTCACTACATTTTTCTACTTTCGTCAATTCATAATTATCATCTCGCTCTCTTTTCCAGTGTCCACATTTTCTTTAGTAGTGAATGGCTAGTGTTTCACTACATTTTATCTACTTTCGCCAAATCATACTCATCATCTCGCTCTCTTTTCCATTGTCCACATTTTCTTTAGCAGTTAATGGCTAGTGTCTCACTACATTTTTCTACTTTCGTCAATTCAAAATTATCATCTCGCTCTCTTTTCCAGTGTCCACATTTTCTTTAGTAGTGAATGGCTAGTGTTTCACTACATTTTATCTACTTTCGCCAAATCATACTCATCATCTCGCTCTCTTTTCCATTGTCCACATTTTCTTTAGCAGTTAAAGGCTAGTGTCTCACTACATTTTTCTACTTTCGTCAATTCATAATTATCATCTCGCTCTCTTTTCCAGTGTCCACATTTTCTTTAGCAGTTAATGGCTAGTGTCTCACTACATTTTTCTACTTTCGCCAATTCATAATTATCATCTCGCTCTCTTTTCCATTGTCCACATTTTCTTTAATAATACATTCACTAATGGCTGGTGTTTCACTACATTTATTCTACTATTGCCAAGTCATACTCACCATTTCCTTCGCTTTACCATTGTCTTCATTTTCTTTAGCAGTTAATGTCTAGTGGCTCACTACATTTTTTCTACTTTCGCCAATTCATACTTATCATCTCACTCTCTTTTTTATTGTCTACATTTTCTTTAGCAGTGAATGGCTAGTGTCTCACTACATTTCTTCTACTCACGCCAAGTCATACTCGTTATCTCGTACTCTTTTCCCTTGTAATTATTTCCTTTAGCTTTGACTAGTTGGTATCTCAGTACATGTCTTCCACTTGCTCCTAGCCCTACACATCACATTCTCTGTCTCCCACTCTTGTTTCTTGCCTTCGAGTTTTATGACTAGAGGACTGGACACAAATAGCTACAGTCTCATTACGTCACTTACTCCTAGCCCTATACATCACATTCTCTGTCTCCCACTCTTGTTTCTTGCCCTCGAGTTTTACGACTAGAGGACTGGACACAAATAGCTACAGTCTCATTACGTCACTTGCTCCTAGCCCTACACATCACATTCTCTGTCTCCCACTCTTGTTTCTTGCCCTCGAGTTTTATGACTAGAGGACTGGACACAAATAGCTACAGTCTCATTACGTCACTTGCTCCTAGCCCTACACATGACAATCTCTGTCTCCCACTCTTGTTTCTTGCCCTCGATTTTATGACTAGAGGACTGGACACAAATAGCTACAGTCTCATTACGTCACTTGCTCCTAGCCCTATACATCACAATCTCTGTCTCCCACTCTTGTTTCTTGCCATCGAGTTTTATGACTAGAGGACTGGACACAAATAGCTACAGTCTCATTACGTCACTTGCTCCTAGCCCTATACATCACAATCTCTGTCTCCCACTCTTGTTTCTTGACCTCGAGTTTTATGACTAGAGGACTGGACACAAATAGCTACAGTCTCATTACGTCACTTGCTCCTAGCCCTACACATCACATTCTCTGTCTCCCAGTCTTGTTTCTTGACCTCGAGTTTTATGACTAGAGGACTGGACACAAATAGTTACAGTCTCATTACGTCACTTACTCCTAAACATTTTCATCGTATTCACCATCTCCCACCCTTGTTCCCTGAATTCATTACCTTTAGGAGTGAATCACTACAAATCTTTCACTTATATCTAGTTTTACTCATATTCCCCTATTAAAAAGCAAATAGTGATGTATAAGTTATTTTGTTGTTCTTTCTGAGGTTTATTTATATTTGTTATTTTTATAAGCCTCCACTTATGTCACTGTCTCATTGTTCTTCCTCTACAGAACATAAAATATAAAATTGTATCTTACAAAACTCCTCCAAACCCCATGTTAATTATAGTTAACTAATGAATCATACTTTTTGAAACAAAGCACTTAATTTAATTGAAGAAAACTGACTGCTGTATTGAACTTCGTAACAACTTCTTACCAGTTTGTACCTACTTCGTAGATAGATGGCGTTGAATAATGCCACAACTTTTACAGATTAACTGAAATTAAATTTCACCTAAAGTATTGATCTCTTAGTAAAAGCAATAAGCCGAGGTGAAGTGTGGTGGCGGTACTCACGCTTCACAAGAGCGAACTGAGTCAAGAGCGGAGCGCCAAAGCGGTTCCATATATTTATATCGGAGGATTTCCGATAAGAGCTTTAAATTCCATTTTATTAAAATTTTGTAGGAATATGGTTCTGTCAGATTTTAACTTTAATTACCAATTGAAGTTTAATTTATATGTAAATCAAATATAATAAATAATTTTATACAATTTAAATTATAAATTATAATTATTATTTTGTATATATATCACACCCATAAGCATCAACTTATTTTTCACCGCAGTCTCACTGGACTGATCAGTGTATTTTTCAGCCTTTAAGTTTTTCTAGAATGTCTCATAAATGATTTTCTATGAGCTTGAATAGCCATTATGACTTGCACGACCAAGCACAAAACGGAAAAATCTTTGTTTTGATATTTTTTAAAATTTTATTTTATTAAAATAATATTTTTACATCTATTGTTAATGCTAAAAGAGATAGCAATAGATAAGAAAATGGGCAGATCGAGGATAAGGCAGTGATAAGATGAGAGATGGATAGATATTGCAGAATACAATGACTCGATAAGAGATAAGCAACTGGTTAAATAATAGATAGGAGAGTAGTTAGGTAGGAGGTTAGGCCCTGGTTAGGCGATGGATAAAGCAGTGAATATATAAGAGATAATGCAATGATTAGATAGGAGATGGTAGATATTGGATAATATAATGATTAGATAAGAGACAAGACTGTGATTGAACAAGATGTAAGGTATAAGAGTATAGAAGGTAAGGTTTATCCTAATTATATAGGAGATACACAGAGGGTAGGTAAGTGGTATTGCAGTAACTAGACACGAGATGAGCAGTGGTTAGAAATATATAGGACAGTTGTTAGATAGAAGATAGGGCAGTGAGTGAACGGAGATAAGGGACTAAAAGTTACTGTGAAAGATGTACACCAAGGACAATCTGGGTGTGCACCATACAAAACGACTGTGACAATTGTTTTGCATAAGCACTCCGTGGCTAGGATAGTTGAAGGAGATAAAGATTACGTTTCATTAGTTTCCAAAAATACTGATTAAATATCATGTAATAATTTTATATATATATATATATATATATATATATAATCATAATTATTATATTACGAATTATAATAAATGCACAAACATAATTGCATTATTTATTGAAACATACTTTTTTCAATAAAAAATATATATATATAAAATATAAAAATTTATATATATATATATATATATATATATATATATATATATATATAATCATAATTATTATATTACGAATTATAATAAATGCACAAACATAATTGTATTATTTATTGAAACATACTTTTTTCAATAAAAAATAATAATGTTTGTATTCAAAATTAGTATATACATTAAAATTAACTTTACATGGATAAACGAACAAGGAGTGCGCGCGCTCGCACACAAACACATACACACACTCACACATATATTAATGTATATATAGTCTAACTATATATATATATATATATATATATATATATATATATATATATATATATATATATATATATACAATGGGGTCGCTCTGCATTGCTAACAAAGGCTTGTTTAATTTTTACATTGTTGTGGTTTCTAGTGATGTGCTGGTTTCATTTTCTTCTCCTTTCTCTACCTTATCCTGGAACGTTGCTCTCTCCTTCTCTCATTGCTTATCCAATCTTATCTGGTTTTTCTTACTGCAGTTCCCTATTTATATTATTAATCCTCGCTTTCTGTTGCTCGTTACAGCTCTGGTTTCTATCACGCGCAGTTTATATCTTATACTTTCTAAAAGTATATTCAAATACTTTTTTTAAATTTATTTCTCATTCGAATCTTGTTCTGCATAATATTTTATTTTTATGAATGGAGCTGTAAAATATTCATGGTTAGAATATTTTTAAATTATATTAACACGATTGCCTTGTTACTCTCTTCTTTATTGTGTGTCACAGACTGTTTATGGCAAACATTATAAAAATAATGGGCGAAATTTCTGAAACATTCTTTCCAACGTTCGATATATTAGAGATAGACAATCGGCAAGCAGACAAAGAGATGTATTATCTTGTAAAAGGTTTTTTTAATTTTATATATTTTTAAATACTTGTATTGTGTATTTTATCATTTATTTTGGTAAATCAAAACCGTTTTTATGATTTTTTTAAAATATGATGGAAAAATAGACCTATTGTAAGTAAAACATTTTCTTGGCGTTTAAAAATATTTTAAATATGAACGCACCGTTCATAGTTTTGTCTGCATTACGTGACTCATAGAGTTTCCAAGCCTATTACTTCCCTATAAATACCTCTTGACGGAAACATGTTTATTTTTTTCTATGTAAGTAACTGTGTTCGTAATTTATATAAAACAATTTATAAACCAATTTATACTATATTAAATAATAATAATAATAATAATAGAAACAAATTAAAGTTATTTACGCCAAGATATTAATAGTAAAAATATTTTACTGAAAACAATCTATAGCAAAAGGTATAGATGTATTTACAAACTGTGCTCAGTACATTGGAATAAAAGTGCTTTTAATTATTTCTTTTAACTAAAGGTGTAGTTTTATTTGTAGATAGTGACATTTTCATTCAATAATTTACGATGTTAACACAACAATGATTTCTAAGCCACCATCATAATAACATTCAAGTAATGTTAGTAGGACGGCTAGTAGTTCGGAATTGCATTTGAAGTGACTAGCATTGCTTTTACCGTACTGCCAACTTAAATGTGAACGACATATAGACAAGCTACGTGAACCAAGTATATACTGCATAGGAAGTAGTTTCGAGTGGCAGAACCTATGACGTAGTTCATAAAAAACGTCTCATTTAGTGGAGTGCTGGCGTCAAAGCAGGAATATTTATTTATATTTTGCATCTACTTAAGATTTTATGAATACATAAATGACACCATTATCTCTAGTTGTTATATGGCAGTCAAAAAACATTGCGCCATTCCTTATCTACATGGTTAAAAGCATAATGCTTTCATGTATAAAGAAAACTAAAGTTGTTTAGTACTTGAGCTAATGTATAAAATCCCGTATCATTCAAGTGGGAAAAGAGATGTTAACTTACAATATAGCGCTCGTGTTCCAATTCCCTCGTGCAATTAATTTCTAGTACGGTGGATTACGTTGAACTCTGAAGTCCGCAAATAATTTAAAAGTCCCGCAATTCTAATAAACAGAACAGTTGTTAGAAAATAGCTCTTTTATTAAAAAACTGTATTTATACTTTGCGTATGATATGTCGGTAAAAACAACTTTAACACTAAAATATCTAATAAAAGCGCAACCTATTCATGAACTAATATATTTAAATTACGTGGAAATATGAAATGTTAGAGAATGTTTCTTTTTTTATTGTTTCAGCAATGGTAATCCCTGCCTGTTGGTTTTCCAATTTAGTTTTACCCTCTGATAATGTCATGGAATAGTACATAAGTGTTTATCGTGTAATACTGTCTTATTGGTTGTTTAGGCTTATTATTTTTGTTAATTTAGTTTTTGATTATATCTTTTGTTGTGGTATAAGGTGTTTAATTGATTTTTAATAATTATAATATCGCCACTATCCTCATTATACTTTTTCATTTACCATAAACGTTCTAGTGAAGCCAATGTATTGTCTATGTACAATGTATCAACTATTTGCATTTCTCTATATTATTTTAGTCTTTAGATGTATTAATCTATTGAGGTATTTTCCCTTTATCTTTATATACTGTAATTAACTCGTGAAGGCTGAATGACTGTGTAAGGAGAGTGGATTCCATTAGAAATTAGAAACCTGTTTATGCTCCACCACTCGTTATAACAAGGGTTTACAATATTTCATATTGTTGTACTGCTAAATACAATAACAATTGCGACAAATTAAATTTTAAAAAAACTCAACTGAGAAAAATACAATACTAAAATACTAATTGAGTTCAAATATTGTAATAGAGTGTTTGCTATAATCAACTGACACGTTTGATATATAGATTGTTTTATCTGACACGTTGCATAATCAATTATTTATTTATAGTGTGTACCACGTGCACTTTGCCTTGCGTGTACTACCACTTCTGACAACATGTTACATATTGGGAATGTTCGATACATCAACAGCTTCTGAATCCGATATGTCTACATATATTTCAAGAATGTTTGTATTTTCATACCGAAGGTAATTTATCTAATATCGACCGTCTCAATGTTTCGATAGTCAATGTTTTGCCAGTCCTTATCATATTTGTAGGAAAGTATTTAAACTGGCCCTCTAACTCCCGTGTCGCCTACTGCGATCTCTCAAGGCCAAGTGCACAGTTACGTGTTCAGCATTATACCTTCGATTGCATTTCATAATAAATGATCTTAAAATATATTTTAATTACTGCGTTTTTCGAGTTTTAATAAATGTAGTTCAATATTCAAATCGACTTCTTCCACATCTTGACCTCCAAATCTACGTCATTATCTATATTTTTTATGACAATATATTAACCAATCATAATACAGTAAAAGGAGTAAAATGAAAATAATTTTAAATAAATTTAACCAATTCCTTTTACTTTGAAATCTTTTTTTTAAAATAATGAATTGTTTCTACTTCAACCAGGATAAATTTTATTTTTATTTTTGTAGTCATGAAGCAATAAATATATACATTATCAAAAGAAATGAACGTCATTCAAGTGGTAATATATTTCAATCTTGCACCCAACTGTAATTTAAACAAATTAGTCTCGGTTATTTAAAAGGAATTAGTTTTAAAGTAAACGCTACTTGATTTAGCTAATCATTTGACAATTGCGGCCACTAAATTATTCAAAATAGGCCTACATTAATACCTAATCTTCATTCTGTAACATTTAAAGAAATATCTTTTAAAGAACTTTGTAAATAATATGTTTTCCTAGTTACAGCTTTCAGATTTTCACCATTAAAATTAACCTTCGTGTTTAAATCTGTGTGTTCCAGAATTGTTATGGACGGCTCCAGAACTGCTGCGGATGCGGCATCCCTATCCTGAAGGAACGCAAAAAGGTGATGTTTACTCCTTCGCCATAATCGTCCACGAGATAGAATCCAGACAGGGGCCGTTTTACCTGGGACCAGTGAACATGGCGCCTAGGGGTGAGTACTGCATGTATACATATTTCTTTATTTGTACTTATCGATCAATTGTGTTACGTTAAATATCTATCCTTTGCGTGTAGGCTATGTTTTTTTAGGCAAACTAAAGTGCTTCCGTAGCTCTTTTACTGTTTAAATAGAAAGAAAGCTAACGGTTTCTCACCATACTAGTGACTCTTTCCGATGGCACATAGGTAAAATATATTTTTTTTATCAAGATCTAGACATCGCCTTTGTCAGGCTATCGTTCGTGTGTTTTTTTGATGCGCGAACTGATTACATCGCTTAGGAACTGCTCCATGATGGATAAGCCGGAGGTGCAGAGCTAGGAAACCATTTTAACATCTTTGCCATATATCGCGAACGTTCCTGTCCTACATCGCGGCTAGGCGAAGGTTCAAAATATCTCTGCAAATGCCGTCCGTATCGGTGTGTACCTTTTATACTCATAATTCCATGTTTACTTCATGTTATACTCGCATTAACAATCATATTGCAATCAAAATAGTTAATTGTTGGCAATCCGGACGCAATCGATTTGCAAAGTATATATTTAATGTTATAGAAAGTCTCCGGGCACAGGCAAAACATAACGGTATCTGAAAGTAACTCTAAATCTATTATAAGCTTTTAAGAAAGTACTTATTTAAAGCCGCACGAAACTCTATAAAGCAAAATACACTAAACCACTGCTTTGCAATATAGTTACAAAGTATCGGTTTGGATAGGCTTGGTTTAGTAAAACACGAGGTAAACCAAAGTGTAATTTGTCCACAAATTAACTTGTGCTTAAAGGTTCATTTTTTAGTATTTTTTAAATACTTAGTGTTACCATTTAACCGAATACAGTGTAGCTATATTGTAATGCAGTTTTCTGTTTCATAACAATACTTATTATAACAAAATGTTAAATGTGTTGTGAAGTTAGGTTAGCTTTCCTTTCCTTAAAATATTTAGTTTACATATCGTCTGTAGCAAATTTCATTATATTTCCCATGTATCTGATGGCTTTTCAATCTCTAGGTATAAAATTGAATACATCTGACAAGTCGGTAACTACATAAAACTTTAGTCCTCAGGCACACTAAAAACTGCCTTAATTGGCCTTTCTCTAAATATGAACATTCTAAAAAAAAAAACAAATAAATAACGTCACATTTTAAAACACACCTGAAGCCTTAGATAGTTTTTTGTTTCTTTGTGAGTAAAAAGAGCGTATTAAACAAATAAAACAGAGCTTATTGCTTTCATTACAGATAAAGTAAAAGAGTTGTATACATATTTCACAATTTTGCTGCAAAATGTGTGGTTGGAAATAATAATCGCGTTAAGTTATAAGTATTGTGACAAGATGGACGTCAATTCACTCATGAATCGGTTAACTTAAAATACGTGACTATTATTTTCTTTCCAACCAAGTGGTCTATAGTAACTGAGTACTTTGTAGCTGTATTCCGTTATAGTAACGTTTTAATCTAGCCTAACATGATTCACTGAACTTCTTGCGTGTATTTGTAAAGTTAGATTATTTATGTTCTTGAAGTGATATCTTCTTTACGTGCGGTGAAAAAAATAATAAATTAAATCATTGCTTTCACGTGACGTTATTTCCTGAAACGCATACTTTACAGCGTATTTTGCACTCAGGTTAATCGAGTGAATTGAATGATCACTTATAATTTCATGCAACAGATGAGTATGTGTTTTAGGTTCTGTTATACAACAGCCGTTTTACCAGTTTTACCAATAGTTTGATCAGGTTATAAATATATTAGTTTATTTATATTTTAATAAATCTCAACACAAATAACTCATAACCAAAATAATAAGTTATGTATTTTTAATCCAATTTTTGAAAAAAAGATTTTTAGACAAGTCTTATACTTTTTAAAGAACCAATTTGATTTGAATTGGTTTAGAAAAATTGTATTCAGAAACATCTAATAAATGTTTTGTGATACCCACATTAGTTTATTATTAACTACAATAAATATTAGTCTTTATTATATAAATTCCTCAAATAAAGATGTAAAGATTCAATGAAATAAGTATAAGCTCAAGCGAAAAAATTAGCTCCATTTCTCAGTTCCTCAGTTTAATTTTTTTCCAGTTTATTTTTCAGTTTAATTTTGTTTTATATAATTTTCAAGGGTCATCGCCAAGTTGTATTACCTCTTCGCTGTTTCTGCGAACTGTCTGCTTCTTCAAATACAATGTTTAACATAATATTACTTGTGTAAGAATAAGAAGAAACTACCAAAGCATCCATTAATATCTTATTAATATTAATATCTTAAGATATTAATATCTTATCTGGCTTTGGGCAGAAATAGTATTGTTCGATATATATATATATATATATATATATATATATATATATATAAATATAAAATACGTTGTCTTGTTTAATAATCTAAATCAACATAGGTTATTCAAATAGAAGAATATTTATTAATTTATATTCAAAGCTTTTCGTTGGTAAACAGTACCAACATCATCAGGAATGAAAAATACATAAATATTGAAAATATGAAACTTATAAAAGAAATTAATAAAAGATTAAGAATAAATATATATGAAGCATTCAAAATATATAAATACAGTAATAATAAGAAATTAATAAAAAGAACTATTACAAATGCATTCTAAATTTGATACTATATTCAATGTTTATAATGTTACAGCAACAAAATAAACTGGGCAATTTGTATATTTTTAGCAACAGTTCTATTTCTAATTTAACATATGTTTTAAGCCTATATCTTGCATCATTGTATTTTTCATTCCTGATGATTCCAAGTTAATTCCATAAATTTAAAGTTTCATAAAATCGCAGTTGCTATTTTACCAGTAACATAAACACATTGATATGGAAACGCTCGCAACTAATATAATATCCTACTCAACACACTTGTCCATTCAACAGAATATGCACAAGTATATTCTAGATATAAAATAAATAAATCATTCACTACTTGATGTGACTGCTACAAGTAGGCTACTGGAAAGCTCTTCTAAGATAATAGAATTTAGTGACGTCAGCTTGGTACATACAGGGTTAAACCGAGGAGTTGATGGGTCACGTCAGTCAGAGAAGGAGGGGGTTTATGGCTCCCGAGGTTACGCCCCCTACATTGTCTGCGGGTAGGAATATGGGAACAGGGCCCATAACATTTTGGTAGGCCATAACAAAATCTTTTAGGCTCGTTACATACTGAAAAACAAGTAGGCCTAATATAAAAAAATGTTTTAAAGTCAATTCCTATCAAGAATATATATATATATATATATATATATATATATATATATATATATATATATATATATATATGATAGAATCTCAATATTAGGAGGCAAAATATAAAGTGAAATTATTTATTAAAATAAATAAATAAATTTAAATAATGAATTAATATTTGAACAAAATCTGTTTTAACATCAATTGCCATCCACTACTAGTTTAAAAAAATGTACCTTGAGTGGAAGGATAGAAATTTGTAATAACGATTGAAAACTTGAGCAATATATGTATAAAAACCGTATAATAAATAAACAGTATTGAAATTGTAACAGCTTTCTCGATCAGCTGTGCTCGTGTTGACGATATCGTTTGAGGTTTGTGTTTGCTGACATGGGGTTAACTACTGCAGAGAAAATTTTAATCGTAGAGAATTATTTTCGCTCATTTTGAGTTTGACGTGCGAGTGGGCAAAGTTTGTTACACACTGGATTACGTTTTCAGGAACAATTTCAGTAAAATTGCACAGTAATGCTGGAATTATTGGTGTTTTTTCGAATATCAGGTACTGTTTTGACACAGCGAAAGGACTTTTCAGGTGTCCAAACTAATGTCTGTACAAATGAAAACCACGGAATGTTGCACATGAAAGAATCCTAGACCGGACATATTTCAAAGTGAACGTAAGCAATATGTCAGCGATAAAAGCCTTCAGAAACATTGGTGGTTTTCCCTGCAAGCAGCCAGAGTTCAGTACTGCACTTCGATGTTAGCAATTAGCTATGTTTCTATAGCACGTGAGTTTTGAGTGTCGTATGGTTTTCGGATGAATGCCATGTGCACGTTAGGTTTCATAAACAAGCAGACAACGAGTTTTCTTGGGTTGGAATGTTCTGCCAGTGTTGCACAAGGGTCACAGCTTGTAACCATTTGGTGCGCTGTGTCAGGGAGTGCTTTGTTGGAAAACCTCTTACTGTAAATCTCGACCGATATAGAATTATTCTTGGTAGTTTTATAGGTAGTTTGTTGTACACGAAATCTGCCCTTATGCTCACAGTGGTTCCAGCAAGATGGCGCAATCAGCGAAATTTCCACGGACAACATTCCTATCCTTCAAGAACCTTTTCCAACCGCCTCATCTCCCTTAGAACATACTTTTTATCCAAGCTTCCCGATCTTACACCACCTTGAGGACGTTTGCCAAAATATTTCCCTCTATTTCGTAAACGCCAGACCTTTCACGGCAATGTAGGGATTTGTTGTTGCTTGTTGTTTAATTAATTTAACATATTTCATGTCCAAAACATGTCGTTCGTTCAAAGGCTGTTTTGCTTTGCTAGATTCTTCAAGCAAGCGTGTTTACCTTAGAGAGTTGTTTAAATATGTCGATACCATTCAATAGTTTTGGCTGACAGTAAACGTATTGCTTGCTTGCCTCAAGTATCGCAGTAAAGTATCATACTCAAGTTATTGAGAAACGTTATGTACGTTACCACCAAGATCTTTACTCTTTAGACTTTCCTAATCACTGAATCAGACCTATGGATCCTTGTAGACAAACTTAGTAGTACTAAGCTTTAATTGCTACTGATTATTTAGTTCGTTTTATAAAACTAAATAGAGGGAGGTAAGGATCCGGATTCCGCTAATTTTTATTTTCTGTTAGTATTTAGTTAGATTTTTGCAATTAATTACCATTAATTATTAATTAATTAATTGCCAAGCTGGCTTCTTTATTGCGGAAATGAGCATAAATAATAAAAGTTTTTATTATGCCAAACATAAATTTTTAGCTCTTTTATTAAACTTATGTTCAAGATCTATACGTTGGTGGGATAGTTGTAAAAAATAAAAATTTAACGCATCATAAACTAGTTGTTAAATAAAATTAATATTAAAATGCTGAATTGTAATAACGGAAGAACAGCGATTATTTTAACTGCACACAAATCGGAATATTTCAGCCTTTAAAAGAATAATTACTTTCAAATAAGGAGTCAATACATCCAAAACTCGTTTTGTGAAGCATTGTTTCTATCAATCACATTATAAATGCACCTTAAAATATTTTATCTACCTTGGACTTCTATCTTGGTTACTTTAATACTCGTGCTGCCATCTTTGGGCAAAGTTTAACACTACTTGACGTCTAAGTCAAATGTTTAAGTACAGCATTTGTAATCGTCCTTTACACACGCGCGCACGCATAGACACGCACACACACACACACACACACACACACACACACACACACACACACACACACACACACACACATACACACCGATTAGTATCAGTGTGTAACAGTGAATATTAATAGTTTTGATTCAAAAAGAGTTGTATTTTAACATTTAAGGTTTTGTTTACAAATTTGTTTCTTTTTCTACTTTATTTCACATCATTTTGTATTATTGTCATTTATTATTGTTTTTTTTTTATTTTACAAAATTAACCTTTAGCCAAAATTAAACAAAAAGAAAAAAATGTTTCACTTAACTCCATCTAAACAAAATTCTGTTGACGCATTTACTGTGACCTCTGTAACTTAACATTTAAAGGCAGTGGCTTTTAATTAATAAGTAATCACATTCATGATGAAAGGAACAAGAGTGATTCAAGCCGTTTTCGAGAAAGTAGGGTGATTATGTGTCAACAAAATATTCGTCAACACTCTTGTGTTGATAACTTACTAACAACTTTGGTACTTATTGTAAATACTTTGTATTAAGAAATACTACTGATATGTACACACTGTTTACAGTTTCCTTGCGTCATTTAGGTAGTTTTTACTAACCGACATTTTATAGCTAAAACCTTTAGTGCACGGCTTCAGAAGCGTCAGTAAGCAGGTTTATAAACACTCTGTCAGACTTATGTTTACATGACTTGTGGGTGATGTAAGACTGTTGTAAGGCAGTACAGTATAACCGACGCCGACATCCGGTTTGATAGGGTGCGTTTTAGTGGGGATCTACAGTATGTGAGTTTATATGTATACATATATATATATATAACAAGAATACTTTCAATACATATTTTATTCAAAGTTTTTAGCCGATAAAACAGTAACAACATCCTCAGGAAAAATAATTTTTAACAAAATATTTTTACAAAATTTAAATAATATGTTCTACAAACAACTATATGTTTATGAGTATTCCTAATCAGTAGTGAACTCCAATTTCATGAAATCGTAAAAAAACAAACTGATCTAAAGTACTATCAATACCTCTGCAATTCATTTATGCATCAATATAGTAACCACTGTATATTTCTTTCAATTCAATAACAATATGGTAGCCGGTGTATATATTATTACCAATCTGCTAACAATACGAGAACCAACAGTGTTGCCACTATATCAAGAAAGTCTAACTAATGAAAATTTTAAGGATAGAAGATGCTGTTTAATATCAACATTTTTCCTGTCATCAACTAACCAATTCTCGGCTCATTTTACATAGGTCCTGGTGTATTGCTAGTGTAATAACTAGCATGGATAAGAGGGATATGCGGGTATGATTCTACGGGAGTAGCAAAGGAATGAACTAGAAGTATATGTATTACATACAGTAGGATGTGGTATGTAACACAACCAAACCTGTATTAATTACTTCTCTACCTATCAACGCTTATAGATACAAGCACATTACAACTGAACCTTGGGTATATTGTGACCTAGCTTTTTCATTTCCGCATATATGCAGTAATTTGTGTGTGGCTGGATGCATGGGTAAAGCGGGGAATTTTGCGTTATTCGGTTGTGACAGGTGATTAGACCTTAATTAATCGGTCAACTTTAACGTGGAAAATAACAGGCATTAACAAGTTTTGAAAACTTTCCATGCGCAGGTGAAACTGCCATTTCGAACAATAGGGCCAACATAAGCCAGTTTGAGTTTTAAGCCTAAAAATTTTAAATGATCGTAATATTCGAAAGAAATGTTATGTTTAAAATAAGATTTGATTTCCTAATAACTTTAAATTATTTTGTATTGTTTAAATGTATCTTATTTGATGCTTACTTGTTAAATGAAAAAGTTAAATTTGGTATTGAAATTGTTAACTTAGTAACAGCATTAGTAGCAGTAGTAGCGGTAGTGGTAGTAGCAATGGTAGTTGTTTTTGTCGTAATAGTAGAAGTAGTAGTTTAATGCTCAGGGTCTTGGAAGGGCTAGTACAATATTCCTATAAGTAGACACTTAACGCCATCTTTCGTCAACAGTCTGAACTACATGACTGAATAGTTTGCTATTGTGTGCAACGAGAGAATTTTAAACACAAAACTGAAAATGCTCTTTTCGAAAACACGGACTTGTGCTGCTCTATTACGGATTATAAGGAGACTTGATTAAACAATATTTACTACAGGGATTTCATTACCGGTGATATTTTTGTACGAGTATCATTACATCCTTTTGTATATGTAAGTATAAATTACTTTACTCACATTATAAATACGATGTCTTGTTTTGGCAACAATATGGTGTAGCAGACGCCATCTTTCGTCAGGAGGTTGAACTATATCCCTCTGCATAGCTTTCTTTGTACAAAACCATTTTATTCAGAAACTGAACATGCTCAGTTATAGAAAACGTCGTTTTGTGCTGCTCTCTTGCGGATTATTAGTAGACTTGAGTGACCATTGTGTGCTGCTAGGGTTTTATTATCGACTTTATTCTTGTACGCCTTAAATAATACCCTTGCGTCCATTTTCGTTACTATAAAATCCTCTGCACTAAACATTTCGTGTACGTTTTCCACACTTTTTTTTTAATAGAGTATATTTATCTATTATTATTTTGTTTAATGTAAAATGTACATTAAGTGTTGAACTTGCGATTAACAGACTACTTTTACTTTAAAGGTTGAAAATACTAGTTGAAAATATATTTTAAAAGTGTATGTTTTTACCCGCTTCATAAGCCCTGACTGAATAAACTAGTTTAGTCCTCTTCAAATGATATTTCCTCACACGTTACAATGATAGTGGTTATTGACTCTACCACTATATAGTTTATATATTATGTACAAGCTCTTTATGTTATTATAGCTGTGTGTGTGTGTGTGTGTGTGTGTGGGCACATGTGTGTGTGTGTGTGTGTGTGTGTGTGTGTGTGTGTGTATTTGTGTGTGTGTGTGTGTGTGTGTGTGTGTGTGTATGTGTGGGTGCATGTGTGTGTGTGTGTGTGTGTGTGTGTGTGTGTGTGTGTGTGTGTGTGTGTGTGTGTGTGTGTGTGTGGGCGCATGTGTGTGTGTGTGTGTGTGTGGGCGCATGTGTGTGTGTGTGTGTGTGTGTGTATGTGTGGGCGCATGTGTGTGTGTGTGTGTATTTGTATGTGTGTGTGTGTATGTGTGGGTGCATGTGTGTGTGTGTGTGTGTGTGTGTGTGTGTGTGTGTGTGTGTGTGTGTGTGTGTGTGTGTGTGTGTGTGTGTGTGTGTGTGTGTGTGTGTGTGTGTGTGTGTGTGTGTGTGTGTGTGTGTACACAACATACAATATATATTGCTAATCATTAATAGATTGGACAATAGTAGATTAGATTTTCACATGAACAAGTTTTCCTGTTGCATATATTTCATGGACATTTCATGACGGCCATAATAATAATAATATTAATTGAACTATCCGAAGCTTTCAGCCGATATTTTCAATATAAAATACTGAGTCTAAATGATCCATTACTAGGATCACATTGTTCTAAATATTATGCCTTGTCTAAGAAATTAATTTTATATTATAAATAATACAACGTTAGCATACCACATTATTGATCAACTAATCACAGTGTCATATAAATAAACCTACAGATTTATTATTTGAGTCATTTCAACTTAAACCCTATACTTGGAATATGCAAACTTTGCCAAGTGAATGATTACAGACATCAGAAACAGCAGTATCTACAGCGTTCAATTATAAAGTAAATTTTAAAAAAGCCATTAATTCATAAAAAACATTATCAATTTCGTTCTGATTTCCTGATTCGTTTGACCAATGCTTTTTCGTTGATTGTGACTATGTTGTCGTTTATTTGCTCATGCATTGTTCCTTCGTGTATCTCAATGTGTGCGGTTCCTTGTCATCAACTAACCAGTTAAGCCACTCGCACATGTCAGATTCCCTTTGGGTCAGGCTAGCAATAGGTGGCATTACAGTGGTGCTGATAGGGTGACCAAGAGAGTTCGCTTCTTCCTTGATGCTGACTGGAATCTTGACTCAATAATTCGGCTATCGTAACGCGATGATCTACACAACCTCTAAAGTTCTCAATATATTTTACGTTAAGAAAAAAGAGCAATATAAATAATGTTGAAAATAGCTTTCGTTTATTTTCAAGGCAGAAGTAATTCTGAAAGAAATATGGCCGTGCTACTCTAGATCATTTTCCTACCTATACTACGCATACTGAAGCTTTGTTTCGAGGTTTATTTTATACTGGGAATATTCGTTCTAATACTATACTTGTCAACCATTTATACTATATACTTAGGTGTTTTTGTAAGTCAGATTCATTGGTTTTTCTTCAAGTTCCCCAACACACACGCATCACACACACACACACACACACACACACACACACACACACACACACACACACACACACACACACACACACACACACACACACACACACACACACACACACACACACACACACACACACACACACACACACACACACACACACACACACACACACACACACACACACACACACACACACACACACACACACACACACACACACACACACACACACACACACACACACACACACACACACACACACACACACACACACACACACACACACACACACACACACACACACACACACACACACACACACACACACACACACACACACACACACACACACACACACACACACACACACACACACACACACACACACACACACACACACACACACACACACACACACACACACACACACACACACACACACACACACACACACACACACACACACACACACACACACACACACACACACACACACACACACACACACACACACACACACACACACACACACACACACACACACACACACACACACACACACACACACACACACACACACACACACACACACACACACACACACACACACACACACACACACACACACACACACACACACACACACACACACACACACACACACACACACACACACACACACACACACACACACACACACACACACACACACACACACACACACACACACACACACACACACACACACACACACACACACACACACACACACACACACACACACACACACACACACACACACACACACACACACACACACACACACACACACACACACACACACACACACACACACACACACACACACACACACACACACACATACCACGCCAAATATCTTACAATCAACATATCAAATTAGTAACATCATAATAAAATGCAAACAAAAATTATTAACGTTTAAATTTCGTTATATTTTGTTCTTTTGTTACATTGTTATTTAATTTCAATAATAAACATAAATTTGATAAAACCTTTTAACAGATTTGAATTATTTGACGTCTCACACTATTTGAGTATTATTATGATATATTTTGAAAACATATATTACTCAGACTTAGTTAATTATTTTATGAATCTGGTCTTTCTTGGCTTACACAGAAATGGTCAAAATATGCTGGTGATTCTTTACTTTCTACAAATATTTCTAAAAACCCATGATAATTAAACAAATCCTAGAGGGTTAAATTTATTATATTCTAATATTTTTTTAGGGCTTTTCAATGTAATAATAACAACAAAAGGTTAATAAGTAATGAACGTTTTATAAATTATTTAATCAATGTCTAAAGAAGAATCTTAAATTTATTTTCAAATTACTGTGGATTGAAGTGTCTGTTAACACGGCACTGAATGCAATGTTGCTACAAATGGCTAGGAGCGCATTGCATACCTCCAATTAGTAAGGCGCTTTAACTGAGTATGTTAGTTCCACATACCAACTAGACAAGCACTCAGCGTGTAATGGACTGACGAAAGCTTTTATACTAAACCGCTTTTAATTAACATTTTAACATTGATGTATATTTTCCTAATTCAATTATTACAGTCAGAGCTTTATATGAGTCTAATGTACAGCTTTCATGGCACTTTGAAGTACAAACAAAATATTTAAGTATATCCATAGCGACAGTGTCTCTCCAATTTCAAGATATACGTACGACCGTGTATTTGCACATCTACGGAAGAGTTTATTATCTACGGAAAAGTGTCTAACAATAACATGTCTTTTCGAACAACAGTTGTTTTTCTCTTAACCAAGAGGTTTTGTTAGGATGACTTTAAAAAATAATTTCCTTTTAATTAAAAAATATCATATTCAATACATTCAAGTATTTAATAGAAAATGCCTACCTTTTTCATTCAGTAAGGCTTATATTTTAAACTAAAAATAGTACAGTCGAAACTCTCTATTCACAATTCGCGGTTGTCATAATTAAAGCTACTTGTTTAACGTATTTAACAAAATACGATAAGGAAGACAGTATAGTTAGTTACTGTGCAAGTTGTAGGATAATGCATTTTCGTCTTATCATGTTTGTACAGTACTGTAGCTACTTAACACGAAGGAATCTGATTATTCTCCAAACTTCCGTTATAGTGTGTGTACAATTGTAGTAGTGTTACTACGCCTACTACTCAAAAGATAGGTATACCTTATAACAAGTACTGTTATCGTCACTGACAAACAACAATAAGTCAATACATTATGCTTGGCGTTACCTCTGTTTACTTACTTTGATTTTATTCTTACTGTTCGAAATGCAAACGTTAATAATCGTATTTGGCGGCCGTAACTAACTTGATTTTTGGTTTTCCCGTCTGCTACTAAACAGGTGTCGCATTCGATTACTACAATCGAATGTCTGTTAGTTTTATAAACGTCGCGTCTACTTGTGGAAGTGTTTAGTTCATATTGAAAGAAAAGGTAGATAAACAATAAAAATGTTTACATAATTATGCAGTAAGTAAACATCATACTTTAAGAGTACAGTATAGCTGTAATTAGTGTTACAATTTTGATGGGAAATGTAACCCTTCCCTCTCCATATTCAGTTGGTTTCAGTATTCGCGGTAAGTTAGGGGAATGTAACCATTCCCTTTCCATATACAGTTGGTTTCAGTATTCGCGGTAAGTTAGGGGAATGTAACCCTTCCCTTTCCATATACAGTTGGTTTCAGTATTCGCGGTACGTTAGGGGAATGTAACCATTCCCTTTCCATATACAGTTGGTTTCAGTATTCGCGGTAAGTTAGGGGAATGTAACCCTTCCCATTCCATATACAGTTGGTTTCAGTATTCGCGGTAAGTTAGGGGAATGTAACCATTCCCTTTCCATATACAGTTGGTTTCAGGATTCGCGGTAAGTTAGGGGAATGTAACCCTTCCTTTTCCATATACACTTGGTTTCAGTATTCGCGGTAAGTTAGGGGAATGTAACCCTTCCCTTTCCATATACAGTTGGTTTCAGTATTCGCGGTAAGTTAGGGGAACGTAACCCTTCCCTTTCCATATACAGTTGGTTTCAGTATCCGCGGTAGGTTAGGAGAACGTAACCCTTCCCTTTCCATATACAGATGGTTTCAGTATTCGCGGTAAGTTAGGGGAATGTAACGCTTCCCTTTCCATATACAGTTGGTTTCAGTATTCGCGGTAAGTTAGGGGAATGTAACCCTTCCCTTTCCATATACAGTTGGTTTCAGTATTCGCGGTAAGTTAGGGGAACGTAACCCTTCCCTTTCCATATACAGATGGTTTCAGTATTCGCGGTAAGTTAGGGGAATGTAACCCTTCCCTTTCCATATACAGTTGGTTTCAGTATTCGCGGTAAGTTAGGGAAACGTAACCCTTCCCTTTCCACATACAGTTGGTTTCAGTATCCGCGGTAGGTTAGGGGAACGTAACCCTTCCCTTTCCATATACAGATGGTTTCAGTATTCGCGGTAAGTTAGGGGAATGTAACCCTTCCCTTTCCATATACAGTTGGTTTCAGTATCCGCGGTAGGTTAGGGGAACGTAACCCTTCCCTTTCCATATACAGATGGTTTCAGTATTCGCGGTAAGTTAGGGGAATGTAACCCTTCCCTTTCCATATACAGTTGGTTTCAGTATTCGCGGTAAGTTAGGGGAATGTAACCATTCCCTTTCCATATACAGTTGGTTTCAGGATTCGCGGTAAGTTAGGGGAATGTAACCCTTCCCTTTCCATATACACTTGGTTTCAGTATTCGCGGTAAGTTAGGGGAATGTAACCCTTCCCTTTCCATATACAGTTGGTTTCAGTATTCGCGGTAAGTTAGGGGAATGTAACCCTTCCATTTCCATATACAGTTGGTTTCAGTATTCGCGGTACGTTAGGGGAATGTAACCCTTCCATTTCCATATACAGTTGGTTTCAGTATTCGCGGTAAGTTAGGGGAGTGTAACCCTTTCCTTTCCATATACAGATGGTTTCAGTATTCGCGGTACGTTAGGGGAATGTAACCCTTCCATTTCCATATACAGTTGGTTTCAGTATCAGCGGTAAGTTGGGGGAACGTAACCCTTCCCTTTCCATGTACAGTTGGTTTCAGTATTCGCGGTAAGCTAGGGGAATGTAACCCTTCCCTTTCCACATACAGTTGGTTTCAGTATCCGCGGTAGGTTAGGGGAACGTAACCCTTCCCTTTCCATATACAGATGGTTTCAGTATTCGCGGTACGTTAGGGGAATGTAACCCTTCCTTTTCCATATACAGATGGTTTCAGTATCCGCGGAAAGTTGGGGGAACGTAACCCTTCCCTTTCCATATACAGTTGGTTTCAGTATCCGCGGTACGTTGGGGGAACGTAACCCTTCCCTTTCCATATACAGATGGTTACAGTATTCGCGGTACGTTAGGGGAATGTAACCCTTCCTTTTCCATATACAGATGGTTTCAGTATACGCGGTAAGTTAGGGGAATGAAACCCTTCCTTTTCCATATACAGATGGTTTCAGTATCCGCGGTACGTTAGGGGAATGTAACCATTCCCTTTCCATATACAGTTGGTTTCAGTATTCGCGGTAAGTTGGGGGAACGTAACCCTTCCCTTTCCATATACAGATGGTTTCAGTATTCGCGGTAAGTTGGGGGAACGTAACCCTTCCCTTTCCATATACAGTTGGTTTCAGTATCCGCGGTACGTTGGGGGAACGTAACCCTTCCCTTTCCATATACAGATGGTTACAGTATTCGCGGTACGTTAGGGGAATGTAACCCTTCCTTTTCCATATACAGATGGTTTCAGTATACGCGGTAAGTTAGGGGAATGAAACCCTTCCTTTTCCATATACAGATGGTTTCAGTATCCGCGGTACGTTAGGGGAATGTAACCATTCCCTTTCCATATACAGTTGGTTTCAGTATTCGCGGTAAGTTGGGGGAACGTAACCCTTCCCTTTCCATGTACAGATGGTTTCAGTATTCGCAGTAAGTTGGGGGAACGTAACCCTTCCCTATCCATATACAGATGGTTTCAGTATCCGCGGTAAGTTGGGGGAACGTAACCCTTCCCTTTCCATATACAGTTGGTTTCAGTATCCGCGGTAAGTTAGGGGAATGTAACCATTACCTTTCCATAGACAGATGGTTTCAGTATTCGCGGAAAGTTGGGGGAACGTAACCTTTCCCTTTCCATATACAGTTGGTTTCAGTATTCGCGGAAAGTTGGGGGAACGTAACCCTTCCCTTTCCATATACAGATGGTTTCAGTATTCGCGGAAAGTTGGGGGAACGTAACCCTTCCCTTTCCATATACAGATGGTTTCAGTATTCGCGGTAAGTTGGGGGAACGTAACCCTTCCCTTTCCATATACAGATGATTTCAGTATTCGGGGTAAGTTGGGGGAACGTAACCCTTCCCTTTCCATATACAGATGGTTTCAGTATCCGCGGTAAGTAGGGAGAACGTAACCCTTCCCTTTCCATATACAGTTGGTTTCAGTATCCGCGGTAAGTTAGGGGAATGTAACTCTTCCCTTTCCATATACAGTTGGTTTCAGCATTCGCGGAAATTTGGGGAACGTAACCCTTCCCTTTCCATGTACAGATGGTTTCAGTAACCGCGGTAATTTGGGGGAACGTAACCCTTCCCTTTCCATATACAGTTGGTTTCAGTATTCGCGGAACGTTGGGTGAACGTAACCCTTCCCTTTCCATATACAGATGGTTTCAGTATTCGCGGTAAGTTGGGGGAACGTAACCCTTCCCTTTCCATATACAGTTGGTTTCAGTATCCGCGGTAAGTTAGGGGAATGTAACCATTCCCTTTCCATATACAGTTGGTTTCAGTATCCGCGGTAAGTTCGGGGAACGTAACCCTTCCCTTTCCATATACAGTTGGTTTCAGTATTCGCGGTAAGCTAGGGGAATGTAGCCCTTCCCTTTCCATATACAGATGGTTTCAGTATACGCGGTAAGTTAGGGGAATGTAACCCTTCCTTTTCCATATAAAGATGGTTTCAGTATCCGCGGTACGTTAGGGGAATGTAACCATTCCCTTTCCATATACAGTTGGTTTCAGTATTCGCGGTAAGTTGGGGGAACGTAACCCTTCCCTTTCCATATACAGATGGTTTCAGTATCCGCGGTAAGTTGGGGGAACGTAACCCTTCCCTTTCCATATACAGTTGGTTTCAGTATTCGCGGAAAGTTGGGGGAACGTAAACCTTCCCTTTCTATATACAGATGGTTTCAGTATTCGCGGTAAGTTGGGGGAACGTAACCCTTCCCTTTCCATATACAGTTGGTTTCAGTATCCGCGGTAAGTTAGGGGAATGTAATCATTCCCTTTCCATATACAGATGGTTTCAGTATTCGCGGTACGTTGGGGGAACGTAATCCTTCCCTTTCCATATACAGATGGTTTCAGTATTCGCAGTAAGTTGGGGGAACGTAACCCTTCCCTTTCCATATACAGAAGGTTTCAGTATCCGCGGTAAGTTGGGGGAACGTAACCCTTCCCTTTCCATATACAGTTTTTTTCAGTATCCGCGGTAAGTTAAGGGTATGTAACCATTCCCTTTCCATATACAGATGGTTTCAGTATTCGCGGAAAGTTGGGGGAACGTAACCCTTCCCTTTCCATATACAGTTGGTTTCAGTATTCGCGGAACGTTGGGGGAACGTAACCCTTCCCTTTCCATATACAGATGGTTTCAGTATTCGCGGTAAGTTGGGGGAACGTAACCCTTCCCTTTCCATATACAGATGGTTTCAGTATTCGCGGTAAGTTGGGGGAACGTAACCCTTCCCTTTCCATATACAGTTGGTTTCAGTATCCGCGGTAAGTTAGGGGAATGTAACCATTCCCTTTCCATATACAGTTGGTTTCAGTATCCGCGGTAAATTCGGGGAACGTAACCCTTCCCTTTCCATATACAGTTGGTTTCAGTATCCGCGGTAAGTTCGGGGAACGTAACCCTTCCCTTTCCATATACAGTTGGTTTCAGTATCCGCGGTAAGTTAGAGGAATGTAACTCTTCCCTTTCCATATACAGTTGGTTTCAGTATTCGCGGTAAGTTGGGGGAACGTAACCCTTCCCTTTCCATATACAGTTGGTTTCAGTATCCGCGGTAAGTTAGGGGAATGTAACCATTCCCTTTCCATATACAGTTGGTTTCAGTATCCGCGGTAAGTTGCGGGAACGTAACCCTTCCCTTTCCATATACAGATGGTTTCAGTATCCGCGGTAAGTTGGGGGAACGTAGCCCTTCCCTTTCCATATACAGTTGGTTTCAGTATCCGCGGTAAGTTAGGGGAATGTAACCATTCCCTTTCCATATACAGATGGTTTCAGTATTCGCGGTAAGTTGGGGGAACGTAACCCTTCCCTTTCCATATACAGATGATTTCAGTATTCGCGGTAAGTTGGGGGAACGTAACCCTTCCCTTTCCATATACAGATGGTTTCAGTATCCGCGGTAAGTTGGGGGAACGTAACCCTTCCCTTTCCATATACAGTTGGTTTCAGTATCCGCGGTAAGTTAAGGGTATGTAACCATTCCCTTTCCATATACAGATGGTTTCAGTATTCGCGGAAAGTTGGGGGAACGTAACCCTTCCCTTTCCATATACAGTTGGTTTCAGTATTCGCGGAACGTTGGGGGAACGTAACCCTTCCCTTTCCATATACAGATGGTTTCAGTATTCGCGGTAAGTTGGGGGAACGTAACCCTTCCCTTTCCATATACAGATGGTTTCAGTATTCGCGGTAAGTTGGGGGAACGTAACCCTTCCCTTTCCATATACAGTTGGTTTCAGTATCCGCGGTAAATTAGGGGAATGTAATCATTCCCTTTCCATATACAGTTGGTTTCAGTATCCGCGGTAAATTCGGGGAACGTAACCCTTCCCTTTCCATATACAGTTGGTTTCAGTATCCGCGGTAAGTTCGGGGAACGTAACCCTTCCCTTTCCATATACAGTTGGTTTCAGTATCCGCGGTAAGTTAGGGGAATGTAACTCTTCCCTTTCCATATACAGTTGGTTTCAGTATTCGCGGTAAGTTGGGGGAATGTAACCCTTCCCTTTCCATATACAGTTGGTTTCAGTATCCGCAGTAAGTTAGGGGAATGTAACCATTCCCTTTCCATATACAGTTGGTTTCAGTATTCGCGGAAAGTTGGGGGAACGTAACCCTTCCCTTTCCATGTACAGATGGTTTCAGTATCCGCGGTAAGTTGGGAGAACGTAACCCTTCCCTTTCCATATACAGTTGGTTTCAGTATCCGCGGTAAGTTAGGGGAATGTAACCATTCCCTTTCCATATACAGTTGGTTTTTAGTATCCGCGGTACGTTCGGGGAACGTAACCCTTCCCTTTCCATATACAGTTGGTTTCAGTATTCGCGGTAAGCTAGGGGAATGTAACCCTAAACTTTCCATATACAGTTGGTTTCAGTATTCGCGATAAGTTAGGGGAATGTAACCATTCCCTTTCCATATACAGTTGGTTTCAGTATCCGCGGTAAGTTCGGGGAACGTAACCCTTCCCTTTCCATATACAGTTGGTTTCAGTATTCGCGGGAAGCTAGGGGAATGTAGCCCTAAACTTTCCATATACAGTTGGTTTCAGTATCCGCGGTAAGTTGGGGGAACGTAACCCTTCCCTTTCTATATACAGTTGGTTTCAGTATTCGCGGTAAGCTAGGGGAATGTAACCCTAAACTTTCCATATACAGTTGGTTTCAGTATCCGCGGTAAGTTCGGGGAACGTAACCCTTCCCTTTCCATATACAGTTGGTTTCAGTATCCGCGGTAAGCTAGGGGAATGTAACCCTAAACTTTCCATATACAGTTGTTTTCAGTATTCGCGGTAAGCTAGGGGAATGTAGCCCTAAACGTTCCATATACAGTTGATTTCAGTATCCGCGGTAAGTTGGGGGAACGTAACCCTTCCCTTTCCATATACAGTTGGTTTCAGTATTCGCGGTAGGCTAGGGGAATGTAACCCTAAACGTTCCATATACAGTTGGTTTCAGTATCCGCGGTAAGTTCGGTGAACGTAACCCTCCCCTTTCCATATACAGTTGGTTTCAGTATTCGCGGTAACTTGGGGAATGTAACCCTAAACTTTCCATATACAGTTGGTTTTTCGTATCCGCGGTAAGCTAGGGGAATGTAACCCTAAACTTTCCATATACAGTTGGTTTCAGTATCCGCGGTAAGTTCGGGGAACGTAACCCTCCCCTTTCCATATACAGTTGGTTTCAGTATCCGCGGTAAGTTGGGGAACGTAACCCTTCCCTTTCCATATACAGATGGTTTCAGTATCCGCGGTAAGTTCGGGGAACGTAACCCTTCCCTTTCCATATACAGTTGGTTTCAGTATCCGCTGTAAGTTCGGGGAACGTAATCCTTCCCTTTCCATATACAGATGGTTTCAGTATCCGCGGTAAGTTCGGGGAACGTAACCCTTCCCTTTCCATATACAGTTGGTTTCAGTATCCGCGGAAAGTTGGGGGAACGTAACCCTTCCCTTTCCATATACAGTTGGTTTCAGTATTCGCGGTAAGCTAGGGGAATGTAACCCTAAACTTTCCATATACAGTTGGTTTCAGTATTCGCGATAAGTTAGGAGAATGTAACCATTCTCTTTCCATATACAGTTGGTTTCAGTATCCGCGGTAAGTTCGGGGAACGTAACCCTTCCCTTTCCATATACAGTTGGTTTCAGTATTCGCGGGAAGCTAGTTGAATGTAGCCCTAAACTTTCCATATACAGTTGGTTTCAGTATCCGCGGTAAGTTGGGGGAACGTAACCCTTCCCTTTCTATATACAGCTGGTTTCAGTATTCGCGGTAAGCTAGGGGAACGTAACCCTAAACTTTCCATATACAGTTGGTTTCAGTATCCGCGGTAAGTTCGGGGAACGTAACCCTTCCCTTTCCATATACAGTTGGTTTCAGTATTCGCGGTAGGCTAGGGGAATGTAACCCTAAACGTTCCATATACAGTTGGTTTCAGTATCCGCGGTAAGTTCGGGGAACGTAACCCTCCCCTTTCCATATACAGTTGGTTTCAGTATTCGCGGTAACTTGGGGAATGTAACCCTAAACTTTCCATATACAGTCGGTTTCATTTTTCGCGGTAAGTTCGGGGAACGTAACCCTTCCCTTTCCATATACAGTTGGTTTCAGTATCCGCGGTAAGTACGGGGAACGTAACCCTCCCCTTTCCATATACAGTTGGTTTCAGTATCCGCGGTAAGTTCGGGGAACGTAACCCTTCCCTTTCAATATACAGATGGTTTCAGTATCCGCGGTAAGTTCGGGGAACGTAACCCTCCCCTTTCCATATACAGTTGGTTTCAGTATCCGCGGTAAGTTGGGGGAACGTAACCCTTCCCTTTCCATATACAGATGGTTTCAGTATCCGCGGTAAGTTCGGGGAACGTAACCCTTCCCTTTCCATATACAGTTGGTTTCAGTATCCGCGGTAAGTTCGGGGAACGTAATCCTTCCCTTTCCATATACAGATGGTTTCAGTATCCGCGGTAAGTTCGGGGAACGTAATCCTTCCCTTTCCATATACAGATGGTTTCAGTATCCGCGGTAAGTTCGGGGAACGTAACCCTTCCCTTTCCATATACAGTTGGTTTCAGTATCCGCGGTAAGTTCGGGGAACGTAATCCTTCCCTTTCCATATACAGATGGTTTCAGTATCCGCGGTAAGTTCGGGGAACGTAATCCTTCCTTTCCATATACAGATGGTTTCAGTATCCGCGGTAAGTTCGGGGAACGTAACCCTTCCCTTTCCATATACAGTTGGTTTCAGTATCCGCGGTAAGCTAGGGGAACGTAACTCTCGAGATTAACGAATGTTCCCTCTATTTGTTTACTTTAGTTAGGAGTACTCGTCGGTATATAATGAGTATAAAATGTAGAATAAAAGGTTTCTCTATCGCCTGATTTATCCTCATCGCCATATATTACACCGAACATATATAAATACATGCGGCATATGAGTATCTACTCGGGCAATGCTAGTAATACTTAACGAGAATGTTAGATCGCCTTACGGTAGCACACGCTTAAGGACTTGTAAATAAGCAAAAATAAGGGAATTATCTTTTATTCCTACGACTTGACACCTCCAGGCGGTGGTGCGAAGGTACAAAATACAACTAGAGGTCTTAAAGCCAAACATTTCGATCTATATGAAATGTGATACAATTTTCTGGGAAACACAAGTATTACAGTTCTATATTGGAAACATAATAAGTTCAACTGAACAATATCATATATTGATTCAGTTCAAATTAAACTAAATAAAATTTGCTAAAACCAAACTAAATACTTTTTCCTGGAACTGGCGATTTGAATAATAAGTAGTCATCATTGTTCTATAGATGCAGACACGTTTATCGATCAATATAATTATTTTTTACCAATTCATTTACAATTATTTCCTAAACAGTCACAGAAGCTTTTACAGAGGATTTCCTCAACATTTTGAATTATAATATATTATCCATTATCATTATATTGAATGCATTGTAAAAAGTCTCTGACAAACAGAATACAATTTATCACATAAATGACTTAATTGTAACATTTACTTGAATGTATTATAATTTCAAATTTCTTAATAAATAACTACATTCTCAGGTGATATACATCGATAAGTTGTGTGTGTGTGTGTGTGTGTGTGTGTGTGTTTATTTTGAATATATATATATATATATATATATATATATATATATATATATATATATATATATATATATATATTAAATATGGTGATATGTTTTCTTGTAATATAGTTATTAAATTAAAAATATTTCAAAAACAAGAATACATTCATTAAAAGTATTCTTGTTTTTGAAATATTTTTAATATATCTCCTTTAGAAAGACCCTTGCTTGCATTTATCTCCTCTAGAAAGACCCTTGCTTGCATTTATCTCTTTTATAAAGACCCTTGCTTGCATATATCTCCTTTAAAAAGACCCTTGCTTGCATATATCTCCTTTAGAAAGACCCTTGCTTGCATATATCTCTTTTAGAAAGACCCTTGCTTGCATTTATCTCTTTTAGAAAGACCCTTGCTTGCATTTATCTAATTAAACTCATCTTGTTATTTACAATATCATATTTTTTTAATATTTTCAGTGAAATACAGTTACTTTAATTCCCGTTGTCGAACCGGTTTCGAGATGGGGTTTCTTCTTCTCAGAACTGGTGTCCTGTTTTAGAGTCTTTTTTTCTTCACGACTATTTTTCTCTTACACATTTACAAGACTATTTTTATTTCCTTTAATTTTGTGTGCGGACACTTTAGTGTACTATAGAGACTTTTTTTGTAAAAGTTGGTCGTAATTAAGTTATAAGTTCTGAAAAGAATGAAGATGTTAGTAATGATCACGAAACCGCATCGACAGAGACAATAATTGTATTTGAATAGACAAATTAGGAATAAAACATAATAAACAAAATAAGCTCGTTAAAAGCTTGCAAGGATGAAATACCTGCAGCAGAGAACGTAAAACAAATTTGTGACGTAATTTGAAATAAAAACAAGGATTAGGACAACTGTATTAGACGTTGTATATTTTTCTGTATGAATGAGAAAATATTGAAAAGGCGTAATCCTGAATGTCAACTGATATCTGTGTACAGTTATCTTCTACGAGAGTGTAAATAAAACTAAAAATTAAAAACATTACACTAGATGAATAACCAGGAAATATTTGGGGGGCTGGGGGTGGAGCAAACGAAATCCAAAAACCGCTATAACCGTTCTGAATCAATATAAAACACTCACCACGTTTAATAGAACAATCTGTTGAAACAGTTACAGATTAGGCAGTGTAGACCTTTTTTGATAACATCAATAGGCACGTCGTCACTTTTCACAAGATCAACAAGTTTTCCAAAAGTTTACGAAATGACGTCGTTATAGGGGCGGCAATTTTTCTAAGCGGTTTTATGTTTCCCGTTTTCATTATTTATATATGTTGTATCCTTGACATTCGGAGCAGAGCCGTTCATTCTATCTGCAGGCCATAAAACGCAGTGGCAACCTTGTAAACTCTCACTTTACTTATTGTGTTCACCTCGTCAATGCTGAGTAAGATAGTGCACTGGGCGGAACTGCGTTGTATGCCCTACGAAATGAACGGATGTGCTCCGGATATCAACTATTCATAATTATCCATCCCTGAAGGAATATGTATCAACATATACATATATATATATACACATATACATCCTTTATAGGCTTTAAACTGGTCGTTGCCAAGAGATTTGGCTGCTGCAAAAGCATCTCTATAGAGCATCGGATCTGAACTTTGTACATTTTTCGATCTTGCACGGGTAAACCACTCCAACTCTACGGGGTTGTTTCATTCATTACCTGGTAACTTTTCTCTTCATTTATCCGTTTCCTTGCAACCACTCGTTCGTTATTTCATCGTTTTGCCTAAAGTATCATAAATTTAAGTTTTATAACACTTGAACCTCACCATTATTTCACGTACCGACAATTTGTCCTTTTCTCCCCCTTCAATTACTTTCCCTTTTTAAATTAATGAGAACGATTAATTTTATGATTTAGGTATTTTAAGGTACAGTCGTGAACACGAAGTACACACGCAGGTAAAGAAAGAGGTTGTGATTTCCTTGAAAAGACGGGTTAACAGTATAATTATCTGATGTTTATTTCTAGGAACGGAGGACAATTCCCTATTCATTTGATCTTTGAACATGATTTACTGTATATATATATATATATATATATATATATATATATATATATATATATATATATATATATATATATATATATATACACACATATATATATATATTTATATATTTACATATACATATATATATATATATATATATATATATAAATATATATATATATATATATATATATATATATATATATATATATATATATATGAAGAAATACGTCAAATACAAATACAAGAATTATTATTGAGTTTATAATATCAAATTCAAATATTGAATTTGTAAATTCAATAATAATTATTGTATTTGTATTTGACTTATTTCTTTATTAATATATATATTCTTTACATATATTGATATATATATATATATATATATATATATACTATATTTAATTTTAAAATAAGTTTTATACGTATTATCTCATACAGCAGCTGAGATATATTATCTAACAAAGATGCGTTACTATCAATACTGGTAAAACAACTAATTTTGAAATAAATCTATTCTAAATAATCCCTAGAATATAAAAACAACTTATTTTAAAGTAAATCTATTCTCAATAATCCCAAGAATATAAAAACAACTAATTTTAAAGTAAATCTATTCTCAATAATCCCAAGAATATAAAAAAAACTAATTTTAAAGTAAATCTATTCTCAATAATCCCAAGAATATAAAAACAACTAATTTTAAAGTAAATCTATTCTCAATAGTCCCAAGAATATAAAAACAACTAATTTTGAAGTAAATCTATTCTCAATAATCCCAAGAATATAAAAACAACTAATTTTAAAGTAAATCTATTCTCAATAATCCCAAGAATATAAAAACAACTAATTTTAAAGTAAATCTATTTTCAATAATCCCAAGAATATAAAAACAACTAATTTTAAAGTAAATCTATTCTCAATAATCATAATAATATAAAAACAACTAATTTTAAAGTAAATCTATTCTCAATAATCCCAAGAATATAAAAACAACTAATTTTAAAGTAAATCTATCCTCAATAACCCCAAGAATATAAAAACAACTAATTATAAAGTAAATCTATTCTTAATAATCCCAAGAATATAAAAACAACTAAGTTTGAAGTAAATCTATTCTCAATAATCCCAAGAATATAAAAACAACTAATTTTAAAGTAAATCTATTCTCAATAATCCCAAGAATATAAAAACAACTAATTTTGAAGTAAATCTATTGTCAATAATCCCAAGAATATAAAAACAACTAATTTTGAAGTAAATCTATTCTCAATAATCCCAAGAATATAAAAACAACTTATTTTGAAGTAAATCTATTCTCAATAATCCCAAGAATATAAAAACAACTAATTTTGAAGTAAATCTATTCTCAATAATCCCAAGAATATAAAAACAACTTATTTTAAAGTAAATCTATTCTCAATAATCCCAAGAATATAAAAACAACTAATTTTAAAGTAAATCTATTCTCAATAATCCCAAGAATATAAAAAAAACTAATTTTAAAGTAAATCTATTCTCAATAATCCCAAGAATATAAAAACAACTAATTTTAAAGTAAATCTATTCTCAATAATCCCAAGAATATAAAAACAACTAATTTTGAAGTAAATCTATTCTCAATAATCCCAAGAATATAAAAACAATTAATTTTAAAGTAAATCTATTCTCAATAATCCCAAGAATATAAAAACAACTAATTTTAAAGTAAATCTATTTTCAATAATCCCAAGAATATAAAAACAACTAATTTTAAAGTAAATCTATTCTCAATAATCATAAGAATATAAAAACAACTAATTTTAAAGTAAATCTATTCTCAATAATCCCAAGAATATAAAAACAACTAATTTTAAAGTAAATCTATTCTCAATAACCCCAAGAATATAAAAACAACTAATTATAAAGTAAATCTATTCTTAATAATCCCAAGAATATAAAAACAACTAAGTTTGAAGTAAATCTATTCTCAATAATCCCAAGAATATAAAAACAACTAATTTTAAAGTAAATCTATTCTCAATAATCCCAAGAATATAAAAACAACTAATTTTGAAGTAAATCTATTCTCAATAATCCCAAGAATATAAAAACAACTAATTTTGAAGTAAGTCTATTGTCAATAATCCCAAGAATATAAAAACAACTAATTTTGAAGTAAATCTATTGTCAATAATCTCAAGAATATAAAAACAACTAATTTTGAAGTAAATCTATTGTCAATAATCCCAAGAATATAAAAACAACTAATTTTGAAGTAAATCTATTCTCAATAATCCCAAGAATATAAAAACAACTTATTTTGAAGTAAATCTATTCTCAATAATCCCAAGAATATAAAAACAACTAATTTTGAAGTAAATCTATTCTCAATAATCCCAAGAATATAAAAACAACTAATTTATAAACCATTTAATCTTTGTACCAGTTACATTTCGTTAACTTTTTTTTGGTATTGGAATTGTAGTCAATATATTTATTATAATATAGTCCCTTCTGCTCGGTATTCTGTATTTTATTACTTAAATTGAAGTTTGGTAAAATTATATAATAAATATATCAACAAAGAACTAAAGTCTGAGGAAAATTATATTAAATCGTAACTTATTGCTTATTTCATTTATATAAATTATATTGCAACTGTACGTAGTAATTAATGTATTTATAGGTTGTTTAATAAATAGCAAATGATTTAATTTTAATCAAAAAAATTTTAAACTTGTATATATAGCTGTATGTTTCGTTCTTTTCAGTTATTACTTTTGTAGGTTAATCACTGAGGTGGAATATTCAGTTTGTTTGCTACTTTTTCACTGTATAAACGTGTAATACTAATTAAGTTCTACTGTTGTTAAGTGTTTCTGTAAGCATTCGCAGTGAAATCATTTAATGTTAAGCGAGAAGAAACGCTATTCAAATAACTAATCAACTAATTGGAGCAATCGCACTACTCTGTGTGCTCAACTGTGTCACCGTGTTTACTAATTAACTGATCTCTCTGACGTCATACAAGTAGAAACCCGAGGCTTCCATTTAGATTCCTTTAATTGCACCCTAAATAACATGCACAATGTTTATTTGTTTCATAATAGATGAAACGTGAAAACTAAATAAATACAAAGCTCTTGTTATTAATCTTTGTTCTGTTTCAAAATATATTTTTCAACATACTCATAGCTTCTATGTCAAAGGATTTAAGGTATTTTGCACACTTCAATTACCTATTTTTTTTATCCTCATTTCTCCACATCATCGTTTTGTAATTCTTCATTATTTATCTATTCCGAATAGAAGAACTCATTTTATATATACTCTATTTATTATATATTATACATTTATTATATAATTTAGATATAATCTTTATATCATTATGTCATTATCTTTATATCATTATAATCTTGAAAATATTATATTGGTTTGTGTACGCTTCAAAAATTCAAAAAGTTCTACAACGATTGAGGATAAATTTTGACACGACATACAACCGGCTTCCATAATTATTTGTATATAGTTTTAGCGTCAGTTACATACCCACGACCGCAATAAAACCTTTTTAACGATCAGCTGTATACTTGCAACTGCGCCGTCTCCCGGAAGGGGGGGGGCACTTCCCAATCTTAATCTTTATATATATAAAAGTTGTATGTTTTGGTTTCTATACAATTTAAAATTTATAAACTTTCTGCAGGGATAGAAGTCAAATTTTGACACAACATACAATCTGCTTCAAGCATTGTTTTATCATTAAACTTCTATGAAGAGTGTTGCTCCTCATTTCTCATCCATGCATTTAAAACAGCAAAGCGAGGCAGGGTACAGCTAGTACATTTATAATTACAATTATTAATAGTTATAATACAAGATAAAGTTACTTTCAGTTATGATTCATTTTTAAATTAACACGAGATACAATTAACCATTTTCATTAAATAAAATACGTGATAAAAATTATTTATTATTAGGAATCATTATGAAATAAACGCAATATAGAATTATTTATAACTAATCATCTTCATTAAATAAGATAAAAAAATATTTATTAATGATAATCACTGAAACATAACCAATATAAAATTAGTTTTATTCGCCATCTTCATTGTATGAAGTACAAGATAATAACTATTTGTTATCAGGAATCACTATTACATAAACGCAAGATAAAATTACTTTTATTCGCCATCTTTATTGAATGAAGTACAAGATAATAACTATTTGTTATCAGGAATCACTATTAAATAAACGCAAGATAAAATTAGTTTTATTCGCCATCTTTATTGAATGAAGTACAAGATAATAACTATTTGTTATCAGGAATCACTATTACATAAACGCAAGATAAAATTACTTTTATTCGCCATCTTTATTGAATGAAGTACAAGATAATAACTATTTGTTATCAGGAATCACTATTAAATAAACGCAAGATAAAATTAGTTTTATTCGCCATCTTTATTGAATGAAGTACAAGATAATAACTATTTGTTATCAGGAATCACTATTACATAAACGCAAGATAAAATTACTTTTATTCGCCATCTTTATTGAATGAAGTACAAGATAATAACTATTTGTTATCAGGAATCACTATTAAATAAACGCAAGATAAAATTAGTTTTATTCGCCATCTTTATTGAATGAAGTACAAGATAATAACTATTTGTTATCTGGAATCACTATTAAATAAACGCAAGATAAAATTAGTTTTAATTAACTATCTTTAATAAATATAATAGAAACAAAATTATTTATTATTACCAATCACTATGAAATATATTTCACGCTAAAAGTTATTTATTACTAGGAATCACAACTAAATAAATACAATATGAAATTATTTGTAATTACAATCATTAATAAATGTAATAGAGGATAAAACGTATTTATTATATAAGGACCATTATTAAATAAAGTAAAATATAAAGTTATTTATAATTACAATCATTAATAAGTAAATAATAGTGATTTTAGCGCTAATAAATTGTAATACGGATTAGATATTAGTCATTAATAACTTTTACAAGATAAAAAGTGATATCAATGATAAAATGATTGAAAGATATCAATCACTAAAATATATAAAACTGTACAACATAAAAGGTATTTATTATATAAGCACCATTATTAAATAAAGTAAAATATACTGTTATTTATAATTACAATCATTAATAAATAAATAATAGTGATTTTAGCGCTAATAAATTGTAATACGGATTAGATATTAGTCATTAATAACTTTTACAAGATAAAAAGTGATATCAAAGATAAAATGATTGAAAGATATCAATCACTAAAATATATAAAACTGGTACAACATAAAAGGTATTTGTTATATAAGAAACATTATTAAATGAATAGAATATAAAGTTATTTATAATTACAATCATTAATAAATAAATAATAGTGATTTTAGCGCTAATAAATTGTAATACGGATTAGATATTAGTCATTAATAACTTTTACAAGATAAAAAGTGATATCAAAGATAAAATGATTGAAAGATATCAATCACTAAAATATATAAAACTGTACAACATAAAAGGTATTTATTATATAAGGACCATTATTAAATAAAGTAAAATATAAAGTTATTTATAATTACAATCATTAATAAATAAATAATAGTGATTTTAGCGCTAATAAATTGTAATACGGATTAGATATTAGTCATTAATAACTTTTACAAGATAAAAAGTGATATCAATGATAAAATAATTGAAAGATATCAATCACTAAAATATATAAAACTGTACAACATAAAAGGTATTTGTTATATAAGAAACATTATTAAATAAAAAGAATATAAAGTTATTTTTATTTACAATCACTAATATATAAATAGTAGTGATAATGTATTACCCATTAATAGATTTACAAGATAAAAGCTATTTATCATTAACATTCTCTATTAAATAAATACAAGGTGAGATCTATTTATAATAACAATCACTATTAAATTGGTAACATTTATTTATTGTTAGTAATGAATTAGAATTATATTACAGGAGAAAAATTACGTGTTATAAGAAGCAGATAATATATCACTAATAAATATAATTTAGGATTAAAGCTAATAATTAATATTAAGAATCCCTTTTGAATAAATAAAATATAAATTTGTTTCTAATTACAACCACTGTTATATTTTATACAAGATAAAAGTTATTTATTATTAGCAATCACTATTAAATTTAATACCAAATAAAAGTTATTTTTTTAATATAATTCATTATTAAATAAGTTCAAGATGAAATTTATTAAACTATCAATCACTATTAAATACAATGCAAGATAAAAGATATTTGTTAATATTAAATATCAATTATAAATATATTGTAGGATAAATGTAATTTATTATTGGGAATGACTATTAGTAAATATATTTATATTATACTACTAATAATATATTATAAACATTATTCATTTATAATTTATATACAACAAATAATATCTTATACATAATACTAAATAATAGTCATTAACTAAGAATCAGTATTAAATCTATTAAATAATGGAAGTTATTTATTATTATTAATCATTATTAATACAGTGTACAACTATGCTAATTAATCATACTGATAATTATACTGATTATTAATTACAATCATTATTAAAAACATTAGTAAATAACAATTATTATGTAAAATCGCTAATAAATATAATACGAGTTGAACGTTTTTTATTATAACAATATTTATTATAAATTAAATAAAATCAAATTTATAAACATTTTGCCCTGTCAAACTGCGTTTTAATATTAGTGAGTTTATGCATGTACTGCTGCTACATACAAACAGATTAAGTCTCAGAGCAGACACTGGTTGTAATTCGAAGCTCGTTTGTTTACTTAGGGCTATAGCTGAGATAATCTCGTAGGTAGTATAAATAGAGCCAGGGAACAAAATCTCTTGCGCTGTAATGGAAATTTGCGTCAGACTCGTTGCAGTAACGTAATCGCACAATTATTTACTTACAACACACTTACAGCCGGTTAGTGTGCCCGCTGAGACCTGCTGAATACTGAGGCTACTGAAACAGATTGATTTGGTTGAGCAATTCAGTCTGTTTGTTGATCATGAGCTTTCTAGAGAAATAAATAAATAATTTTTTTCTTACGACACTTAAGTTCTGTTTTCTTGTTCATCTTAGCCGTAGCTTCACTCATCTTTAACTAAATATGCCCTTGATAAAATTTTACTTTTACTATTAATTATAGTGTTGATGACATTGCAATCACTATTCCCATTTTGAACTATCACTATTGATAACTATTTTGAAATGGAATCACTTACAGCTTCCGTTGAGCAATCTTGTAAGGTTGTACAATGTGCATGGCTCAGCTAACTGAGAGATTTCTTATCTCTTGTGAAATGAAAAGATAGACTTTCTGCACGTCTTACTATTTTGAATATAACGTCTGTAACGTTTCATCTTAGAACATTCAAGGGACTTCGTAATGACAGCTTGTTGTTCCCTTTCAGTTTGTAGCCTTAAGGAGAACAGACGGTATCACTATTAGATCTTATGAACGATAGCAAAGGATTGTTAATAAAGATAGCAGTGATGTAAAACCTACTGGTAGAGGATACGGCTGAGGTTGGATATTAATCGTGCACACAAGGCTGCTGGGATTAGAAGTATAAGTTACACAATAGGGTGCTGAGAAAGCAATTCAGAGTATGTATTGGCTACTGAGGTTGAAAATTAAGTCTCCAAAAAGGGCTGCTGAGTTTTGAGATTGATGTTGCTCACACATATCTGTTTACATTGGAGATTAAATGAGCACAAATGACTACTGAGATTGAAAATGTAAGGTCCCTACAATTCTGAAGATATTGCAAACTGTAGGTCCGCAAAAGAGTGCTGAGTTTGGAGGTTGAAGGTGCTCACACATATCTGCTTACATTGGAGATTAAATGAGCACAAATGGCTACTGAGATTGAAAATGTAAGGTCCCCAAAATGCTGAAGATGTTGCAAATTAGAGGTACGCAAAAGAGTGCTGAGGCTGGAAAATAAGGGTGCTCACACAACTACTGAAATTAAAGGTAGTTACGGAATAGGGCGCTGAGTTTTAAATTGAGGAGTAACGATAGATTTCTGAGGTTGTAAATTAATTTTACACAAAAGACTGGTGGGATTAGGAGATTTTGTGAACAAAAAGCTGTAATATTGGTAATTAAAGGTGAACAATAGTCTGCTGAGATCAGAAATAAAAATGCGCGCAAGGCAGCTGAGAATGGAGATTAAATGTGGGCAAACGGTTGCGAGGCTTAGAATTTAAATTACGTAAAATATTGCTGATATTGTAGGTTAGTTGCACAATAAGGGGCTGAGATAGCACTTTTAGAGTAACAAGAGGCTGCTGAGTTGGGAGATTAAAGGTGAGCAAAAGGCTGCTTAGATTAGAATATAATTTATGTAAAATATTGCTGAGATTATAGGTTAGTTACACGATACGTCGCTGAGATTATCTTTGCAAAGCTTTATCCTTTAATTCGTTCGAGTATTCACTTGTTCATTGTGTACAGTAAATAATGTTTGTCGCCATAACTAACTTGCCCTACGCAAATTGAGCGACGACCGGAGCGTTAATTATGCACAGGTTCACGAACTTCTGAAACTGGGTCAGACACATGTGTATTTTCCTCTTCTCGCGTATACAACTGATGCGTAGAACGTAGCATTTTCCCAACCTAAAAAAAACCTGAAATATAATAATACCTTTTAACAGACCGTTAAAGTGTGGGAAATCCTTACTTCACTTAAATGGGGTTCTTTATTCAGATATATTCTGTTTAAAAAATTGTATTGCTAAGTTTAAGGTCAGAGTTTGCCTGAAATTTTGTTAAAACATATCGATCTTCCCATAGGCGGCCAACCTTGCCCAACTTTACCCGTGCACAGACATTCTTTTACCTCGTTAAATATTTTTGTTACTTTATGGTTTTGACTATCGTTTGCTTTTATTTTATATAGTTCGTTAGTAAACTAACACGATATTATAAGACAAAAACTAAATATTCCCACTATATTAAAATTATGCATTTAGGTTAAAAATGCAAAGAAAGTTAGTGGTTGGTCTAATAAGACCAGTTTTAATTAAAAAATTTTTTAACTTTCAAAAAAATATAATACTCTGATCATAACTTAAAATTCTTTCTTTTATTGTATATACTCTTCTAGCTACGAAATTATTACAAACAAAACAAATTACGTTTTGGGTACTGACGCGTTTCGGATACTATGTTCCATCATCAGGGTATATCTTTATATCAATAACATTTGTTGTCACTGTATTCTAATACTTTAAAGCTTAGGCAATCTTGTGACCATAAAGGTTAACTGTGGCAATGATATATAATTAATGAAACTTTCGCTACAAAAACAAACGTGTTACAAACTGTCAGTTTATCTTTTTTTTTATAATGGACACATTTTAATGTTTTATTACAATAAACTGTAAATTAGTAAACGGAAATATCTAAATACCTTTAATAAACAATATACTATGTCCAATCAAGGAGGGCACATTTCAATTGTGATTATTGCGCTCACATATTTTTTCTGCTGCTAGAGAAGGAAAAAGCGTGGTCTGAAGGGAGAAACGTTGCAAAAGCTTTTACCAAACTAAAACCTTTTTAAAGCTTGCTCTGTAAGAGTAGTGTCTCTGGCCGTTAAGCTCTAATGACTTTTATCAGTTTTTAATATACTCATGTTTCCTTCTGTTAGGAATATACAATTCATGTAACATTCAGGGATGTTAACTGTGGTAGTGATGTGCTACGTCCTACTGCTTAAACATTATAGTTGTATTATAAGTTATTTTTAGCAAAGGCTGTATCAGTGTTTCATATTTTATTTCACATTTCATAGTTACTTGTAATTTCTAGTGGTATGTCTAACTAGTATTAGAGAAATACACAGTGTTTGAATATAAATTAAAATTATATATTTGTCTACATTTGAGTACAATTTCTGCCTTTACCGAAATTAAAATATTTTTTGTTGGCGCGTTACGGGTCAACTCCATTCTCAAAACTTTAAGCAGCACTGTCGCCCAAACCTTGAACTCGTTTTTGTATACTGTTGGTCCCGCTCCACCACCTGCAAACATCTCTTCTTATTTTGTTTAAGCTTATCTTGACTACTCGTTTTTAACTACTGAACTATTTTAAACTTTTAAAAATTACGTTTAACCGTGAATTTAATTTCTTTAATTTTTACTTATAATTTTTAAAGGTTTTAATGTTAGGGAAATAAAATGTATGCTTGTATTAATGTTTTCGGAATAGTTAATGTATAGCCGGACGTTTTTACATTTTTATTATCTACAATTAAATTCACAAAAAGTATTTTCAGAATGGTTAATACATAGTCATACAAATACTAAGTTATAGTGTAATACACATCCAATAAACATTTATATTGCAAAACGCCCAATGGCCATTTACGTTTGCATTATTCTTGCTAATTACATTATCGAATAATTACTAACCGAACAAATAACATCACCTCGAGTTTACAAAGCGTTTTCTGTTTATTCTAATTACTGTTGCTAAATTAAGCGGCGTTGTTATGGCAGTGACTAATTGTCAGAAATAAATGTTTTTCAAAAGACAAATCGCCAATTAACGACTTTTGAGTGGCACATCATGAACTCTAAATGCAATGGTGCGAAACTTTTGCGTTTTGGTGATTTAGGGCAAGTTATTCTTTTATAGTTAAACAAATCCTCCTGAAGAAAAAGCAAGCACATTTTCGCCTCCTGATATTTTTCGCTTTATTACAGCGTCTATAGTATTTGATATTTTTATAAAATATATAAAATGGAATCTAAATAAAAAAATACACAAAACCCACAAATTAATCATTTATTGACTTATACGTTTTTCAGTGACAAAGTCATCATCATCAGTGAGTGTTGTTACTACAAATTCTAGCTTACAACTGTTTTGTAGTAGTAACACTGACTGATGATGATGATGACTTTGTCATTGAAACGCGTATGAGTCAATAAATTATTAATTTGTAAGTTGTGTGAATGTTTTTATTTGTTTTAACATAACCTCACAAGCTAAGCTCAAAGAATAGTTGTAAAAATGGAATATGTTTAAACCTGCGTGAAAAGAGAACATATCTGTAAGTATTGCATAAAATGGTAAGATATTTATATTATCACTAAAACCTCGTTTATAGCTTACCTACATAGTTATTTAAAACACGTATTTTCATTTTCAATAAGTTTTAAAAACGTCTTTTTTTTATACAAACGTCTTTTAAAGTACAAATTAAACTCGTTTAAAGGGCAATTGGTTGAACACAGGTACATTTAATAAACAAAAGTGTAAATCCATCCAGGACATCTGGATGATTTTCTACTCCTGAATTTCTACAATAGAGAGGTATGTACATCCTCTAGTGGAGGATGTAGAAATCATGACTTCACGTGTAAAGGGTCACATACACGGAGCACACCAGTAGAAGCAGGAGTCTGCGCACTTAATCGTCTCCTTGTAAGAAGAAGAATGGAGAAAGATATGGCACATTCTGGCAAGCCTAGGTAAAGAAAATAATGACCCAGTACTACATTATAATGGGAAAAGTATGGCATCGCATGAGTAGAGTCACGTGTCGGAAGTACACCTGCTCTCACCCTTTGAGAGAGGGATACCCACTCGTTATCCTTAATTAAATATTTATAAGAGGACATCATCGAGCTACGATTTTATTTTCACTAAATATATAATTTCATTAAAAACCTTCATTTTACTAAATAAAACAAAGACAGACTAAATTTATATTTGAAATTCTTGCGCCCAAACAATTCTACTTAAGTAAACACAACAACCAAAGGAATAACGTTGCAAATAAAACGTTAAAGTTATTGAATAGAAGTGATGAGAGTGTTAAATCGCTGTTGCATGCTGAAATTAACAATTATTCACTATACAAAATAAAAGTGATACTGTAGTGCATCCGGGTGGGGGAAGCGGAGGGCGAGAGCATTGATTGTGCGGGTGAGGGTTGCTCTCAGTACTGAGGCAGCCATGACGGGGATGCCGAGCTGTGCTACGCTCTCTCCGAGGAGACCTCATTGCACCCTAAACTGCTCCGCGTGTTCCGCCATTCTGGAGCAACACTTCAAACATCACAGTGAGTCCCTGCCTTTAACAATTTCTCTTTGAAAACTATCATTTTCAATTGTAATTATTTCACAATTAAAACAAACATACGTTACGTAACGGACGTGCGTCAGCACGCGCTTGTGCGCGTGCATGCATGCGTGCGACAGAGTGTGTCTATAATCTACAGGTTGCAATTTTTAAACACTCCTGTCAAATTTACATCCAGACTGTTAAGATAAAAATGTATAAAAATTAAAAATTCAATTTTAATAATATGCATGGATATTTCATCCAACGTTATTTGAAACATTCAAAAGATAATTTAAGGTACAAATTCTTTTAAAATTATTTGAAAGACGAAATACATAATTACTTATATTTTTATAAACAATATGTTTACATTTCTTGAGTATAATAAAAGCATTTTAATAAATTTATGTTTATATACTCATTTGCATGTATCACATCACAAATGCGTAGAACATCTCTTTGCACTTACTTGAATATAGGTGTTTTACTTTTACTCACACTGAAATTGAATGCCTTCTCTACATTCTTGTAATTTGCAAATTACACAAGTCAGGTCATAATATTAGGAATTTACTTTCCTGAATAGCGCTTGTGTAAAGCCGCAGAGTTTCTTCAGGTGACTATTTCTGGCTTCTATCTGTTTTTATAAAATCTAAATTCTTAATAATAAAACCACTATAAAACCTTCACAAATGGCTTTTCTCATTAATCCTATTACTATAATGATGTAAATATACAATATGCTAATACTTGGTTGAATGCAAACAGTGTTTTTGAAACTTTAGGAGTGCATTGCACTTAAACACTTTCGGTAGTTTTACAGTTTCCTGATGAAGCCTTACTTTTCCAAATAGAGGATATTTTAGAAAAACCAAGCAACTTTACTAATAGATATTGTAAAATGATATTTGCTTTGATTAAACAATGAAAAAGTCACTATTTATTAAGAATATACTGTGGTGGTTAAATTTAATAATAAATACACAAAAACCTCTTAACCACAAACACTCTTTATTTTTCCCTAATGTACATTTCAGTTACCAAGTAACCCTCCTCAGAGCTATATCATACACAGTCTTTGTATGTTATCCCTCTGAGGATGGTTACTTGGTAACTGAAATGTACATAAGAGTAAAATAAAGAAAGTTTGTGGTTAGGAGGTTTTTGTGTATTACCACTGAACAAGATAGAATCACTATCGAAACATGTTAAGCCATTCATGGGCGTTGAGTTAATAAAGGCAATGCAGCAGTACCTTTACTATCGAATTTTTCGACATAGGCATATATTGTATATTAAATCAAAATATTTTCAAACGACAGTTTCTTCACGGAACCAATGTCTTCTTTTAATAAAACCCAGTCATTGTTTTATTTATTATTTCTAATTTTGTAAAAATCTTTATGAAATTAGAATATTGTGCTTTTTAACGTGATGTATTTTTTCTGTATTTT
>JBAIZL010000010.1:72947557-72987557 GCA_036971475.1 Prosapia bicincta | reverse complement strand
AGTGCGTGATTGTCATTGTTTGCAATTTTCACTGAGAGTGATTGTCACTGTTAGCAATTGCCGCTGTGAGTGGTTATCACTATGCGCGATTGTCACTGAGCGTGATTGTCACTATGCGTGCGCGATTTTCACCTTGCGTGATTGTCACAGAGTGATTGTCCCTGTTCGCGATTACCACTGTGCGTGGTTATCAATATGCTTGCGCGATTTTCACTGCTTGTGATTGTCACTGTTCCCAATTGTCACAATTGTCACTGAGTGTAATTGTCACTGATGGTCACTGTGCGCGATTGTCAATGTGCGCAATTGCCAATATGCGTACGCGATTGTCACTGTGCGTAATTGTCACAGTGCGTGTTTGTCACTGTTAGCAATTGTCACTGAACGTGATTGTCACTGTTTGCAATTGTCACTGTGAGCGATTGTCAACTTGCGTGACTGTCACGGTCGCGATTGTCCTTGTGCGAGTTTGTCACTATTCGTACGTGAACATCACTGATCATTTAACTCGCCACCATTCTCAATAATAAATCATTAAGGTCTTTCCTGCCCGATTCCAACTGCTTTCCCTTATTCTCCTTTTTACAAGTTGATTCATCTTTATGATTCCGATACCGAGTAGGAGATCTATGAAGGTATGAGACCCTCCCCCTCTAACGTCATGGTCTCTATAACAGGGGGCTTTACACCCCTATCATACTCCTACCTATATTCGCAGTATTCCCTCATCCTTCGTGATCGACAATACCAACACTGCTACAACGCCCTAAAATCTCCAAGAAACGTTACCGCAAGGCCTGCGTGTAGACACTGTCTAAATGTACTGATGTCTCAAAACAAAAAGATAATGCACAATAAAGAAGTGATCTAAACATATAGTTCACGTCCTATAATAGTGAATTCTACAGTATGTTTGTTAAATTCTCAGTATATTTATCTTCAATTCTGTTGGGAATATTTGTGTATATTCGAGACCATTTTCCAGGCATTCTTAACAAAGCAATATTTTACTTTGTTGACGCGTTTCGAAATTACTCCATTTTCAAAACCTAAATAGTAGGCTACTGTTCGCTCAAATCTTGACTTCGTCTGTATATAGTGTTAGGCACTCCTCCATCAATTGCAGACCTCGCTTCCAATTATATGATACACGCTTAAACCTGGCTAATTTTTAACTTTTAAAAACAACATCCGACTGTGCATTTATTTGTTCTTTTATTACATTTTGTTTAAAGTTTGATTTCAAAATTTTCAAATGTATAAATTTCAAAAATATATTTAGTTTTTCATTTTAAAAATAATTTTAAAATCTTTTGTCCTTAGGAACTTTATTATTATAAATTTGTTAGTTCAACATTTATAGGGTGGTAAAATTATTTATTTCACAGTTTGTGTTTTTGTTTACACGGACCGTAACAAAAGGTTTGGCAACCTAGACTAAAATACGTTTAGAGCCTCTGATGGTATGGTAATGTGTAAACGTCAACCTGCATCTATCGGCTTCCAATGAGAGTAGATCATCCTGCCTGCTATGGTGAGACAAGATAAAACCATTTTCGAATTTAACAAAACCTAATTATGCAGCTCCAAGTTTCCTTCATTCGATTACGCTCTAGAAGCACGCGCCTTACAAATCCAGTTTCGCTATAGTGCCTGCATCCCGCAAAATGTAATCTTAACTCAATTACACAACTCTATTAATGCTTTCATTATTTTTGTCGTTCTGGATTTCTTCAAAAGCAACTGAATTCTACATTGTATTTTCCACTAATCTTATTTCCAAGTTTTAATCCCATCAACACAGTTTGTGGCTCCACTAGAAATATCGTTAATTTTTTTTCGTATTAAAAATACATTTTTTAATTAATTTTTAATTTTAATTAATTAACAGCAAGAGCTATAAAAACCATGTAAGTGTTACGTATCAGACAAAACCCAATGAGCTGGATTGAACAAAACTTAATAACATAATGGATTGTTGTTTATGAAATATATAATACCTAAATATGTTATCATAAGATGCTAAAAGTTGAAGCCTAGTAGTTTTTTCTAATTAGTTGTAATATGTATTATACAAATTGTTGTATATCTATCGCGTAATATCTAAATATTTTGGTCTTTGCTAGTTGCAGCTTTGTCTCATCAATAAAACCAAGAATAATTAAAGGTAAAATTAACGCAGTTGTGTCGAAAACTCTGGACTACATTCTGATGCATTCCTTAGGGAAAATTCAGTTCCAAGCTGAAATACGAGGTTTCGCAGAGAGATTTATAAATAATACATGCTCACTGAAGCTTTAGAAACAAGCTACTTCCAGCGCGTACAACCTGGAGATGTTTAGAGAGATACAAAACCACTTCTAATGGAACAGAAATTTCATGCGTATACCAGCTTGAATCTAACCAATCAATTATTAGCTTTGTATTTGAACGCGGACATTACTTCTGAATTCGAAGTATAACGGAAACGGTTTATCAATTGGAGCAATATTGGGTTCAACAAAACACTAGGAGCAGAAGTACTAAGAGAAGGGGAGGGAGAGAGAAAGAAAGAAAGAGAGGGGAAGAGATAGAAAGTGAACAGAATAAGAGATTAAGTAAGAGAAATTAAAGGAAAAGAGAGAGTATGAGAGAGTAAAAGTGAGAAAAAAGGAGAAGGGAGAGAAATTAAGAGACAGTGAAAGAGAGAGAGAGTAGGAGTGAGAGAAATAAAGAAAATAAAAGAAAAAGTAAGAGAGAGTAATAGAAAGAGAGAGAGAGAGAGAGAGAGTAAAACAGAAAGAAAGAAAGTAAGTGAGAGAGTAAGAGAGTAAAAGAGAGAGAATGTAAGAAAAAGAGAGAGAGTGTGAGAGAGAGAGTAAGAGTGAGAGAGAGTAAGAGAAAGAGATTGTAAGATAGACATAGTAAAAGAGAGATTGTAAGAGAGAGAAAAAAGGGGAGAGTAAGAGAGAAAGAGGATAGAGAGAGAGAGAGATAAAGTGAATCGGCTATGATAACTTTATTCTGATTTGACTCCAACATATTCCAAGAGCTATATAAAAAGAAATTTATTTGTACTAAATTCAGCCAAATTGAAGTGTATGTATGCATAAATTAGAATATGAGTATCCAGCTGTGAGTACTAACGAAGGAAGCGGCTTGATTTACATATTTAATGAGCTGATTTTACTCTTACATGACTCCAGAAACACGTGTAATGCTGTATAACATTCAAACTAATTAGTGTGGCAGGTTTCAGTGTTAATGATTTTATAGACATGCTTTATTTTGTATGGTGACTCACAGCTTGCGTAAAATAAATAGGCCCTATTTGAGTCGCTGAGCTTAGTAGGTTCTCTTTGTAGGATCATGTTTGTATCAGATGAGTTTGTACATTTTGCAACGTCCCCCCACCTCACTTCTACCGTCCCTTTCCTACCGCAGCTCCACGCGGTCGTTTTGTTGTGTTGAATCCTTTCTTGCAGAATACTAAAATTTAATTGTTTACAAGAAAACATATTTATAAACAACCAAAACTCTGCCTATCACCCTGCTGGTAAAACCGTGCTAAACTCCCAGAGTTAAGTGTATGTTTCCTGCTCGTAGGGCCAAACCCACAACAAGCCTATTCCCGCTGACTACTATTTAAAGTACATATAAACCCTCCTAAAAAAGTTTATCAATTGTGTATGGTCTAAGTATAGTCACACATGTCAAATTAATAGTCAGCTGGAAAGAAACACATTTAGAATAATACACATAAAAAACACAGAGTCTTACCACCTGATGATGATCTGCAGAAACAGCAAGGGAACGTGCAAAATATGATTGTGTTTAAAAATACCTATTTTAAAAGGCTCCTGTGTCCTCTTAAACACAATCTGCCAGTAGATAAATCTCTGGACTTTTATTACAAAAAACCAACTAATCTTTAGACTAGCTAATGAAATTAGTAGAGAGAAACTCTTTAAAACATTAGGCTTTATCTATTGCCATTTAATGAAATTTAATTAAATTTGTTTACTGATTTGATAATCATTTTTATATTAGTTGGAAAAAGCTAAACAGTTTTTATTGGTTATTTGACACAGGATGGAATGCAAATAATGTTGATTTTTATGACATATTTAACACTATTTATTGAAATAAAAAAGAAAATTTATCCTTCAAAGTATTACACAATTATATTAGCAAAACAATTCACTGAGTTACTTCTTGTTTCTTATGCTTTAAAAAATTATACTTTGCATATAGATTGATAACATAACATAAAATTATTTTCAAAATTACACATACTAATATTTTATCTCCTATATGGAATTGGTAAATTCATAGTTTATGACCTTTAACTTTTAAATTTATAATATTCGAAAATTTCTCATTTTCTTTAAATAAACGGCTTATGGCCAAAAACCTTTTGTAATTTTAATATTCATTATTTTAAATATTCTGAGCACATAAATTCATTTACTTAGCATACAATTTATTAAAATTTTATAAAGAGTGAAGTCATTGTTTTAAGCTTGCAAATTTGTTTGAATTTAATAAAATTAACTAACTAAATTTGACGTGACTGATTTCGAATAAAGAAAATGACTTGCCAAAGATGTTCTTGCCGGTCCTTGGGGTCCCTCGTCTGGATTCCCTGGTCCTTGGACACCGGAAGTCGCCATCCCTGGTTCGTCGGTGGTGGTTTCCCTCTATTCGAGCGTCCTGGAGGCTGAGTCTGGAGCCTTCATCCTTGGTGGTCCTGGATGTCGAAAGCGCTGAGGTTATGGTCCATCTGGCCTGCTGACGGTTTCTACTCGCGGTCCAGCATAGCGTCCCGCGGCACCTCGTGTTAGAAAATTTTTACAGACTGTCTCTAAAGGCTTAGAGACCAAGTATATATAGCGGTGAATTTCACCTACCGCACCCCGCCTGCAAAGTTTGCTATCACTCGATTTATTCCTTGTACAGGCAAGTCGGGCAACGAATCTGTTTTAGCTTGCATAGTTTGATAATTAATTTTAGAACACTGAAAAATGTCTATTTTATTTAAACGGCTGTAACTTTTTTGTTTCTTAAGTTTTTTGAATTCTGTTTTCTTTAATGTTCATTCTAGGTTATTGTGGTTCTTTTGAAATGTCGATGAAAGTTCTACGTGGTTTGGTTCGAAAAATAGCTTTTTTAGGCACTTAGAATTTTTTCGCTTCACTCTCGATGTTCAAATTTAGTTAGTTATTACAAATTTATTTTATAACATTCTTTAATTTAGCTTAACTATTCTATTTACTGTTTTATTTAATTTTTCCCTCTTTAATAATTGTATAATTCCCTACTTGATTATTTTAAAAACAGCTTTATTTCTAAAAAACAGGAAATTACTTATTTCCCACTTGCGACGGTCTCTCACCCCGTTGCAATTTGTCGTTCATAAAACCATACATTTTCTTGCACCGTATTATATATTGTACTGTATATTACATTTGTACTGTATGAATGTTTTTGAGGTGGCTAGTACGAAGTAATATAGTAAATGAGTAATGGAGTATTCCGTCAGGTAAAATTTCCTCAAATATATATTCGAAATAATTCCTGAGTTATTCAAAAAGAGAATACGGTTTTAGTTTCAAAGGTCAGGAAAATTGATAACTATAGTTCGACCAGCTGGAATAGCACAAGATTGGAATAATTTACAAGTAGGTAAATTGATAATTCCTATTCTGTTTTTTATGAAAAAAACGAAAACTCATTACAAAACATTGCGAGCCCTTTGATAAAGTTTTCAAAATTAAGACGAAAGGAATATTCGCAATAAATATTTAAAAAAACTTACTTAGGGGACTTTCGCTACAGATTATGTATGCCCACTCATGTCCGGTTGAAAGATAATGTAATTGTTTACACAATTTTAAAGGATGAAATTATATTGTGGTTTTAATGTTAGAGAATAAGTGTTTTCATGGTTACAGAACCTTTTAATTTTTTAAATAGGCTGTAGAGAAGTGAGGCGAAATAATTCTCAAGCCGATGTATTACATATTAGATTCTTCTACTCTTGGATAAACGTATATGTAGAGTTGCCAGTCGAATCTACAAATTTTTTAATCGGATGTGTAACTTGGTAAGCTATCGTAATCGGTAATTGTGTTTAATCGAAACTTGATGCGGTAATATAGGCATCTCAAACTCTGATACAGAACTACATGGGCACAGTTGATTAAACCTAAAGAATAATAGCAGTAAGTTGCAATTTTATCATAATATATATACATTTTGTATAAGCTTAGTAAATTATACGAAATTCAGTAAATGTTGGTAACCATAAAGTTTTATTGCTATTTATACCATTTATATGTGCTTAATAATAATATTATTTCCGTAGTAAATTATTCAAGTAACCAATCTGATTATTTACAAAAAATTCCAGCAGTAAAAAAAAAATTTTTTTATAGTTCGGTAAGATCTCTTACAGGACGGAGCGTAACAAATATTTCACCCAGGAAATTAAGGGATAAATGAATGGGAAACAGTTTGAGGTTATGTCATTTTTGAAAGTCTTTATAATAGTTACAGCTGTTATGCAAAATATTTTCAAAATGTTCAGTTGATTCATAATTTTTTAAATATTTAAACAAAAGTAATGTTTTATCTAAAAATTAAAATATGTTTAATTAAAGTGAAAAGATTTCTTGAAGACTTTTTAATACAGGCTTACTTTAGGTTTATTGTGTTTAGTAATAAATTTGTTAGGTTAATTATGCTATAATGTTTTATTGTATGTCTAATATCGAATAAGGGTTAGGGGAAGTGTATACATAGAGTATAGGGGAAGTTTATACATAGAATATAGATAAGAGTAGGGTAAACCCCCTCTCTAAGACACGAAGGGGGGTTGTGGCAACACATGTGCAGGATAGATCTGGAGTAAACCTACCCTCAATCAAGGTCATACAGACTTGTCACCTATCCTTCCCCTTGTAATAAGGGTAGATGGAACAAGGTAAGAATAACATAGTGTTACCTATTTAGTACTTGGTCAAACGGTTTCTACAGCGATATTTTCCTTTTCACTATTTACTATAGATTGAACTCCAACATACTTTATAAACAAGAAACAGGTGAGATGAAGCGAGGTAGATACATAGAGACTGCTTCGAAGTATTTGCAAATTTTAAAACAACCTCAATGAAGCAACACACAATTAGAGCGTATGTTTTATCATAGGATCTGTGAGTAGGGTGTAACGATTGTTCGCGAATAGGATTCACTTCCTATCGGAGATTTTAACTTCTGTGACCGTGTTCCGACTTGTGTTTGCACGAAACCACTTTGCAGGTTGGCGTCTTGCCTTGTCCTACAGGTAGACACCTGTATATTACACCTGAGATATCCAACGGCTTTGATGTTGCCCAGCCTATGTGCTGACGTCACTGTGACCAAAGAGTTTTTTTTCGCCCAATACATACGTAGAATATTTGTTGTATCTTTGTGGATCTTAGTATCGATTGGCATCCAAACTGAACACATAACGATCATAATTGATGTGTGAAGAATCGACGGTCAATTGTATACAAGCGTAATAAATTGTAAAATAGGCAAATTCAATAAATCTAATTCCCCATACTAACGTAACGGTCCTGACAACACACTTCAGCCTACAGTGTACTACCTTTCTTGACAAAGCTTCTATAACTATAACGGCTTTTAAATTATGTTTAAACATAGGTAAAGAAAAAAGTCTAAGCCCATAACCTAAATTTACACATATTTTAATTTTATTACCTTACAGATATAGAGCACGTAGCTCATAGTCTTTGTACTCTCTTCCCATCCCCACCACAGGATTAGCTTAGTGGATCATACCACTTTGTAGAAGTACCTGATGTTAAATCTTCTGATATTCTCTGGTGTACATACCTGCCAGCCAAACCACTTTCTACTTGCAGCTCCCAAAGCAGGGAACTAACAGAGCACGTGTATTGGGCTTTCCTCTGGTTCCTCATCGCATCTCTGGCACATAGGGGACCTAGATCTTCCAATTGTGTATTGGAACCTCCTCAGATTTCCATGGACTGTGACCAGCTCTACAGTAACTCTGATTTGAGATCTACCTAAGGAGAGTTGTTCTTTGCCTCACAAGTCTCCACTCAGTACCTTGAATTTGTTGCAACCCAAAGTCACATTCTATTCTTCCCTGCACAACCTATCTATATGTACAATGATCCTTTTGTACCCCTCCTGAGGCGGTATGCCCACTGACCTCAGCAACGGTCCTTGAGATATACATCCTTGTTTTGCTAAGATCTCAGCTCTCTCATTCCCTATCCAGCCAGAAATGTCCTGTAATTCAGGTTTGGTTAAGCGAATTATGCTTACCGAGCTCTGCTAAAGAAGCTATAGGCCCAGCGATCAGTTTAGAGCTGGCAATAGCTTTGCCTAAAACCTTCAGAGATGCCTGACTGTCCGAGCAAAAATCCAGATTTTCTTGCCTCTCTTGCCAGACTCTATTAATTTTTCCAGCACATAGTTTGATAACGAGCACCTCCACCTGGAAAACAGAGTTGTCCAGACAAAGTCAGAATCTGTCCTGGTGTCTCGGTCCACTAAAGCCGACTCCCACTCCTTCCTTCACCTTGGACCGATCCGTTACCAGATTTCACCATGTTCACTCTGCGTGCCCCTCTGCAGGAATATGGATTTTGTAATTTCTTTTTTCCTTGTAAGAGACCAGTAACTTATCCTGCGGTTTTATCCAGAGCTCCTTCAGTGAATCACTAAATAGCTGTTTATATCGTTTGCTACTTGTCTTCCACAGCCCGGTACAACATATCTGGTATGCAGTTTTCACTGCCTCCATCCTAATTTGAATACCCAAGGTTGGAAAATCCAATATAAACCTCATGGGCGCACATGGTGTGCTCCACCTCGTAGCTGATATACCTCCAAGGAAAAGCCCCTGCACGCGGTTCAGCCCTGTTCTACTTGTTTCTTTCTGTGCCCTATCCCACCAGACAATTGAGGCAAAGGCTAACATCGGCACCACGATTGCATAATAAATCCAGTTCATCTGACGTGCACCCAAAACCCATGGGTTTTGCCTATCGCTCCTCTCCATTGCTAGAACGTAGCTATTGCTTCTTTACACTAATCCTCCAAGTGCTCACGCCAAGTGCCACAGATTTCTCTCGTTGAATGCATAGTACTTTGATTCTGTTACAATGAGTGACTCTTGAAGCACATCTCTAAAACCCTATTCAAATGACCCCCTAACAAGGATAGCTTATCCTACCACCTGTCGTCCGCATATCCTACCACCTGTCAGCCGCATATCCTACCACCTTAACACCCATTCCACTGAAGGTCCTTAGTAGACCGTTCACGTCAAAGCTCTACAGAAGATGGGATAATACCCCACTTATCGTGCACCCCATCCAGGATGCAGTACGTATACGGTTTTCCAAATAATTCATAATCTTTGCTGCTCTCTTGATTGCAAGCCTAGAGATGCTATTAAACGCCCATTTCATATCAAGAACAACCCCAATACATATCCTCTTGCTGTCGGTCTGACCCTCAATAAAGTCCACAACAAACAACGCAGTTTCCGCTGACCTACCAGTCCGGTAAGCGTGTTGGTCCTGATGAAGTGGACACTGCTTCAGAGGTCCCTCTTTCAAATAGTGGTCCACCAGCCTTTCCAGTGTCTTTAACAGGAGCGATGTAAGGATAATAGGTCTGATGTCCTTTACCTCTGTGTAACCTTTCCTCCCCGGTTTGGGGATAAAGATAACTTTCGTTTTGAGCCACTGCCTGTGCGTGTAACCCAGGACAACACATCCCTGTGTAATCAGTCAGTGGATATATAATTTCCTCTAAGCAATTCTGTAGTAATGCTGGAATAATATTATCCAGTACAGGGGCTTTAAAAGGCACAAAAGACAGAATCGCCTCCCTCCCCTTATACACCAATGTCACCTATCCAGCTATATTCCAGACCTTCCCTATGAGCAACCTCCACCACCGGTCTAATATTGGTAAAACTGTTCCTCATCAGCAAACGCCAGGTTTTCTCCAGGGTATTAAAGCTACCATCAGCCTTCTTGACAAACGTAAGCTCTCCCCTCGGTGCATCTGATAACACCTTAAACAATCTTGCAGTGTCATTCTGTGTGCTAGTCTCTGAACACCACATTTCTCAAGAAACCCCGTTATGAGATTTTTATAGAGGCACTGGCTGTCTTAATATGGTTGGCAAGTCTCCACCGTATACGTCTTCCTTGCTCTATTTACACCTAGTTAATAGCCGATCTTCATAACAGAGGATATGATTTAGTCACAGAAATTCCATCTACATCGGCTATTAAAAGAACACTGCAAATCAATAGAAGTGACGCTCGAGGAAACCAAGAATAGCCAAACTCAAGAGACAATATAATTATTGACGAGGGATTGTGGTTAAAAATGATCGATGGGGGTAGGTTTCTTTCGAGTGATGAAGCTACAAGCCCAAGAATAATAATCTTCAGTGTTGAAAAACCCGTTAGCGAAAAAAATCATTTTGAAAGTCCAAAGCCTGTAAATAGCGTTATTGGTAAAGTTTTAATTTATCTTCAGCGCCGAGAAACTAAGCGACATCTATGTTTAGCTCAGAGGTAAACTCATTTATGAAGCCCAATATTTTTAAAAGATCCGTGTACGCCTAAAAGTTGTACGCATTTTTCGTCTGTCACAATTTTATGACGTCACAGCTTACCCTCAACATCTGTCAAAACCTGAACCTGTACGCACCTTTCGCAAGATTCCTGATTTACGCATGTTTCGGGTATTCATCACTTTTCCCTTATCATAGGTCTACTTTAAAGTTTATGGCTCACTTGAGCTAGTAACAATTACAAAACTAAAAACTGAGACCTAAAGCAGATCTATGTTCGTCCAAAGCAATGAGATGGCTTTTTATACCTTCAAAAAGCTAAATTAATTCAAACTACTTTTAATAATATCTAATGTTCAGTAGCAAATGCAACATAGAATGTATTACGTTCTGCCAGTTTTAGTTTACGAATGACTTGTCGCTGAATGCAATACAATAAGGAAACAATTTGTTGGTATTTCGGCTCCAGCTGCCGTCAGATGTTCACGAAACCTGTGTTGTTTCCGCCATCGCCAGCAGGCTGTGTACGAACCTTATGGTGCAATTCATATGCTACGACTCTAACGACTATAGCCGCGTGGCTCTAGCCGAGCTCCTATTAAAAGTTACTCATTGTGTAGACGTGACCGTCAGGTGAAGTCTCAAGACGCTCAGGCCGTTTTTTGGGATTCAACTACCTTCCGAAAACGTAACGGAAATATATTTTCATTACATATTCAAATTTCTTAAAGAAGTTCAAGAATTATGAGTTCAAATAGCTCCCATATGAGATGCGTAGCCACGTACCGAGAACTGTACGCAACTCTGTTTAGTGATTGCCAGATACTCCTGGATTTCTAGACGAATTTTCTTAGATTCAATATCTGTTTAAGAATAGTAACTACAGAACGTAAAAATACAAAGTTTCCTCTTAAAGCATTATTTTTCGCAAATCTACCTAAAATAACCCTAATTTATTTTATACTTATAATTTTTAGCATTATAATGACCTAGCTTCCTAAATATGGACTGCACTTCGATTCGAACCGAATATAAATAACTTCTTTTGCCCACTTTTTTAAGCTTTACCATAAAATGACATTTAAATTTTAAAACTGGAAGGTTACGAATTGGCCAACCTAATCCAACAGAAGGACAAGCTAAACACACACTTACCGAGGATACTTTTATTAAAGAGGGTATGCATTGTTCTTAGAAATCCATCCTAGGCTATTGTTGCTAGTACTGAAGGTCGAATTTATTTTTGTATAACTTGCAACTATCGATATAAACATATAGTGTATATTGAAGTCTCAGGAATTTCTATTGACGAGTTTTTCCCTACTTTTATTTGTGAAATTGTAACGTGGAAACTGTAAAACTTCTCAGAACCTATCATTAGCGTGATAGTGTTCCCTAGCAGATGGCGTAATACAGTCATATAAACCTAATGCAATAAAGAATAAGTCGCACAACACAGAGAAGAAAAACTGTGACCTTATATTATTTTACAGCAATTAAAAAGTTATGACAGATATAGCATTTATACAGTGTTACTTGTTTTTATTTTCATTTATAAAACATCCACTGCAAGAGCTTAAAGCCTATTTTTTAGCGTTTTTAAAGGTAGACACGTCTAATCAAGCCGGTTAGCCAACTAAATAGAGGGGTAGGCACACCTCCACACAAAACCTTTCACTATTCTTAGTATAAAAGGAACGGTATGTCTTTTTTTAGTGCAAGTTAGAGACAGATCTACGAGAAAATATCCATAGACGCAGGTTTACGAGGAACCCTAACCAATGGTAGACCTCTATGGAGTTATACCCAGAGGCAGCTTCACGAGGATTTTTATTCAGAGGAACATCTACATAGAAACCTAACCAGAGATGATCTACGAGGAACTTAAACCTGAGGCAGATCTAGGAGAACCCATAACCAGAACCAAATATACGAGTTACCCTACTCAAAAGCAGATTTTCGCAAAGCATTACCCAGAAACACTAATACAAGTAATCCTAGAAGCAGATGTAAGAGGGCCCCTTCCCCAAAAAAGGTCTACAAGGAACCCTACTTTGAGACCGATCTAGTAGGAACAATAGACCTAGAGGCAGATCTACGAGGATCACTACCTAGAGGAAATTCTACGAAGACTCCTGCCTAGAGGCAAATCTATGAGGAACCCAAACCTGAGACTAATCTACGAGGGACAAAACCTAGATGTAGAATTGCGAGGAACCCTAACCGGAGGCATATCTGAGAGAACCCCTACCCAGCGGAAAATCAACGAGAAACCCACACAGAGGCATATCTACGAGGAACTCTACCCAGAGGTAGATCTACAAGGAACCCTAAAAAATAGATCTACCAGGAACCCAATTCAGAGGAAAATCTACAAGTACCCCTAGCAAGAAGCAGATCTACGATGATCCCTATCCAAAGGAGATCTTCAAGGATCAATATCCAGAAGCAAAACTACGAAAATGTTTCCTGAGGAAAATCTACTACGAACCCAGAGAAGAATTTAGGAGGAACCCTACCTAGAGGCAGATCTACGAGGAACCTTATCCACAGCAGGTCTATGAAAAACCCTACCCGGACTAAAATCCACGAGGAACCCTAACCTGTGGCTGATCTACAAAAACCTTACACAGATGCATTTCTACGAGAAACCCTAGCCAAAGTAAATTCCACGAAGGACCTTTTACAATTGGAGATTTACAAGATACCATTCCCAAACGCTGATCTACGAGGAACCCTACGTAGAACAATCTACGAGGAACCCTTCCTAGATGCAGATCTAGGAGGAACCCTACGCAGAGACAGGTCTACGAGGAATCATACGCAGAGACAGGTCTACGAAGAACCCTCCGCAGACACAAATCTTCGAGGAACCCTACGGAGAGACAGATCTACAAGGAGCACTACGCAGAGACAGATTTAAGAGGAACCCTACGCGGAGACAGAACTACGAGGAACAATACGCAGAGACAAAACTACGAGGAATAATACGGAGAGACAGATCTACGAGGAACACTACGCAGAGACAGATCTACGAGGAACCTTACGCAGAGACATACCTATGAGGAACACTATGCAGAGACAGATCTACGTAGAAACCTACGCAGAGACAGGTCTATAAGAAACATTACGCAGAGGTAGACCTACGAGGAAACCTACGTAGAAAAAGATCTACGAGGAACGGTACGCAGATACTGATCTAGGAGAAACACTACGAAGAGACAGATCTACGAGGAACCCTACGCAGAGACAGAACTACGTTGAACCCTACGCTGAGACAGATCTACGGGGAGCACTACGCAGAGACTGATTCAAGAGGAAACCTACGCAGAGACAGAACTGCGAGGAACACTACGCAGAGACGGAACTACGTGGAACCCTACGCAGAGACAGATCTACGTAGAAAACTACGCAGAGAAAGGTCTACAAGAAACATTACGCAGAGACAGACCTACGAGGAACCCTACGAAGAGTCAGACCTACGAGGAGCCCTACACAGAGACAGATCTACGAGGAACGGTACGCAGAGACAGATCTACGAAGAACACTACGCAGAGACAGATCTTCGAGGAACCCTACGCAAAGTCAGACCTACGAGGAATCCTACGAATAGACAGACCTACGAGGAACTCTACGCAGAGACAGATCGGCGAGGAATACTCAGAGAGACAGATCTACGAGGAACCCTAAGCAGAGACAGATCAACGATCAACCCTACGCAGAGACAGAACTACGTGGAACCCTACACAGATAAAGACCTACGAGGAACCCTACGTAGAGACTGAACTATAAGGATCCCTACGCAGAGACAGAATTACGTGGAACCCTACGCAGAGACAGAACTACGTAGAAACCTACGCAGAGACTGATCTACGAGGACTACTACGGAGAGACAGAACTACGTGAACCCTAAGCAGAGACAGAACTACGAGGAACACTTCGCAGAGATGGAACTACGTGGAACCCTACGCAGAGACAGATCTACGTAGAAAACTACGAAGAGACAGGTCTACAAAAAACATTACGCAGAGACAGACCTACGAGGAACACTTCGCAGAGAACGAACTACGTGGAACCCTACGCAGAGACAGAACTACGTAGAAACCTACGCAGAGACTCATCTACGAGGAATACTACGGAGAGACAGAACTTCGTGAACCCTAAGCAGAGACAGAACTACGAGGAACACTTCGCAGAGATGGAACTACGTGGAACCCTACGCAGAGACAGATCTACGTAGAAAACTACGAAGAGACAGGTCTACAAAAAACATTACGCAGAGACAGACCTACGAGGAACCCTACGCAGAGTCAGACCTACGAGGAACCCTACGCAGAGACAGATTTAAGAGGAACCCTACGCAGAGACAGAACTACGAGGAACCATACGCATAAACAGATTCACGAAAAATACTACGGAGAGACATATCTACGAGGAACACTACGCAGAGACAGATTTACGAGGAACACTAAGCCGAAACAGATCTACAAGGAACATTACGTAGAGACAGATCTACGAGTATTACTACGCAAAACGGAACTACGTGGAACCCTACGCAGAGACAGGTCTACAAGAGAAATTACGCAGAGACAGTCCTACGAGGAATCCTACGCATAGACAGGCCTACGAGGAACACTACGCAGAGTCAGAACTACGTTGAACCCTACGCAGACAGTCTTACGAGGAACCCGACGCAAAGACAGATCTACGAGGAACAGTACGCAGAGACAGATCTACGAAGAACGCTACGCAGAGACAGATCTTCGAGGAACCCTACGCAAAGTCAGATCTACTAGGAACTCTTTTGCAGAGACAGAACTACGTTTAATTCTACGCAGAGACAGAACTACTTGGAAACCTACGCAAAGACAGATCTACGAGGAACCCTAGGCACCGAAAGATCTACGAGGAATCCTACGTAGAGACAGATCTACGAGGAACCCCAAGCAGCAACCTATACATTCGAGGAAGACTACGCAGAGACAGTTCGGGGAGGAATACTCGGAGAGACAGATCTACGAGGAACCCTAAGCAGAGACAGATCAACGATCAACCCTACGCAGAGACAGAACTACGTGGAAACCTACGCAGGGACTGATCTACGAGGAATACTACGGAGAGACAGAACTACGTGAACCCTAAGCAGAGACAGAACTACGAGGAACACTTCGCAGAGATGGAACTACGTGGAACCGTACGCAGAGACAGATCTACGTAGAAAACTACGCAGAGACAGGTCTACAAAAAACATTACGCAGAGACAGACCTACTAGGAACCCTACGCAGAGTTAGACCTACGAGGAACCCTACGCCGAGACAGATCTACGAGGAACAGTACGCAGAGACAGATCTACGAGGAACACTACGCAGAGACAGATCTACGAGGAACCCCACGCAAAGTTAGATCTACGAGGAACTCTTCGCAGAGACAGAACTACGTTTAATCCTACGCAGAGACATAACTACGTGGAAACCTACGCAGAGATAGATCTACGAGGAACCCTAGGCCTATGCCTATGTCTATACATATCTACGAGGAAACCTACGCAGAGACAGATCGGCGAGGAATACTCGAAGAGACAGATGTACGAAGAACCCTAAGCAGAGACAGATCAACGATCAACCCTACGCAGAGACAGAACTACGTGGAACCCTAAGCAGAGACAGATGAACGTGGAACACTACGGAGAGTCAGATCTATGAGGAACATTACGCAGAGACGGAGCTACGTGGAACTCTACGTAGAGACAGAACTACGTGGAACCCTACGCAGAGACAGAACTACGTGGAACACCCTGGTCACATATTTTACAAAATTTCATGTTTTTTCTTTATTTACTCAAGAATCACAAAAATTCTTTTCTAAAATAAGGCCTCGAAATGTAAAATAAAATTATATATTAAAATAGTATTAATCACCATTAATTTCTAATGTCGTATGCATAACAGAATGACACGAAGGCGTCATTAAATTTTTGCTTTTTATACTTTTTTCATAATACGTGACTTCCACAGCATTATGCAATCTGGGGCACAATTTTCTTATTTTGAGTACAGTTGGTAATTTTGGGATTTAAATTTAAAACGAAATAATAAAAAAATAGTATTACTATGTATCCTGCAGTGAGCTGTTCTGGTACTTATTGTACGTATGCGGGAATGTGTGACAACAATGCCCAAATCGTGCGTGATACTGATCTAACCGTCTGCAAGACACATCTGACCGGAACTTGTTCGAATTTCCTCAGATCCAACGGTGCAATTATTACAGCACCGCGCTATAGTTGCAAACCTTCGCTATAGTTTAACTCGAGTTTATCGAGCAGGATAAGGAATTACCCCCCTCCCCGAAGCCTTTCAATTTTCTCATCAAAGTCCTCAACTATAAATGATTTTTTTTACAAGACTAGTATTTTTGAAAATGTAAGGTCTGTAAATAATAGCTCTCGAAAGTCGGTTCACAAATATACTGTTATTATTCCTGTCCAAGTACATAAGAGATAACATTATGCTTTTACCTAAGGTGACACTTAAAAAAAATTTCAAGATATTTGTTGTGCAAGGCCTGAATCAAGTCTATCAGTGTAGGATTACAGCATTATCAGTTGTAAGGGAAAATATATTACAAAAATATTTATATTAAAATTTAAATAAAATTATCTGATCTTTTAATGAGCTAATCAGTTTCCGATTCATACTCATATTTTAATTCTGGCCAAATATAAATGGGAGGGGCACGACCTCATGTCATTGTTATAAGGGGGGGGGGCAGAGCCTGAAAGGTTGTACTGTCAAAACAAAAGTTTAAAACGTTGAAGAGTTTATTAAGTTTATAATAAATATTTTTTCATTTAATTAAATTTTTTTTGGAATATAAAGTTTTGAGAGTAATAAGAAAATTGATTGCTTTGTTTACTAACTTACTAGAAAATAATTTGAAATTCAAGTATAGGTTAGAATTTAAAAATTTAAGATATTGGAATTTCAAAGTATGGGATTTGATTCCCACAAAGAGAAAAGTATAAAATATAAGATGCACTAGATATTGTAAGGGATAACAAGAGGTTATAAAATAATCTGTTCATGCTTAGATTTGTATAAGAGGGTAAGATTGTAAAGGCAATAAAATAGTAAAAGGCGATAGTCCTCAGATGCAAGTATTCAGGTGTTAGAAAGCCAAGGTTGGCCTAAAGTTTTGGCTTACTGGAAGTAAATAATTTCTCACGCCTCAGTGTGTGCGATGTGGGAAATTTGCCAGTAGGAAAAAAACAGGAAGTATCCCTCGCAAAAAGTTAGAAGCATATCCTGTCTCAGGAGATAGTTTATGTGGGAAAAAAGGGGCACACAGTAAGGTTGGTAAACAGACATTGAAATAAAATATCATTATTTCACATCTCTAGAATTATAGCATGTTCAATGAAGAATGTACAATGTCACTGAAATCACTATAGAATGATAACGTAATTAAAATTGTACTTATGTTAATTTTCAGTGTAAAAAAATTTCTTTTCAGGTCGACAAGAGAAAATCTGTAATATGCTGCTTTTCTGATTGCAATTCAATGTAAAATCGGCTTTGATTTAAAAAAATTTGTTTTTTTCTAAAATGATGCTCTTTGACAAAGCTAGTAGGTAGGCCCGCCATGTTAAATACCAACTTAAGGTATTTCCCGAATGCACAATGTTGTGGATATTTTCGATTCATGTGTTAAGTTTCCGTGGGAAGTAGTGTAGTTCATTCTCTCGCGACGAACCTAAGATGGAGTATCAGGATGGGCCTGCAATCGTCAAAATTTGTATTAAACTTATACAAATGTAATTTTTCAAGTTCAATTAAAAAGGTAAATTTTATTGGTTGCTTTGTTACGTCCAGTTTATTGTTTTCAAAATTTAAAAGTGAAATCGGGTTGGTAAGTAAATGTTCTAACAAAGCCACGTGAGTGTAAGTAATTTCCAAAAGTATGTTTATACGAGTATATTTAAAAAATATTATTGGTTAAGATTAAACTAGTAAATATATATACTAGAATGCATTATACCTAGCTTTGTCTGGAAACATTTTTGAAAGATGTAAATTTATGTATTATAATTTGTGAAGTAGAAACAAAGTAAATTATAATTTTAATTGTAACCTTTTGACTATTTAAAATTGTTTTCTAAGATAAATCATTTTTGTAAACATAAACTAGAATTTTAATGTAACCTGTATTTATTAGAGTAGTTAAATAGACACCCAGACTGCCTGACTTATTCATAGGATTACAATTGTTGAGACAAACAATTGACCCGGCGAGTGTCTGTAAGTATAGAGAATAAAGGTAGTCGATAAAGGTAATTCAAGTTTTTTAAAATTATTACCCCATTTACAAAATACCCCACTAATTATTATCCCGCTATTCCATTTACAAAATACCGGGGGGTAACAGGTTGTTTCTTCAACCATTCTGGTTTCTTCATTCATTCTAGTTCCTCTTTTTGGTTCATCTCTAAACAGTTGACCATTTTAACAAAAATTAATTTTTGTTATTAAAGTAAAAGTAAGAACTATCGTCCTTACTATTTATGTAATGTTTTAAAAGAATAAGTCGATAAGATAGGGATTGTTAAACTAAAAAATAACACAAGTTACCTTATCATTACAGCGAGGAATATAAAATAGACATAATTCTTTATATTTATATATATATATATATATATATATATATATATATATATATATATTTCTCTGTGTGTTGCGTATAGTTTTTTTTCTTTTATATATTTAAATTTAATTTATTTCATGTTCTTGTTATTGTGTTATTAAGATTTATTTATTGGTAAATTGTTACCTATTGTTATGTTTATAATATTGTTATTGTTTATTTATTGTAATACTGTTCGTTGTTGTTATTTTGATATTTATTGTTGTTCCTCCTTTTTGTTATATATTTATTGTTACATATAAACATTTTATGTTATTACTGTTATGTATAGGTTATGTTTGTTTTATGTATTTTGTTTTATTTTAATTTTGTATTATCTAAAATTTTACCGTATTTGTCTACCTTTTTTAATTGGTGATGATAACCACAATTGGTTTTTTGCGAGAAAAAAATGTCTTAAAATCAAACACCCATATGATGAGGCATAGTTTGAATACGTTTCTTTGATTAAGGTTTTCTTAATTTTATTTATTATAAAATTACTAATAAATGTTTATTCATTTACTAATATAATATACTAATGCGCTATACTGTATATTTGACCGTATTTGATCTACTGATAATTATTAGATGTTTGATAATGTGAGTCATGTTTATTATTACTGCTGATAGTCTATAAACCGTCCGTCAATTTTTTAGAGATATAAAAAGTTTTAGAATTTAGGGATTTTTAAAATTAAAATAAAATTTTATTTCGCTTTTTGTTAAATTATTAGTGAACATAGTATACGAACTGAATAAATTTTGGTTAAAGAGAGAAAGTAACATTTTTACGTCTCTAATAAACGGATTAAAAATTTATCGAACTTATAATTTACAAAAATTCATGACAAACTTACTGAGACTAAGTTTCGATCACACAAAGAGTTTGAAAAAGTATTGTCTCAGTAAGTTTTCGTAAATTTACTCAAATTATAAGTTCGTTGAATTGTTAATTAGTTTTCAAAAACGCTAGTGTTTCACCCGGCCATGGACTATAAAATCTCATATTTAATATTCTCGCCAGTAACATAGTTCAACTTTTCGCTACCAGGTATCGTTTGGTTTTATAAAAATCAAGCGAGACCGTATTCAGTCGTTATAAATGGCCGGCGTCTGAAGTAGGATTAAATAGTAATTTTTTAGAGGTCAAGGTGTATTGTTTCAAAAGTTTAAAAAAAAAAAAAAAATGATCGATTTAGGATAGTTTGGGGTATGTCAGGGTAGAATGGATTTTAATGAAATTTTGCATAGTTTAGTTATTGTTTGAGGCAATAAGATTATACTAGATTAGTGGGGGTTCACGCCAAAACCGGACCGGGCGAAGCCTATACGCAGTATTTCTATAGGGGTTTTCAAATACAACGCTGGGCCGTGCCGAGCGAGGCAGAGCCATTTTGTGCAGTCGATGTTGTTATCTGTTTTATATTTCTTTAAATTGTTTTTTGTTATACATTATTGTTAAGTTTTAATACTGTTTTTATAGTTTCTTGTTGTTTGTGGATTTATATTCATTTGTTGTGTTACGAGCTGTTCACTAGTCTCGTGACCTTCATTGATATGATGTGTCCAGTATCACCTGCTTTCTCCCACACATTCATCATCAAGTGTGGAACTATTCAATAACATCATTACCACAAAGTTGATGCGATTATTATTGCACTACGTTGCAACTGAGACTGACAGCAAGGTAGCACTTCTCCCTATAAGGCTAGGAAATCTACTTTAGTGCGAACACGAAGCAGATCTTGCTCAGCTTGGCAACGCATCGCATGGCCCCACCCCGCCCAGTCCGGCTCGGCTCAGCATTGATGTGTCATACGTCTTAGGTCGGATTATGTTAGATTAGATGTTTTACAAGTATACTATAAAATTGACAGCATTATAAAACATGCGGCGATGATAACCGTAACTGGTTTTTCGCCAGGAGAGAAAAATAAATAAAAAATAAAGAGTAAAACAAATTGTGATGCTAAAGTAATAGCAATTAAAATATAATATGCTTGAATTAATTTGTATCCCTTGAACGTTTGTTTTGCTGACGTCACGGCCTTTTACCTTACGACACAAGGAAATATTACATTTTAAATAAACAAGAAAGACTAATCATCCCAGATATTTATTAACCTCTACAACTGTATAAAGTAAGCAAAATTGATCAAATTCAAAACTTTTTGTAAACAGTCTCTTTTTGGTTCTGTTACTGTCAAAGACTTTACGATTGATTTTAAAATATAGAGCAAGTGTTAATTATTAAGGAAATGCAGTATTTATTGAAAACTATGCACATTAATTCAGCACACTTCTGCGTTTAATATTCATTAGTGTAGTAAATCCAACAAAGAACCAACCTTGTCAGCTGTTTTGTATTTTGAAAGGATAATGTGCTTTGTGTAAGGCTTGTCTGCGTAACTGTCATAAACACACGCAGGAGATGGATCTTTTGTTAACGTTCTTATTGTAAAGGCTGCACAAAGCGTCCTAACGTTGTCTCGTAGACACTTGTATAGGAGCGAACAAGTAGTCAACTGAATTCAGGAAACGATATTTAAAGATGTTATTGTGATATCGTAACCATTTTGCTTTTTTTTACATTTAATCTGTGATTGATATTTAAATTTATACCTAACTATAACTATGTCACGTGATATGTTTAAAATAATAAAGAGCACTTAACTAAACAACTACAGTACAAATTAAAAATAATCAGAGCATTTCTATCTGTTTACCGCCAGGAGAACGTTTCAGGAGATTCTAATCATTGAGTTCTCTAGTTACTTATGCCTTAACTAAGCTGTTTAGAATTAGGGACGGCTGATCCAGTAGCTTTAACGGATCGGTGATTTTAGTGACAGCGCCAGGATTGGATCAGTGACTTTTACCAGTGACAAGATATACTGAGACACCTCTGTATGTGCCAATAACTGGTAGGCATACCACACTGGTAAAATGATTCCACACCTCGCTTTTTCCTTTTATTGAAAGGCGCATTTTTTTTTTAAATGAACTTCTACGAAATTAAGAACAAACTACCGAGTGTGAAATAGCATCTACGGTACATAATACTGTAACTATTTTGAAACCTGACACAAATCGACCACCCACACACTATGTAAGTGAGGAGAGATAGTAACAGCGACAAATCCACCAATGACAGCCGTAGTAAGATTTTAGTAACTTTTCAGTCACGACAGCATCATTTTACCCAATCACAATAGAGATAACCCCCTCTCCTCTCCAGTCATCGACACTGGACGATAATCGGCGCTGTGAGCCGAGGCGGCGAGAGTAGAGGCATAATAAATGATCCCAGAAGACGAAGCAATGTAAGGTAAATAGTGCCTTTTGATTGGTCGTGTAGCTCCTCTCACTCCACCAACAAAAACTGTCAAATTCGTAGAGCCTTTAGATAAAATTATTTCGGCCTCAGACATGCAATCCTCAAAATAAATTACACGGGCTTCAAATAACTGAAATGTTTATTTTACTATGGTTAAAAATTGTAGCATTTAATTCACCCCAAAATATTATATGTATTTGTTCGTAAACATCAAATGTTTATGATTTCAAGTATATCATTTGGTAGAATTATTAATATTTAGCTGACACGGTAGGTATTTTATAAATTACTTTGGTAATTAAGATCTTCAAATCAAATAAGTGCTTACATACTTTACTCGGAAATTGAACTAAGTAATTAAACAATAACAGCCATGCCTATAATATAGGTACCAATGACATATTATAATATAATGTGAAACATATAATATGTTTTACATTAACAAATACCAAAATTATCAGTCTTCTCTTAAATAATAAAACTTGACACACCTCATTACAAAAAAATGTAATATAATATAATATATAGGTAGCTAAAACTTAAAAAAAAAAACTTAGAACTCAGTCAACCCAAAACCTGGAGTGCCAGGTTTCACAATATTTCAACGATTCACAATGTTGACAATTGTTGTTGGTGGAGTGGGAGGAGCTACAGACCAATCAAAAGGCAGAATTTGGCTTTCATTGCTTTGACTTCTGGGATCAGTTAATATATAGAGCAGAGCCAGTGACAGCAACGAATCAACCAATGACAGCCTTTTCATCCAGTGATAGCGAAAAATCAACCGATGACCGGCGTTTCATCCAGTAACTGCGACGTTTTTCCCGATCACAATAGAGACAACTTCTGATCGATCCATTGTTACTGCAACTGGCATTTTCCATATTTTGTCACTGGTACCACTACCGGCAAACTAATATCAGTGACACGTTACCATGACAGAAAATATCGACCATCCCTATTCAGAATGCCTTGCATTTATATTCCGTAAAAACCATTGCCCACAAAGAATAACTAATGAGGCCTAAATACTACGACAGCAAGGGTGCCCGGAGCAAGGATGCTTGTACCAAGCTGCGACATAAAAATGTTTGTGGTGTTCATTTTATGTTTCTAACCTAATTATTAACATTAAAGAATTTTCTAAATATTTCTACAAAGTTTTTTTTTATCAACTACTACATTTTTATGTCATTAAAACTTTTTTACATATTTCAATATATAAAAAAATCAGATATACCCTATCTACCTTTTAGGCTCCCATCTAATCCAGCAAACAATATGATTACAGGTTATCAAAAGTGTGTAAGCGGTACACAGAGCAGCGTAAGAATCTCATGGTTACAGTGCCTACTAACCCCACTCAATAGTGTTATTATTGATAGTGAGAAATTCAACATTTAGGCTAATTTACACCAAAGAATAACCTTTAAATGTTTCTTTTACCACTCATCTTAACAAACAACAAACACAATTATTTAGTGTCAATAGTTCTACAAACAAACTGTTGTCGTACTGATAAAACGTAAAATTACTGACCTTCCCACCAAGCTTTGGGGTTATGGCCTTACGAATCTGTACGGGTCACTATTGCCTTACAGTACATTAGTATAAACTGCACTTGACAGCATCTGAGATATCGTGTCTACCTTTAAGAAGTGAGAAGTTCTACAGAATGGGTTTTTAAACTTGCTTTTGTCGAGAACCCACTGAATTACTGATGTCATTGCGGACCCCAAAAAAATTACTCTTTAAAATTTTTATTAATTTAGTCGTAATATCCATTTGAAATATATTTATTCAAATTTGAGAGAAGATATTTAGGATTAAAGAAAGATTTCTAATAGTTTTTATACATATCTTTTTATGTATTTAATAAATTGAATACAATTGAAACAGACAGTCTTAGTATTAGTTACAAACATTTACAAATTCTAGTTTAAAAAATCAAGCATAAAATAATCAAATGAACAGTTACGTAATTAAGTGCCATTATTTCTTGGTATTTAAATATAACAGCGGGTGTTCATGCTATATATGCTTTTTATAATAAAGATTCAAATATCTTCTACGGACCCTCAACACCACGCTCACGCACCCCCAGACTGCGCACTTTGTGAAACCCTGATCTACAGGATATAAGGAGTACAATAAATGGTAAACAGCTGAACTTGGCGAGAGTTCATAGAAGTGCCCGGGCATAAATCTACGACTATAACAACAACAACTGCTTCTAATGTTTTTATTTCTACGCTTTCAAAATTGATCAAGAAAAATATTATTCATTTTGCTCACAAGGCTAGTAGAAGGGGATCATGAATTTTGGGGTTTAATAACAAATCATGCGTCAGAGCCTTTGTTGGAGTTGGCACCCCTGTACGGTAGTAGGAAATTTTACTGTAATCAACTCAATTAAAGATATTTATGAGTATTGATTGATAAACAATTATAAACCCTTGCTAAAAATATTCACACAACCATTATGTGCATTTCATTAACGCAGTTAGCATCATCAGAAGGTTACAAATAAACTAATGATGATTGTTATTTATTGATGATGATAAATAAACTCAGTTTCTGAGGATGATAACTGTATTTGTAAAATTTACATAAAGGTTGTGTAAATATTTGCAGCAAGAGTTTATAATGGTTTATTAATTATAATTACTCTACTGTGCTGCCTATTGCTTTTGTATGAGTAAAGATATTTATCTCATTTCTTACCAGTTAAAACAAAGTTTAAAATTCGAATATTTAGAAAATAACATTTAATAACTTTATGTGCTAGTTGCCATGCCAATCAAAATTATTATACTATTTAATTCATGAAAATATCTGTAAGGTGCCGTGGTTCCTTGTAGCTTAATTCTTTACACTGCATTTCAAAATCTGGCCTCCATTTTAATCTAATTCGAAAAGATTTGTGATTCCTTCTGCCTGAATACAGATGAGAGCGTAGGTGAAAATAGTTCCAGTAGCCTGTGTAACAAATTGCAAGCTTTATACAGATATAAAGTAAAACTGTTTCTAAATATTAATGTCTTATTGTAACTTGTAACTGGTGGTGTGGTTGTAATATACTTATTTACGTTGTGATTAATCTTTGTAGCTTATTGAATGTATTTGGTATTACTATTTATAGAAAAAGATAAACAGATAAATGCCATTATTTAATATATATTCGAGTAGTCTACATTTGGTGTCATTCTTAACGTTATAATATTTTCCTTTATTGACGGTAATCATAGTTAAATATTTGCCATAGTTTATAAAATGTAAGGTAACTGCTAGGCAACATACATAGCTCAAAGGGGAGGAAAATTTTAAAACAGATATAAAGAGCATTTAAGGTCATTTAAATACGGGGAAAAAGATTCGAATTATGTTACACATTTGTTTAATGAGAGTTATACACCATACACCACAGGTAATGAATAATACAATGAAGATTTTACATTATTTTAATAAAGGATGATGTTTGGATTTTTAGAAAATTTGTAAATTTATAAAGCAAAGTTAACAAAAAAAAATATTATAAACGAAAAAATATATGCACAGTCAGACGTTATTTTTAAAAGTTTATAACTATTAATTAGCAACACGCAAGAAGTCGAGAGTATTCGTTTATCATTAAGAAGCGAGGTCTGTAAGCGGTGAGGGCCGGGATAACAGAATGTAAAGACGAACTCAAGATTTGCGGGAGTAGTACTGTTTCAGCTTTGAAAATGCAGTCATTCCGAAAAGCGTCAGCAAAGGAAAATATTGAAAAGTTAGGAAAGGCAGAAAATTTACTCTAATATACACAGATATTCTTAACATTAGTGAGGATGAGTATATTAAGAATTTCGACATTTTAAATTATGAATTAAATATAAGAACAATTGTAGTAGTTATTTATTTGAAGTGGATTATTATTTATAGTGGATGTTTGAAGGTCTGACGCGATTAAGCAACATGACTATTATAATTTGTGAAGGATAGATAGGATTGTGGATATATGTAGAAATAACAGTAGGAGTAATATGTAGGATATTGAGTCGAAATCCCCTGGTAGAGGTTGTAAGGAGGATCAAGACATATCATGGCCAGGATCGCATATTTGAAGCAGAACCTTTACCTATTGAGGCCATAAAGGGTCGTCTACTTATTCTGCCCATATTTAAGAATAAGGATAGTCAAGACGAATTAGATCAGATTAAGCAAAATAGATAATGATCTCCTGTTATCGGGAACAGGGGAAAATTATATAATCGCGTGAACTGGAACGAGGGAAATATATAATTTGATAGAAGAAACTAATTAGTAATACAATATTCCTTTAATTTATTTTGCATTATTATAAGAGGGTAAATATTCGAAATACCTCTCAAAATATGTTTTAATAAACATATCTGAAGCTCATTCGATAAAACAAATGTTAAAGTTAATAAATTTTAAAGTAAGGTTCAAAATACACCTTGTTATTATTACAACGTAACAGATTTAGCAACATTATAAGAAAAGAGTGTTTTCAGTGTTTTCTAAATAATTATTTCATTTTAAATTTCAATTTAGTTTGTTTTTAAATTCGCTAAATAGGAATGTTAAATTTAGTTTTTAAATAATTAAATTATGATCTATTTTATGAAATAATATTTTTAGTTTGTCTTTGTTAGAAATAAATAACAGCTTCACCTTCACTGCGAAAGGCAGATTGACACTGAAGAACCCAAATCCTGAAAACTCAGGCATCCTTAACTGATTCCTGCTGTACAATGCCTGCAACTAGAGGAAAACTGCGGTTTATTTTACATTAGAGCAATAACATCTCTTAGCCTAATTCTGTGAAATTTACAAACACAAATGCATGATTAGGTTTTTCAGAACATAAGTTCCGGTAATAAACTAACGTTATTAGATTTGAGTAAATAAAACTCTGACAAAAACATTTTCGAAAGTCATTACTGGATTAATTAAGTATTTATTAATCAAATAAAAGTGGCAAGAGGGCGCATGTAAAATAAACGATAGTGAGCGTGAGGAAACAAGGTAGGCACACTGTAAAAGTTAGCAGGAGAAATTATTATAAGTTTCACTATGAAACAGTTTATATGTTTTAATTTCTGTATATTTTTGTACCAGTTGTCTGAGCAAATAAATAAATCTGATCGTTTTTGTACTTCATTTGATATTTTTGTAATAAAGTGAAACAAAAGATTATCATATTAGGTGATTCATGATGCAGAGCCATAATATGGTGTGTAATATATACTCTTGTCATTTTTAACACAAAGAAACACAAACAATTGTGAGGAGATAAAATAAACACTAACGCAAAAATTAGGATGTGCTTTTTTTCGTAAAAAGATACATTCCAAATGGATTATAAGTAAGACATCTTACAAATAATTGAATCCTATTATTAACTGAAATTCATAATTTAGTTTTAGAAAGGATGAAAATATCTATTTTAATGGAAAAAAATAATCGCTTTTATTTTGCAAATTACTTTAGCCGTACAGCAGAATTCATTGGCCAATCTTAAGTAAACATAGCGCATCTCCATTGCACCTGAAGGATATTTTGAACAGTTCATTGAAAAATGGTGGAACTCCTCATCGTTGTTGTTCTCTTCTTTAGTTTGTATAAGTGGAGCCACATAGTCTTCCTTTTCAGATGAAGAAAATTGAATTGACTTCCATTTGCTCTCTTTATTTTGGCGCACTTTTATTTTTGTGTTTTAGCCTTTCTTGTGGATGGTATTCGATGTTTAGCTGGAGCTTAGGAAGTCCTACCTTTTCAACTCTTAATAGTTTGTTTCCTTTCGTGTCAATTTAAAACACATCTATTTGTAGCTTCTCTGGTTTCTGCTTTTACGTTCAGGGCACCGCCAACAGATAGTAGACTTACGAAATTTTCAAGTTCCTATTGTAGTTAATTAAGGTTATTTAGGCTGACTGGCGGAGTCTTATTTTGTGTTATTTTGAAAACAAAAGACTTTGGATCCACCGTTTCTGTAATCTATGAAGATAATAAACCTTCTTCGGAAAGTCCCAGTTTTTCAGAAGTCATTACTAAAGTGAATGGTCGCTGACAAGCCTTACCAACCTTTTGTCCTACAGTATGCAATGTTAAATATCCTGTCAGTAACAACCATTCTATTACTAACATGTTGTAGTGACATTTAAAGGATCGTAAGCCGATGACAGTTCATGTCCATAGATAAATTTATACTATGTAACATTATTTTAGTCAATAAAATAATGTTAATATTATTTACCATGTAACATTATTTTAGGTAATGTTACATATTAAAGCAGATTCAGAAAACAAAAGATATTAATTTTAAAATATAAAACAAAAAATTGTAAATTAATAAATAAAGGTCCGGGATGAGGCAGATATCCATATATAAAAGCTGATATTGTAAGATACGTAGTAACGGTGCGCAAAGTTGAAACGCTCGCGTAGTCGTTGTAAAAATCCCTCAGTCCTTGGCGAAATGTAGGCCGATACAGACGTCTCAAGATCCGAAGAGCAAAAGGAATGCTTTTGTTTTAAAATTTTAATTATGTAAAATTTATTATAATTTTATTTTTTGTTCGAAAAATGTTGCTACGCTAAGATACAACACCGGGCGAGATTCCAAATCCCGACCAACACCAATCCAAATTGCAGAATGACGAGATCTGAATCCGGAGCCATGTTTCTATCTCTCTTGTTACAGTTCAGATAAGTTATAATTTTAGACATAAAGTGATGGAAAAAGCTAAATTTAACTGTCAAACTTTAACTGGTCACGGCATAATTATACAAGTTTCTATTTTTTGATTTGCGGGAAGTGTAAATTCATTTGTGTGATGTAATAGCAAAATTTTTAATGTTGAATGGATAGATTAAAATGTATTTTAAATCAAGCAAAAGCAATCACATGTGGATATCATGTGCCATGCCATAGATTTTTTAATAAAATAAAGTTCTTATAAATTTATGTATGTAAAACAATTGAATGTAAAACATAAAGTAGCGTAAACGTGTCAGATGTAATTTTGCTTTTGTATTTTATGTATTTTTTGTGTGCAGTAAAATTTGATTTATTTAATTTATTATTTGTTGGCTAAATTATTTATTGAATGCACCATTCTAAAATTAAATTAAATTCTTGACTTTGCAGGTCAAATAACTAATTGTGTAACGAATTACTTCAATATTTAACATCTATAATTCATTAAGAATCATAAACTATACGCACCTCGTTATAACCAGCATTCAGAAACACATCCGAATAGTTACTTTAAAACAAAAAAATTGTGAATTTGTTCATTAATAATATAATGGCAAAGATATAATATTTCTACTAGCCATGAAACATGTATCAAAGCGTCCTAGGTTAGATGCGCACAGGCGTGCTGGGCGGTTAATAGTTGCCGTGTAACTATAACACCCCACTTAGCGAAAGGTTTATTTTAAGAAAATAGATTAAATTTAAGGGAGAGGGGATTATGGAAATATGAAACTCCGTAGAAGTTTCTTTAAAAACAAAAGCAATGTCTAGTTGAAATTTTCTTATGTAAATTACTTAAAAAGAGTTCTTAAAGTATTATTTTTATTTTTGCTTCAAATAATCTAATTAAATAGATCTCACGATACTACATCCAGACCAATCTAAACAGGAACATGGGGGAAAGAAGAAATAGAAACGACCAATTCTACATACGTTTTCTAGCTAAGTCTTTACAAGTCAGTTTCCATAAATTGTACAAATTAACTCTTAAAACAGTTTGATACAATCTATCTACAAAGTAGATAAATAACTATAAAAACATAAATACTAAGTAATTCATGATATAAAGTAATACAAAACATGTTTAAAACAACTAAGCGTTAAAATATCAAAACTAAAATTGAAACAAAATATACATTGTCATATACATATTATTTCAATTTTACAAACAGTTTAGAATCACCGTAAATGGGTGTATTTTGTGTTACTCACCATTTCAATATTTCTCCTATTTTGTATTTTGTTGTGCCAAGCAATGCGAATATAGTGCAGCTTTCGGGAAATAGCTTGTCCCTGAAATTGCATCAGTTTATAAATTTCATTTTATTTATACAAATTTTAGCATAGTGCATACTAAATTCTAACGATCGAGCAACGAATTTGACAAAATATAGATTTTTTTTATTATGTAAACATCTTTTAGAGTTATACTTCTATATTAAGTTCCTACTCTAATGAAGAGAGAGGAAGCTCGATATGACGGAATCTTGCGATAAACGGTTAGTGGAGTTACACAAATACAGTGTCGTCAGTTTTTCTTAGAAGGTGATGGTTTGGTCTGTAAAACTAAAGTGACTGTGTCGCGATCAGTCCGTGAGTGCACCGACAATAATTGTGTAGAAATATGATGTTTATTTATTTTGTTCAAGGTAATACCGACAGTAAAAATACGGAACTCTTTATTATAATATATTGGACTGAAGAGTGAAATTCATTGGCTAGCCACACACGCACGCGGACACACACACACACACACACACACACACACTCACACAAACACACACACACACTGCAACGTCCCCCCACCTCACCTCTACGTCTACCATCCCTACCACCGCAGCTCTACGCGGTCGTTTGTGTGCGTTGTTTAAATCCTTTCTTGCAGAATACTAAAACTTTAATTGTTTACAAGAAAACATATTTATAAACAACCACAAAACTGCCTGTCACCCTGCTGGTAAAACCGTGCTAAACTCCCAGAGTTAAGTGTATGTTTCCTGCTCGCAGGGCCAAACCCACAACAAGCCTATTCCCGCTGACTACTATTTAAAGTACATATAAACCCTCCTAAATAAGTTTATCAATTGTGTATGGTCTAAGTATAGTCACACATGTCAAATTCATAGTCAGCTGGAAAGAAACACATTTAGAATAATACACATAAAAAACACAGAGTCTTACCACCTGATGATGATCTGCAGAAACAGCAAGGGAACGTGCAAAATATGATTGTGTTTAAAAATACCTATTTTAAAAGGCTCCTGTGTCCTCTTAAACACAATCTGCCAGTAGATAAATCTCTGGACTTTTATTACAAAAAACCAACTAATCTTTAGACTAGCTCATGAAATTAGTAGAGAGAAACTCTTTAAAACATTAGGCTTTATCTATTGCCATTTAATGAAATTTAATTAAATTTGTTTACTGATTTGATAATCATTTTTATATTAGTTGGAAAAAGCTAAACAGTTTTTATTGGTTATTTGACACAGGATGGAATGCAAATAATCTTGATTTTTATGACATATTTAACTCTATTTATTGAAATAAAAAAGAAAATTTATCCTTCAAAGTATTACACAATTATATTAGCAAAACAATTCACTGAGTTACTTCTTGTTTCTTATGCTTTAAAAAATTACACTTTGCATATAGATTTATTACATTTACCTTAACATAAAATCATTTTCAAAATTACACATAATAATATTTTATCTCCTATATGGAATTGGTAAATTCATAACTTATGACCTTTAATTTTTAAATTTATAATATTCGAAAATTTCTCCTTTTCTTTAAATAAACGGCTTATGGCCAAAAACCTTTTGTAATTTTAATATTCATTATTTTAAATATTTTGAGCACATAAATTCATTTACTTAGCATACAATTTATTAAAATTTTATAAAGAGTGAAGTCATTGTTTTAAGCTTGCAAATTTGTTTGAATTTAATCAAATTAACTAACTAAATTTGACGTGACTGATTTCGAATAAAGAAAATGACTTGCCAAAGATGTTCTTGCCGGTCCTTGGGGTCCCTCGTCTGGATTCCCTGGTCCTTGGACACCGGAAGTCGCCATCCCTGGTTCGTCGGTGGTGGTTTCCCTCTATTCGAGCGTCCTGGAGGCTGAGTCTGGAGCCTTCATCCTTGGTGGTCCTGGATGTCGAAAGCGCTGAGGTTATTGTCCATCTGGCCTACTGACGGTCTCTACTCGCGGTCCAGCATAGCGTCCCGCGGCACCTCGTGTTAGAAAATTTTTACAGACTGTCTCTAAAAGCTTAGAGACCAAGTATATATAGCGGTGAATTAAACCTACCGCACCCCGCCTGCAAGTTTGCTATCGCTCGATTTATTCCTTGTACAGGCAAGTCGGGCAACGAAACTGTTTTAGCTTGCATAGTTTGATAATTAATTTTAGAACACTGAAAAATGTCTATTTTATTTAAACGGCTGTAACTTTTTTGTTTCTTAAGTTTTTTGAATTCTGTTTTCTTTAATGTTCATTCTAGGTTATTGTGGTTCTTTTGAAATGTCGATGAAAGTTCTACGTGGTTTGGTTCGAAAAATAGCTTTTTTAGGCACTTAGAATTTTTTCGCTTCACTCTCGATGTTCAAATTTAGTTAGTTATTACAACTTTATTTTATAACATTCTTTAATGTGGCTTAACTATTCTATTTACAGTTTTATTTAATTTTTCCCTCTTTAATAATTGTATAATTCCCTACTTGATTCTTTTAAAAACAGCTTTATTTCTAACAAACAGGAAATTACTTATTTCCCACTTGCGACGGTCTTTCACCCCGTTGCAATTTCCCCGTTTGAGAGGTTAAAAATGTTTTACTTTGTTAAAATGTTTTTTACCCATTCCTTATCTTATTATTACTTAAACTATCTTATTCTATTACAAAATTTTCTTATTATTATTCTCTTGTCTCTTGAGAAGTTTTCACCCTGAAACACTTCAAACACAAGTCAATTAGCAATTTATTAGTCACTTTTGTTTACACTAACTTTTATTTTGTCAAATTACACATTATTCACCACACTGATGGCTGTCATTTCCTTTATATATTTACCACGTCAATTTCATTTTATACTAGTTATGGCTTTAAAAACAATGACTTGCAATTAAAAACCTAACTAATCTTACAGTACTATTTTTTAAACATATTCCATTCATATCTTAAGTATTACGTATTATTGTGTCAGCTGTGGAAGTACAGTTTATCAAGTTTAATTTGTTGATTTTCCGATAAACCTTTCGTAGCGGCTAACTATTGCGTGGATTCTACATTCCAAACTACCTGACAAGGTCAATGAGCTGGCTTGTAAACATTTTAATAGAATACAACAACAATTCAACTTATCATATTTAAACGGAACGAAACTTGCCTTTTAAATTCTCTATCTTTAGATTGTACAGTTTATAAAACTGGCTTGTGTCTAGATTATCGAAGTCCACTTGATACATCCTGATTGCTTCTGATTTTAATGCAAAGTTTCTATTGTTGCGACCTTGATCGTCAGTACACAAGTTTTCCTGTTTTATATTGTACAGTGATAGTCTGATCTAACGACCCACTATTTCATGCACACAAATTTCTTGTTTGATTTTGCAAAAGTCTGTCCGCGTATTAGTTGTACAAGTCATTAACATTCGCCTGCTATCTTCCTGATTGTTGCTTGATTTAACCCGCTTGTTTGATTTACGCAGTGAATGTAGCTCGCCAATGTTTGCTCAATATACAAACTTCCTGACTAATACTTTTGTAATGTTGATTTAGTTATTAAATAGTTTGTTTTAGATTTAAACATTTGTCCCTTTATAAATAAGTAGCTAATCTGAAGGTCTAGATTTAGCCTTATTCAATTACTGCTTATCCTTGTCTTTACTTTAAATCAGTTTATTAATCATTATGACAATGTTATTCCTGCCTAACTTAGCTTATCGCTCGCGTACTGGTTCTATTATTGCAGCAATATTCTAATTTGGCATTTCCGTATTTTTAGGATTATGATCGGTGTAAAGATCACATTCTAGAATCCCTTTACTTGTCATAAAACTTCTTAATGTTTTTAACATCATATACAATTTTACAGAATACATTACAAGATATTTTATAATTATTGACACAGTTGGTTTGATTAATCGTAACAAATCAAGTTATTGTTCCTGAGTTTGTTTCATATCCCTTAAACATTTCTCTTTAACTTATTTTTGGAACTTCCGTAGAACATCCTATTGACTTTGTCCTGTTTTAAATACATTTTGGTACGTCCGGCTTATTTTGTTACAAGGAATGTTTTTATAAACTCGTTCCCCGCCCGTCCACCGGATATTTCCTTGTGGCCGTGTTTACAAACACAAGTGATTGCCCTTAACCTTGAGCCTTTGTTTACATTTGTTCGACTCGGTGGGTCTTTCATTCAAACATCTGACTATTTTATTATGAATTATTTCAACCTAGACAATTCTGGTTTATTTAAAAGTACAGCGGTTATTATTGGTACTGCCTTACTTAATAGTATTTAGTTTTAAAATATTTTTTACTCATTCATAAAATTTTTTAATATCTTTTATGTCATAGATGCCTCGGATTTTATCTGTAACCATGTTTGCAATTTGGTAGGTTTTTCGACCCATTTTCCTTTTAATTTTATAAGGACCTTGGTACCTTAACAGCAGTTTTTCTGTCTCATTCTTAGACACATCTGATCTATTGTGCCTAGTGATTAGGACTAAATCGCCCGGTTGAAACGACGTTTCTCGGCAGTTTATATTTTTCATAGCAGCCCGTCTTTCTCCCACTGTCCTTATACGATCGAATACATTTTGTAAGGTTTCTCTTTGTGTCGCCTGTTCCGCATTTCTACAATCATCTGGCAGAAATCTCTCCCATATATATATCGGTACTTCCCCATGGTGTACCTGGATAGGTGAATATCCAGTTACTTCATGGGGAGTTATGTTAATTACCTGTTCCATATATGGCAGATATCTCATCCATGATGACTGCGCTTCATGGCAATAGGTCCTAAGAATCCTGCCCAGATCTCGGTTTATCCTCTCGGCATGGTTTACCTGTGGATGCCTGACCGGAATTAATGTATGCTCAACACTGTTGTCGCGCATCCATAAATTCCATTGTCGGGACGTAAAAGCCGATCCGAAATCTGAGAGTATTCGCCTAGGCTTCCCTATTGTCTGAAAATAATGCGACAGCTTGGCGATTGTACTCGTCGTATTTGGGCGCTTAACTGCATATAATTTTACTAATTTCGAAAATACGTCTACAACCACTAAAATGTGTCTTGCACCTCCTGTGCTCCGGGGCAAAGGTCCTAAAAAATCGACAGCAACAATCTCTCCCGGCTGTTGTGTTAAAATGGGTTTAGTCCTTGCTTGCAAATATCGATTTGTTACTTTTGCAAACTGGCAGATTCGACATTTCCGAATGACATCTATGACTTGTTTATGTATATTTTTAATGTAGACATGTTTGTTTATCATTTTGACAATTTTATTTCTACCTAAATGTGCATATTGTTTGTGTACATGCTCTATAAATGGAACGATATTTTGCTTTGGCATCACAACCTTCGTTCTATTGTTTACAATTTTACATAATATATTGTTACATATTTTATAATAATTAAACTGATTTATGTGATTTATTATATGAGAAAGTTCAGGTTCTTGCTCCTGGACTTGTCTCATTTCTTTAAACATCTTTTGTATTATTGTAGGGCATTCTACTTTAATTTGTCCTATTCTAACTACATTTAATCCCTTTTGCCCGCTATTATTTCCTGTATTACTTTGATACATCCGACTTATGGTGTCGCAAGGAACGTTTTCTTTACCTGGACAGTGTCTCATTTTTGGTTGATATTCCTGTATCGCGAGAATCCACCTAGTTATGCGTGCATTGGTATAGTTGCATGAATACAGAAACTTTAGTGCTTTGTTGTCTGTAATAATAGTTAATGGGGCCCCTACTATCAATGGCCGAAACTTCTTTAGGCCATGCACTATTGCCAAAAGCTCCTTTTCGCACACTGTATACCCTAATTCCGCGTGTTTCAGTGTTCTCGATACAAATCCAATTACTTGTAACCTGCCCTGTTGGTCTTCCTGGTACAGCTGACTTGCTATAGCGTTATCGCTCGCATCAGTTTGTAAAAACGTTCCCCGACCTTCCACCGGATGTGTCAAAGTAACCGCTTCCACAAACAGGTTTTTTACGTTCCTAAATGCATCTTGCATCTCTATATCCCAAACCCAGGGTTGTCCCTTTCTTAATAGCTTCAACAGGGGTGAAGTTTCTCGGGCGTATCGACTTGTGAATCGCGAATAATAATTCACAAATCCTAAGAATGATTGTAGTTGTTTCTTATTCTTAGGACTAGGAAAATCGCGAATCGCTTGGAGCTTATCTGGGTCAGTTTTTACCCCTTTCTGGTCAAAAATGTACCCTAAAAACTTCACTTCCTGTTGGCAGAACAATGTCTTATTGGGATTTATTGTTAAATTTCCCTCCCTGAATTTGGAAAATATTATACGCAAGTGCTCGAGGTGTTCTTCAAATGTCTCCGATAGACATAACAAGTCGTCAACATAGGCTAATATGTTGTCGCTTAACTCCACGCCAAGTGTCAAATCGACTGTTCTTACTAGGGCCGCTAGAGAATTCTGTAACCCGAATGGAACGACCTTAAAATTGTACACCTTATTGTCGAATAAAAAGCCGGTATATTTCTTGGAATCGTGTGTCAATGGCACTTGCCAAAAACTGGATGTCATATCAATTTTTGTAATATACCGTTTATTCCTTCCTTTTCTTAGGATGTCGTCTATACTAGGTGCACTCTCATAATCGGGTACAGTTATCTCGTTTAACTTCCTAGCGTCTAAACAAAGTCGAACTGTATTGTCTGATTTTATGACAACAACCATAGGATTAACATACGGCGTCCTTGACCTCTCAATTATGTCATATCGGAGCATTTTGTCGATTTCTTCCTGAACCTGTTTGCGGAAGTTCATTGGAATAGGATAGTTCCTGTTCACAAAAGTTGTGCCTTCCTTAATTTTGAGCGCATGTTTATATTTATTTGATCTACCTGGTTTTTCATTAAACACGTCTGAATAATTGTTTATCAATTCTTGTAACTTCAACATTTCTTGTTTATTTAATATGCAATGATTATTTGTATTTTCCAATTTAATCGTATTTATTTTTAGATATGTTTTACGCGTTCTGGTTTTCTTTCGGCGTTTTGTGTTACGCCATTGTGCGTAATTCCTGTATTTTATTTTTGTTTTTGATTTATTTTTACTTGGTTTATTTTGATAATTTTTATACTGGTGAGATTTACTTTTAAATTTATTTTTAGCAAACAATTTGGACTTCGTTTTCAAGCAAGATTGGTTAGAATTAAAGTGCTTTGGAATTCTTGTTAAGTCTAACGGATTTGTTTCCCGACAATTAGGTCTTTCCCTAACTTGTTGGAATTTTATTTGTTTCGGCTTGTAGCCATTTTTATTTAATTCGTTGAATCCTCCCTCGTCATTATTTAATTTGTTTGTTGTAGGCTTGGTTAACCCATTTTTTGCTTTGTTTAATCCCGTTAGCTTACTTGATTTCGTTCTTTCACAGTTTAATAATTCACTCTTCCTCGAATTTTCGCACAACTTGTTATTTAAATTTTTGGTAATCTCGTTCTTAACCTTATTCGTTGACAATTGTTTTAATTTTATTTTCTGTTCCCCGCTTGTATCGGTGGAACATTTTACATTTTTAGTCATATTTTTGTTTAGTGTTTGTTTATTTTTTGGTTTGTCATCGCCTAACTCGCACAAGGACCCATCTTCCTGATCCTTGCCCGTGAACAGCCCCTTCTGCACGCTATTCACTATCGGGCACTCCAATGTCGGCTCTACAGGTGTTAATTTGCCGTCGTTAATTTGCCCGTCTATATAAGACGAGCCTATTATATTTATTTCCTGTTCCCCGCTTGTAACGTCGGAACATATTACATTTTTTTAGTATTTTTGTTTGTTATTTTATTAATTTTATTACATCCTATCTCTTGTTTTATATTATTTTTATTATTATTCGATACAAGAAACTCCTGGTGCAGCAGATATCCATCAATTTCATACGTCATGAACGATCTCTCCATGTTTATCCGGGCTTTTAACGCACACAAAGTATTTGCTCCCAAGATGAGGTCAACCCGTAGATTGTCCACAATCAAGAAAACAAATTCCTTTGTGTGTCCGTTTAATGTTAGAGGTAGCATCGTTTGTAACTTGACTCGTTTACAGGTTGACCCTAATGCTGTGACTATCGCTACATTAGCTATAGGTAGCTCATAGAATAAATTCCCGTTTTGTTTTAGGGCTATGTATTTTTCTGTTTTAATCACAGACATTTGGGCACCTGTATCAACTTGTGCAATAAACTTATGGTCTTTAATTTCGCACTCTATCACTGGACACTGGTCTATATTCTCCAGTTTTACAACCGAGTCAATTCTTTCCTCTAACAAATCGTCCCTAATAGACATGGAAAAACCGCCTAGCCTGATCTTATTATGATGGTAAACCGGCTTTTCCTTCGGTCTCTCGCTCTGAATTATTTTTGACTTCTTTGTGCTTCGGATCTCTAACCTGGTTAACTTATCTCCCTGATTGTTGCCAGAGATCCTTATATTTAGTTTTTTGGCTTGTGGTCGCTTGGTCCGGGGATAGGCAATTTAGGATGAGGGTTTTTAGGATACTTGGTCTCTTGGTATTTTGCGGTATCACCATGGGACCTTGGGTTAGGGTTAGGTTGTTGGTTTGGAGCAACCTGCCTCTGTTGACTTCTTTGAGCGATCCCATTACCATTTCCGTTGTCAGTAACGCTGTCTAGCTGTTGTAGGAAAACTATCGCTTGTTTGATGTTACTTGTGGGGTTCCCCACACTAGCTAGCTGAACGTTACTCCCAAAGTGTTTCATTAACATGAAGATGAGATGGTTCTCTGGGATTATCGGGTCTAAGTTTTTCGCCCTGTTTACCATCATAATAAAATACTCTGCCATAGAGTATGGTCCATTATTATGGTAGCGCCCCTGATTTATCTGTCTGCGTACCCTATCCTGCTGGCGATAACTCCAGAAATGCTCCGTGAATTCCTGCCTGAATTCAGAATAAGTTTCTGTATTGTTTTTTATGGCTTTCCACCATGCATCCGCTGCCCCTTTCAAATATCGCTCTACAATTCTTAATTTTGCAGTCTCGTCCATAGTATTGTCTATTTCAGAAAATAGATCTTCTATTTCCCCTAGGAATGTCATTGGATCTTCCTTGTCATTCCCCCAGAACTCAATCCTACGGTACGTAGCCTCCCCGTTCCTGTCTATTACCCTTGGTAAGCAAACTTGTGTTACTATTCCCGCTCCAGCGGTTTGCTTTACCTTTGCGACTTGTTGCTTTACCGTTTTAATGTCCTCTTGGATATCCTGTACTTTCTCGTTTAATTTAGCCGTTTTTGTTTCCGTTTTAGCTTTTAGTCTCTCAATTTCTGTCTCATGTTCGCTTAACTTTTCA
>JBAIZL010000010.1:72800057-72942557 GCA_036971475.1 Prosapia bicincta | reverse complement strand
ACACACACACACACACACACACACACACACACACACACACACACACACACACACACACACACACACACACACACACACACACACACACACACACACACACACACACACACACACACACACACACACACACACACACACACACACACACACACACACACACACACACACACACACACACACACACACACACACACACACACACACACACACGACACACACACACATATATATATATATAATGTGATAATATATATATATATATATATATATATATATATATATATATATATATATATATACATATATATATATATATATATATATATATATATATATATATATATATATAATTGTAATTTTCATTCCTGATGATGTTGGTACTGTTTGCCAACGAAAAGCTTTGGATATAAAATAATAAATATTCTTGTATTTGAATAACCTATGTTGTTTTAAAATATATATATAAATAAATATATATAAATATAAAACACGTTTTCTTGTTTAATAATTTAAAACAACATAGGTTATTCAAATACAAGAATATTTATTAATTTATATCCAAAACATTTCGTTGGTAAACAGTACCAACATTATCAGGAATGAAAATTACAATAATGATGTTTGTAATTTTCATTCCTGATGATGTTGGTACTGTTTACCAACGAAAATATTTGGATTTAAATTAATAAATATTTTTATATTTGAGTAACCTATGTTGTTTTAGTATATATATATATATATATATATATAATAAATTTAAAATATTTCAAAAACACGAATACTTTTAATGAATATATTTATTCAAAGCTTTTCGCCGATAAAATAATACCAGCATCTTCAGGAAAATAATTATCTAATAAAATATTTTTACAAAATTGAATTTTGTAAAAATATTTCATTAGATAATTATTTCCCTGAAGATGCTGGTACTATTTTATCGGCGAAAAGCTTTATAAATATATTCATTAAAAGTATTCTTGTTTTTGAAATATTTTAAATTTATTAACTATATTACATGAAAACATATCACCATATTTAATATATATATATATATATATATATATATATATATATATATATATATATTGTAATAAAGATGATTATTTTTTCTTGATTTATTATAATTATTTAATAACTTTTCATAATCAAGATGTATTTATTCAACATTTACAAATTTGCTGAAGCTTTCGCTGGTGTACAGTTACAGCATTCTCAAAGTCTACTAACATGATTTATAAAACTATTCAAACATTACTCTATTTGATTGCACTATGTACATAAACCACTGATAACTTTATCCTTTAATCTATTTGTTTGACATTAAATAAACTATCTGTTGAATAAAATCTTAAATTCTATCCAAAACATGAAAAATTGTGTTGTGTTTAGATTTAAGTTGGGACTGTTCTTTAATGAGTATGTTATTTAATTTATATTTGTAGATATATAGGTTTTCCATAACATTCGTTTTTAAACCTTTATTAATATGTTTGATTAAATTCATATTTTGTGTGTCTGGAAAACTATGGTTATTTGTAAAAAAATGAATAGCCATATTCGATTTATATATATCTGGTTTTATATAAGCATTGAGATGTTCCTCGTAGCGATCCTTTATTTTCTTTTTCGTTTGACCTACATAATTTTTATTGCAATCTATATATATCTATTGTATAATTATTGCATATACAGTATATATATATATATATATATATATATATATATATATATATATATCGCAGTATGTTTTCTTGTGTATTAATAAAGAACAAAAGTCTAAATAAAAATACAAGAATTATAATTGAATTTACAATTCAAAGCATTTCATTGGCTAACATTACCAACATCATCAGGAATATTAAACAATTCCAAAATTGAATTGTAAATTCAATTATAATTCTTGTATTTGTATTTATAGTTTTTTTCTTTATATATATATATATATATATATATATATATACAACAACAAAACACCTAGTATTGTTTTAGCCTATGTCAGATGGAACATCACTCACTTACTTGAGTCAACTATAAGTTACATACCACTGCTCTTGGTATGCTACGAAATAAATTATTAAAAAAATATAGTAAATATAGTTGAATTAATAATATATGTATCACCTCAGTTATGTATTTGTAAAAATATGTATTATATGATATGCAATAATTAATGAGTAATTTGTAATATAAATAATTAAGTTTATTGTTGCTCACCCAATTTTATTGTGAATATAATAACGAATATGAAAACTCACTGAAAACGTTATTTCAACTTTAATTTTCTAAGAACATAAACAATGGTTTAAAATTTTAAATAATAAATATTTATACATGTCCAGTTAGTTTCAGCGGCGAGACAACCAGAGAGAACGCTTTACAAGTTAAATAAGTGTGTGTGTGTGTGTGTGTGTAAGAGAGATTATGTTGTAATGAAATGCTGTACCTTCAGGTTACCTTTGTCAGAAAATAGGGTAAGGACACGCTTCAATAAAAGGCTCTAAATTATGTCTGTAGTTTGCACGGCAAAGTGGGTTAGTTTAGGTCTTTGCCTTAATTAAACCACGTTACAGTTTGTGTGTAGGTCTTTGGATTAGTTAGGAGGGGGAGTTGTTCCAGCCCAGGAGAGGCCAACGTAGGCAGTGATTCGTAGAGGAGGTCAGAGAGGTTAAAGTTGCAATCACTAGTTATTTAGTATAGATTTTTATAATCAAAGACAATTTTATATCAATTCATTTGTAAAATAAGTTATTCAGTAAAATGTTTTAAGAATTAATTTAAATTGCTTTAACTGAAACATAAGGGAAAGATGTATAGTTAGTGTATGCATATATATATATATATATATATATATATATTCGTTATAAGACTTCTACCTACAAAACACAATTCAAAGTAATAATAAGGAAACAGCAAACGAGTTTCGAAAACAATCTATATATAAATAGAATTTAGCCACAAACTGTAGTAACAGATAACGCGATTTTTCAGAACTATCCATATGAATAAATAATAAAAACAAACAAAAAATGCATATATTTCAACTTATGTAAATATAGATTAAATAAAACATAATAGTACATATTCAGGTTATATATGAGCATATTATCTTTTGAGCATTGAATGTAATGGTGACAAATTAATGTTTAGTTCGTAGTCGAAATTGTAGAACTGTGATGACTACTGGGGTAGAATAGTGGGTGATCGATGTAGGTCAGTGTTGTTTTAGCTATTGACTGTTGGGAATATCAATAAGTTACATTGATGGAAAGTTTCCAGCACATAGTTTTGGAAAAATTAACCTAATATAAATCCTATACATATAAGTGTCTGTTTGTGTGAATGTATGTGTGTGTGTGTGTGTGTGTGTGTGTGTGTGTGTGTGTGTATGTGTGTCTGTGTGTGTGTGTGTGTGTGTGTTTGTGTGTGTGTGTGTGTGTGTGTGTGTGTGTGTTTGAGTGTGTGTGTAAGAGAGATTATGTTGTAATGTAATGCTGTATCTTCAGGTTACCTTTGTCAGAAAATAGGGTAAGGACACGCTTCAACAAAAGGTTCTAAATTATGTCTGTTATTAGAAAAACTCACATCAGCATATAGTACATATTATTAACAAATTTTTCGTAGACGTAGTCAAATGAATTTAGGTTTTCGTCGTGAAAGACATTATTAAAGCAAGAAATAATCCTCGTAAATGGTGTTTGGTAGGAGAGAAGTTCTTCTTTGTAAGAAATCGTCAAATGAAATTAGTTTTTCGTCGTCAAAAGTACGAGGAAACAAATCCTCGTATTAATAAAACAAATAGACAAATCAATTGTCTAAAAAGGTTATTGGTGGGAAAAGGAAATTTTTTCTTCGTAAAAGGTAATATCAGAACAAGTAATTATTCGTCGTAAAAGGAAATTGGTAGGAAATTAATTCTTCTTTGTAAGACGACTCTGTTTTGTGACTCTCTTCGTATTTTGTATGTTAGTTATAAACATATTTATATTATTTTTATAAATATTATTGAATAAGGTTTTTTATAAGATTGTCTTTAATTACAAATTTACAATACAATATTGTAGACTTATATAAACAGACAAATGTAAGAGATGGGCATATCTAAAAATATTTACAAACGTTTTTCGAGTAAAATAGTTTGGCATTTTCTCATAAACAAAACTACATTTTAAAGGATTAAAAAATAGCATTTTTAATAATACAAAGCGGTTAATAAAAAACATTTTTACCTTGTTTTTTGTGGTTACTCATGGAGTCTTGCTGTGTGGTGTATTTTTCTGGCAAAACTCCAAAACATTTACAAAAATAACACAGTGATGTAAAACAAACGTTAGTATTATTTGTGCTCATTTTCAGGTACTTTTAATTTTTCTCTATTTCGAAACAATCGTGGTCCAGTTACCAAACTTAAATGAATTGTTTTCATAATCAGACAACTGCATTCGTGCAATATTTGCGCAACTAAGAAATTACACAATTTAACAGTATTTACATGTTCAATAATAAATGACATATAATCCATTACAGAATTTGTACTTGACCTTTATTAAAACTAGATCGATATTTAATTTATTATATTAATGCTGTAGCAAGTAAATTGATGTTTAAAAATTAATTTATAACAACTGACCTTCTAAAACATTAGAAGATTGGAAAAGAAATGTCAACTATCCACAGCTAATCAATGAAATTATTGACTATTAATTACTCAATTATTAAAATTGTGTTAAATTGGCATTTTTATCAGTGATCCCAGTAACTAATATTTAATAATAGTTCGTTACATACCTAGTCATTAAAAAATCTATTTTGGTATTAGGCTACGATAGTTTCAGTACATCTTAACGTTACCTTCACATTTGTTGTAAATAATGTTGTCATAATGTCATATTAAATCGAAAATGTACCATTGGAATTATTCAAGGAACTGTTATGTGATGTCTACTAAAGCGGGCTTAGTCACGGATCATCTCAGGAATGATTGAATTCTTAAACTCGGCTGCGGCAGAGCGTGTATGCTCGCAAGACCACCTGCCACTTGTCTGAAGATAAGAGTCATGCCGAGTTCAAGAATCTTCTGGTTCATGACAAAATCTGTCCTCACAGTGCTTATGCGACATAATTAGTTATTTGTTTATTTTTGATCACTCCATATCAGAGCGACCCAACACCATGTGACTACCTGAAGGAGTTGCTATGAGGGCAGCTCTTACAAATAACATAGAAATTCAAGAAATGATCGTTTTCAACTTCATTTAAATGCGTTAGAACTAACATTTTAAGAAGAAATAAACGGTTTTGTTACAACCTTGACCGTTCTCCTCAACTTATTCCTTCCATCTGGATATAACTTTGTCGTCATTCGCAATTACTGCAAGTCTTCTGTTATTTCTCATTCCACTCTCTTCTAGATCATCCTCTTAGACCTAATTCCCTTAATTTCCTCTTCCGACCATTTGGAGCCATTTGTTTATATACATTCACCTCGTGTATTCCTATCAAAGCAACTGTTTTTTCTCTACCGTAGCCATTATTTTGTGTTAACTGTTATTATTTCTTTAGTATTGTGCCATCCTATTATATTCACTGTAGTACTTTACAACATCTTCTCCAGTACGTTTTTGCTTCTAGTACATCATCTCTGTTGCCTTTAGTATCTTTCTCATTTTGCTCAGTGCCTACGCATCAGCTCCATAGGTAAAGGACACACTGTGCTGCCTACAAAAGTGTGAAACACGCGTTTCTTGGAACATGTGTTCCTTGATATAGTCTCGTTCCACAGCAGCGGATCACTGCTCTACTCTTCAATATTTTATTTTAAGTGTAGGTAACGTCTTCTGCTTTGCAGCAAATATTTGTACTGAAAAAATATGCAAGAGATCTGAAAATAATTTAGACAAATATTAAATAACAGTTGAAAAGGAGACCCATATTATCTTTTTGGTAATATAATTTGCCATTAAAACAAAATTAATTGTAGCCCAATAACATCTTTTCAATTTCTTTTATTAGTTTCCACTCTCCACATATATGGCTTGTTCAAATTTTCAATCCTTAATAAAATATTTTTTTATTCACCAACTCAAGATCAAACACAATTTTTTAAAACTTGTCGATTACAATTGTTATTTCAAATAATAATTCATTAATTAAACTTATTAAATTCATTTTAATTTTGAATGGGAGAAAAATCTTTTACATAAGGAGAAAGGTATGCAAATAGCTATTTCCCATTTGGCTTAAAATAAGTGGTAACTTATGATTTCATAAACAACTGATTTTAGGTTATAGGTTATTTGGTAGAACAGCTGTTTTAATACATATGTTTTGTTACTTTATATATAATAATTGTAATTTATTAATAGAAAGCAACTAAAAGAATTTCTGTTAACCTAAGTTGGAATTGACTGTATAAAGTTTGTTTATTTTACTTCTTTTTAATACAGTGACAAGAAGATACACTTAAAACAAGATAGACCTCTATAATGTTATAAAATAAGAAGAAAAAAATTACCGATACTTGGCAGGAACATTACCGACACTTGGTAGGAACATTACCGACACTTGGTAGGAGCATTACCGACACTTGTCAGGAACATTACCAACACTTAGCAGGAACATTACCGACACTTGGCAGGAACATTTCCGATACTTGGCAGGAACATTACTGACACTTGGCAGGAACATTACCGACAATTGTTAGGAACATTACGAACACTTGACAGGAACATTACCGACACTTGGCAAGAACATTACCGAGACTAGGCAAGAACATTACCGAGACTAGGCAAGAGCATTACCGACACTTGGCAGGAACATTACCGACACTTGGTAGGAACATTACCGGCACTCGGTAGGAATATTACCGACACTTGGTAATAACATTACCGCCACTTGGTAGGAAAATTACTGACACTTGGTAGGAACATTACCGACACTTGGCAGGGACATTACCGACACTTGGCAGGAATATTACCGACACTTGGCAGGAACATTACCGGCACTCGGTTGGAACATTACCGACACTTGGAAGGAACATTACCGACACTTGGTAGGAACGTTATCGACACTTTTTAGGAACATTACCGACACTTGGCAGGAACATTACCGATACTTGGCAGAAACATTACCGACACTTGGCAAGAACATTACCGAGACTAGGCAATAACATTACCGAGACTGGGCAAGAGCATTACCGACACATTTCAGGAACATTACCGACACTTGGCAAGAACACTACCGAGACTAGGTAAGAGCATTACCGACATACATAACATCAAAACATTTTCCCACACTCTATTCCATCATATTCCACGTGGAGCATATGAAATGAGATTGTACTAAATTCAGCTAAAATGAAGAACATGTATGCATGAAGTGGAATCTGATTATCCAGCCGACAGTGCTAATGCAGGGAGCTGCCTGATTTACATGTTTGATGAATTGATTTGTACGAAATATGTTCGCGCTGATGTAACCTACTGTCACGCCTCGCAGAGCAGAGATAATGGCGGCAAATATTCAAAACAAGCAGTGTCGGAATGTGGTTTATCAGTCTCCAGTATGATTCCAGAAATTGCTTGATTATGTATGTTCTACATTCGCTATTTATATTACTTAGAATAAAACAGATTTTCTACGTGAAATAATCAAGTCACGTGGTTTTTAAAGCAAATTTACTTTCGTCTAAATACTTTCTTGTATTTGCCCAAATACTTACTTGCCTAAATATTTTCTTGTAAGATGATTAAGTATAAACGGTTATGTTTTTTCCATTCCTTAAATGTTTGTTCGATGATTATTGATGTTATTGATTAAATTTAGTCAAAACCATCTAATTTTAATTCAGTATTCATTTTCATATTATATCCTGCTCCTCCCAAAACCATCTGCAAATAGCAGTTCTTTAAAAACAATTTAATAACAATTTGTATTAAAACTCCTGTATAATAAATATAAGAGTTGCTTAGCAAAGATGGAAAGGAACATCTTGTTGAAAAGAATTGAATTCAGTATAAATATAATTAAAATGTGCCATTCACGCTTCAATTTCTTTTTTCACGAAACAATTTTCAAATTGAGAAACTACAAATTCTTTACTCTATGATTGTGCACATAGGTAGCTTCACAACCTCTTGACGAAAGTAAGGGTTGGTGATTGTAAAACACGAAATTTCAACAATGCACAGATATGTCGAAAACTGTAATTGTTAGTCAATAATTAAAAACATATTTTTATAAGTGTTTATCGATATTCTCAATTTTAATTCGTCAAAATATTTCAATTATAAGGTAATTAAGTTGTAATAATTTAGTAAGAATACAGTCTAACAATTGTTATTTGGTATATTGTACTGCGGTTGAAAACGGATTACAAAGAAACAGAAAATGTGAGTTTTAAACTTTTTTGAAGTAATCGTTCATAATGTATGGAAATTTTAAAACACAATGGAAAGTAAACTTTAAAGAAACAAATATTAAAGTTCTTCTGAAAACTATAAACAAATATATTAATTTGTCCTGATCCTGACTGTACTGTTATTTTTCGCCTTTATGGTCTAACCTCTCTTGGTCATTTAAGAAAACAAAAATGTTAAGTAATTTATTGATATTTTATTTCAACTCTAACAATTTACGAGGTTACTATTGGCATTTTATTGTTTCAAAATAGGCATTTGAAATCATTCCTACAGTTACATGTTCGTCAGAAAGTTTTACCCGTTAAAAATTAGAAATATTTAAATAAAACGAGACGAAATATAACTCAAATATCACAAATGTATTTGGTTTAAAAGACTTTTATGTCGTACATGTTTCAACTGTCATCATCACTGACGGGTGAACACTGGATGACGAGTGTAGACCTAGACCTGTCACAAATGGTGACAGCATGGCTTTTGAAATACGAGTGGCAGGCAATAAAGACACTAAAAACATGTATCTATAAGATTAACTTTAATTTAGATTCATAGTGCCTATTATATTCGCCAGGATGCCTACACAAATTTAGTTATAAAACATTTAATTTTAAACGCTCCATCAAATTATAAAATTATTTTTTATGCTTAATTTTATTACTGAATTACCTGAATTAAGATATAATAATAGAAAATATTTTACAGTATTGTTAATAGTTACGTTACTATTTAGGCGTACATAAATCTCTTCAAATTTGTGTTCCATTTGTAAAATTTCATTTTTATTTTGTTTTGTACTTTATAAAGATTTTTTATCCCTTATTTTCTTCATTTGCCGATTTCTTAAGAGAAGTATAAAGAGTTTTTCTATTCATTATTTTCTTAACTTGCAGATTTTATAAAAAAATAAAAAGTTTAAAACAAATATTTTATATAAAGTTCAAGATTTATAATTCTACTCAAGTTTATTAAATTGTAAAACTCTTATAAAACTAGTTTGTCAAAGGTTTCTCAAACTCGGTTATAAATGTGACGTCGGCTAACTATGGTTGTCACCAGTTTGCCTCTCTCTTCCTCCTACTCCATAATAATGTAAATATGGTTCATTATCCACACTTTTCCTGAAGTTAAAAAGCAGTAATTGTATCTACTTATGTGCCCGTATGTTCTTTCACGTGAACAACGCTGCCAAGCGGCCAACATAGACACTGATTGTATGAATCCGAAGAGGTTTTGTCTCAGTAATTTTGTATATAATTACTTCTATTACAAGTTTATACGTCTTCGTTTACAAAATTTTAATAATTTGAACGATTGTTCTAGAAAGTTTGAAATTTCCACTGTACATTTTATTCAGAGACATTTATTAAAACATATTTTTAGCTATATAAATAATGTGAGTTTTACCGTCCCCTAAATTGATATTCTGGCATTCAGCAACCCATAACCTGAAAACAGATGCATTAATAATTCATTACTTGGTCTAGAAGAACTTCCAGAAAGTAGACGACGATATGAAACTAGAAGATCATAAATTATCATTAATCGTCACATAATGTTAAGGTCTACCGTGATCCACTTTATAGTGAGTAGGTACTGTATTTCTACCCTCCTCGCTACTATAGCTAAATGTTCTTCTGACTTTGAACTTCTATAATAAATTGCCATTCAATGTAGATAAATAAGAAATTGTGCGTATAAGAAATTTTGCTAAAGAAATGTTCATTTACCTTGCCATTCCAATTTTTTTAACAAAAAACAAATAAACATGAGGTGCAATGTAAAATAAAAAGTAGGTATAAAGCGAAAAAACATAGGCACTAGGTACAGTATCCAAATAAAACGGAAACTATAATAACATTCCATCAATTAATATAAATAAAAAAAATAAAATGGAACATTGTGATTGAAAACCTGGGTAGCTCCAGACTAAGATCTCTCTAGATGTTTTGTGGAAACATAATGGAAGGTTCAAGTAAAAATTTAAGGGATTAAACTTATATTATTATTTTGAGTTTAAGAAATAATAAAATTATTTATATATTTAAATATAACATATATTATTTATATTACAATATGAAGTGTATATTGTATATATACATATATATATATGTGTATATATATATATATATATATATATATATATATATATATATATATATATGTAAAGAACTAAGTCAAAATACAAATACAAGAATTATAATTCAATTTACAATTCAAAGCTTTTCGTTGGCTAACAGTACCAACATCATCCTAGGATGATCAAGAACATCAAGGATGATGTTGGTACTGTTAGCCAACGAAAAGCTTTGAATTGTAAATTCAATTATAATTCTTGCATTTGTATTTTGACTTATTCTTTATTAATACACAAGAATACATATTGCGATATATATATATATATATATGGTCTAGTGTGTCTGAGATAAAACAAATAACTAAATTATCAACTTTTAATTTCCTTATAATAAAAATATATTTTTCACATTTTATTGTAGAGCGTGTTTACAGTTTTAAAGTGTCGGAAGAGTGCTCTCAGGTTGTCTACCGAAGGACTCTTATAATGCTGTGCCAACTGTCCTCGCACAGGTTGGTCTGTCTTAATTTTATTACCAATTTCCCTTTTGCTTTTAGTATAACAGTTCAACATTGTATTGGACCGTTTAAAGTTGATTATTAAAATGTTTTCGTGTTTAGAATATTTATTCATTCCCCTTTTATTTTGTGTTCTCCTTTCAATTGAAACAGTTGAGGTTACTTGGGAAATGAAAATATAAAGTTTGTAACGTTCTAGGTTACTTGTGAAATAGGAATTTAAATTTTTAAAATACAAAGTCATACAATTTATTAATCAGTGACAAATTACAGTAGAACAAAAGACAGCAATGTGTCGAGTAATTATCTTTTAATTACTGCTAATTATTCCATACATTTTAATTACTTATTAATCTTTAAAATTATATCTATCGAGAAGATAGTAACTTAAGTTTTTCCAAATTAATTTTGAAATGAATATTCAAAGGACAATTTCTACCGTTCATGTGTTAACCGTTTATCATTTAAAATTCAACTTAGTTAACATTAAAATACATTTTCTTTATTATTATCTAAAACGTACCTGGTTGTGCACTTATAAAACACTTTAAACACATTATTAATTATTGCCCATGGCTTTTGGAATCACTAATCACTGGACATCGATCCTGGAATCAGCGCTCTTACACAAAAATTATATAAACTTTTATTTATTTGAAACACGTAAATAATCGCTTCTGACTTCTTCTTTAGCTGCGTTAAATAAATTTGGCACCGTCCTTGACATCTTAAATTTTGAATACTGGAAGCTTATAAATTTCTAGGTTACGTCCGAAAATGCCATCACGTCTGTTCTGTTCAAGAACCTCTCGAGAAGTGGGACTTCTGCAAGGGCACGCCAACGGAATTTCCCACCCTTGGTTATTATTTTGAATTTTTTGATTGGTCCATCAGATCAGGCGATATCAGACCATGCTTACGTCACATGGGGGGGATGTCAGTTTTTTAACTTAAGCTACCAACTCGTACGATATTTTACATTTTTACCCGCTAGGGGCGCTACGAATCTTACCCTAGAATTACAATTGTACAAAGAAAACAAAAATTTTCTTTTATATTCGGACGATACAATTATTAAATACAAATTAAATATATAAATAAATTTATATGTAACACCTTATTTTTAAGAGTGTTACATTTTCTCTTGTTGACCTGAAAGGAAAATTTTTGTTCGACATTACATCTTATTTCTACTTCAACATTTTATACATGAGTGTGTGTGTGCAGTGTGTGTGCAACTCCTTTTACAATTGAACAAAATTTTGTACGTACTATAGAATAAATATAAACATTGACTGGCCAACGGATGTTTTTGTTTACCTACATTCCCCACTATGAAATGCTTGGTATTCTCCCTAGCGCTTGACAAGTTATACAACAACGGAAGCGTATCCGCTTTCTCACACATAGGCTCTTTTACAAATCTACCGGTTTGACAGCGTTCTATTGCAAAGACATTCTACACATTTCACATTTTAAAACTTTTAAAAATATTACACACTTCAATTACTATTATTAAAATCTGATTTCTTAAAAATAAGGTGTTACATATAAATTTATTTATATATTTAATTTTTATTTAATAATTGTATCGTCCGAATATAAAAGAAAATTTTTGTTTTCTTTGTACAATTGTAATTCTAGGGTAAGTTTCGTAGCACCCCTAGCGGGTAAAAATGTAAAATATCGTACGAGTTGGTAGCTTAAATTAAAAAACTGACATCCCCCCATGTGACGTAAGCATGGTCTGATATCGCCTGATCTGATGGACCAATCAAAAAATTCAAAATAATAACGAAGGGTGGGAAATTCCGTTGGCGTGCCCTTGCAGAAGTCCCACTTCTCGAGAGGTTCTTGAACAGAACAGACGTGATGGCATTTTCGGACGTAACCTAGAAATTTATAAGCTTCCAGTATTCAAAATTTAAGTGATTAGTGATTCCAAAAGCCATGGGCAATAATTAATATTGTGTTTAAAGTGTTTTATAAGTGCACAACCAGGTACGTTTTAGATAATAATAAAGAAAATGTATTTTAATGTTAACTAAGTTGAATTTTAAACGATAAACGGTTAACACATGAACGACAGAAATTGTCTTTTGAATATTCATTTCAAAATTAATTTGGAAAAACTTAAGTTACTATCTTCTCGATAGATATAATTTTAAAGGTTAATAAGTAATTAAAATGTATGGAATAATTAGCAGTAATTAAAAGATAATTACTCGACACAATGCTGTCTTTTGTTCTACTGTAATTTGTCACTGATTAATAAATTGTATGACTTTGTATTTTAAAAATTTAAATTCTTATTTCACAAGTAACCTAGAACGTTACAAACTTTATATTTTTATTTCCCAAGTAACCTCAACTGTTACACAATGAAACTACAATTTTATTATTATTTTGACCAAGTAGTAAGCCTAAGTTTGGAGTTAACAAGGGATTCTGAGGGCTAGCACGCTGTTGCTTCTGAAACTTCACAGAATGTAAATTGATTGATTAGTACATACTAATACACTGCTAAGAAAGCCGAATATAATAATGGAAAAATGAAACAGCTCCACGATTTATCGAAAGAAGTTGTTCAATTATTAGTTCAAAAGAGTTCTTCTTGAACTCCTGCTATTATATTAAATTAGAATTTGTATAGATTAAACTACATTTTGACCAAACACTTCGGGGGGTAGTTTTTTTTGTTAAAGTTGTCAATACTTTTAAATTCCAATTCTTAGAGTTTATTAGTTACACACAAAGAATGCTTGCCATAATTATTTCAATATTGTAAGTAAGCGGAAAGAAATCTGGGAAAACAATGTAAATATCTTGGGATAAAGTAAATGATCTAAAGAGGGGTTTATATCATAGGGGTTCCATCAGGACAATAGAGACTAGAAGACAGATACGTTTATTCGGCTGAAGCGTAGAGCATATGCTGCGTGTGCATAATTATACGTTTTTAAATTCTTTTTAGAAGAAAACCAATTAAAACCTTATCTTCAGGTTTTAGCCTAGGACAGAATTAGTAGAGTTGAGTAAAGCAAAGTAACAGAAGTTTGAAAGGGGAAATAAGAGTAATGTTGGAGAGTACCTGACTCTCGTCTCAACCTCATCGATGGGAGGCTCCACTCTTTAGATCCTGTTGGGGGCTCTACAGCCCCGAATGAATCCTCTGCATCACTAATCCAACCTCAAACCCGTGATTCCCGTCCGACCGAGTGACTAGCGTCAGGCCCGAGGCGGGGGGCTTGGATTCACAACCCGTGGTACCAGTATGTAAGAGTCTTTCAACCTTACTATAAGGCCTTGACTGGTCACCGGCCCGCCATGGGGACAAAACGAACTCCACCAGTGACAGTAGTTCGACCGCTCTTCCAGAGCGGGACCAGTAGAACGTTCCAAAAGGCCCGGTTTCAATACCTCAATACCATGTCTGATAAGTTCAATCCAGGTAGTGCAATCGGACCTTTATCCACTCTCGGTTGGCCTTACCTAAGGGCCGGACCCCAGCTAGGGACTTGGTCCTAGGGAGGCATAACCCACCCCGTTATACCTTGAAAGTTAGACCTGTAAGCCTAGGACAAAGTACATTATGCAATTTGTTGTATAAGACTTACAAATACATGAATAATACACTTTACAATATTCTTATTTGTATTGTTGGTACGCCAGCGTTTGGCTGTGTGCTTGTCACTCATATCTCTGAAGGCCAGCGTAATAGAAGCAAGTTTAAGGGATGACTTTTATAAGTTAACGAATTATAACGGTATTTTCCTATTATCTCTTATCAATTTACTTATTTATTTATATGCACTATGTTTATCTATTAGACTAAATAGCTTATTGTGGTTTATTTTATACTTTATTATTATTTTTTTATTATTTTTAATGTTTATACATTTGAGGACCTAAATAATCTCAGTTAGTATATTTTAGTGTTTTTGTGTTTATAAATGTGTGGTTGAACTCCTTACTAGATAGATAGGCAATGTGTACAAATACTTGGGGAACAGATATTCATGCAGTCAAAACATCAAAATAAAAACCAAAATATAATGAAAAAATGTGTTCTATGTAAAACACACCCTAAAAGATGCGCAGCGTTTTGTTGCATTAAATTTACAAAGAAACAAAAAGACTAAAATAGACCATTATCTTCTTTCTACAAGACTTCATGTTATAAAAGATAAAATATACGATAAGCTAGTACGGTTAATGACATCCAAAATATTCAGGAGCCCTCTAGTTACGTCAAAGGCCAAAGTTACTGATCTTACCAAGATGAAAATATTTTATCTTGCCAGAACCTTAAGTAAGCTTAACATGAATAATACGAGAGCTTTTAACTCATTAAAAATGTATAACTCATAAGCTTGGTTTTTAATAGGCTTGTCTTTTTACTCTAGGCTTTGTGAAAAATTAATATACAAATAAATTAGCTTTTCTAACGAAAAGTGTAAGTTTCATAGATTTTTTAAGTTAAAATATTTATTACTCTATAATTAATAAAATATATACATCATTAACCACTAGGCAACTAACATGTTTATAAAGAAACCACACTAAAATGACTAAAATGAAACCGCACTATATAATTTCACATAAAACATGAACTAACTGGAATTTGTCTATCTAACAAGATGTACTTAACCTACAAATTAACATACGTTGCTAATTTAGGCCTCTAGCGACCTAGATCCAGCTTCATAAGGCCTCTAGCAACCCATATCCACCTTCATAACGCCTCTAGCAAGCTAAATCCACCTTCCTAACACCTCTAGCAACCTATATTCATCGTCTAACCTCTCTTTATGATTATATCCCCCTTCATTAGCAACCTATATCCACTTTTATAACGCCTCTAGCAACCTATATCTACCTTCATAACGCCTCTAGCAACCTATATCCACCTTCAAAACGTCTCTAGCAACCTATATCCACCTTCAAAACGTCTCTAGCAACCTATATCCACCTTCAAAACGTCTCTAGCAACCTATATCCACCTTCAAAACGTCTCTAGCAACCTAAGTACAACTATATAAAGCTTCTAGAAACTTATATCCACCTTCACAAGGCCTCTAGCAACCTATATAGGCCTTTATAATATCTCTAGCTACCTAGATCCACCACCATAACGCCTCTAGCAACCTATATCTACCTTCATAACGCTTCTAGCAACCTATATCCACCTTCATAACGCCTCTAGCTACCTAGATCCACCACCATAACGCCTCTAGCAACCTAAATCAACCTTTATAACCCCTCTTGTACCTACTATCAACGTTTATAACGCCTCTAGCAACCTATATCTATCTTCATAAGGCCTCTAGCACCTAAATCACCCTTCATAACGCTTCTAGCAACCTATAACCACCTTTTGTTTTATTATTTCATGGAGACATAACTGGAAAATGACTATTTTCCTATCAAACTATTTAACAGCCACAACAGATGACATTGAACAGCTAATGCTATTGAGGGACGCAATAACAGACTGAACAACACTCTTTTTAGACCTAATCTTAGAATCAAAGTATTGATAAGTTGTTCCAAACTGAAGCGGAATTACAGCCTAAGATTACATGAAGATAAAATTAAACCTTAGAGTTAAGAGGAGAAAACGCACATATTTGGTGACATAAGGACGTGTCTTTGTACTCGGACCTACTTAGAAAGATTGTGCTAAATTAAAATTGATTTTAAACACGCCTAAATCATAGACAACTGGTTTTCCAAAATGATGAAGAAACCGGTTTTCTATCACTTAGCCAATCAAGGCCTGGGTAAAGTGTGATGGGAATCATAGAGGCTATAATCGTACTTAATACAGGAAATAATGTAGGTGTCTCAACTGCAGGTATATTTTGGGTAACCTGCTCTCAACTGTCTCACATTTCATGTGTCCATGTCTCACTGGTGACTTCTGTCGCAATTTCATATTAGGACCTTAAGAAATATTAACCTTAAAACGTACTTTCTTACGAAAAAAAGTAAAAGTTATACAATTCCCTCATTCTTGCTGATTTAGCTACTCGTGTGAAGATGTTTTTTTAAAGAAAAATGCTCTAAGTGAGTCAAGAAATATATATTTTAAACCGCCAGTACTGTAACGCTAGCGTAAAGTTTCAAAGGTGGGCTAGACGTGGAGATAATGGTCTTAACCTAATAAGGCCTAAACCAAACTATCATATTACATTTAAGTAGTTTGTGGGGGTTTAAAATAAAATCATAATCTCGACCTATGCTTATCATAGAACGAGTTACATTTTTGTAAACGTACTGTACATACAGATCCTTCAGGATAAAACAAGGCGAGTATTCTGAGCTCAAAGAAATTAAAGCATGATTGCCACGGGGTAGCGTTTAGCGTCCAATACTTTACTTACACTAAGTATGCGATATTCCAACTACATAATTGCTGATAAAATTGCATTATTAGCCTCTGACTAAAATATATAAAGCGAACTCGGTCCACATCGGTTTCACAAATCAGATCGTAAAAGTTCCACTGCTGTTACATATCAACGGAACTATAATACTTTATAAATGTTTTAAAAAACGTTTAGGCATAACAAATGCTAAGTTGAGATGAAAACACTACATAACCAAGTAATATAAACAACGAATTTTCAAAGTAAATTTCTATTAAAGTCAATAATTTAAAAAAAAATGTACTTACTTTTTACCAAACAATTAAAATATATATATATAAAGTTATATAACCTGTGCATTAAAACAGCTCTTCTAATACAACCTAAAACATAAAATCAGCTGTTTTAGGAAATCATATGTTATCCCCTATTTTAACCCAAATGTGACGAAATAACTATATTGCATACACAGCCTCTTTTGTGAACATTTATTCCTCATTTTAAACTAAATATAATTAATTAAATTTATTTTGAATTATCATTTTACAAACTGTAATACCATGAAGTGTCATCCACTAAAAGTTAAATAAAAAGTACTTGAACTTGAGGGGATGAATATAAAGTATTTTAGTATTGATCGAAAATATGAAAAAGATATATATATATATATATATATATATATATATATATATATGTGTGTGTGTGTGTGTGTGTGTGTGTGTGTGTGTGTGTGTGTGTGTGTGTGTATGTGTTTGTGTGTGTGTGTGTGTGTGTGTGAGAGCTAATAGATGGAATTGAAAAAATGAAGGTGAAACCTGGTATCGAATATCATAAGTAATACTGGCTTCTAAGTATAAACAGATTCAAACACCCACTTGGCCAACCGACTATAGAGTTGTGGAAAATAATCTAATATAGGTATTTTTCAGACGTTTCAGAACAATGTACTAAGAAATATGGGTAATACCCTTGATTAAATTAACAATAAAATAAATTCACCAAGATCGGAATATTTCAAAGATTTCAGTAGAAATAAAATTATCCTAAAACAAAACGAGAGACTTACCTCTATCCGAGCACAGAGGTTCTCCAGCTGCTCGATAACTTACAGACGGTAATAGGACTGAAGAATTGTAGATAGTGTACTATAGTAATAATGTTGATATGTATTCGTTCACGGATGGAAAAATATGATGAATAGTTACTATCTGGAGTACATCCGTTCATTCTGCAGGGCATAAATTCGCAGTTCCGACGTTTCGCTAGAATCTCATCCAGCATTGACGAGGTGAACCCAATAGTCTCGCTCTTCTACTGTTGTTGGGTTCACTTCGTCAATGCTGGATGAGATTCTAGCGAAACGTCGGAACTGCGAATTTATGGACTACAGAATGAACGGATGTACTCCAGATAGTAACTATTCATCATATATATATATATATATATATATATATATATATATATACATCTAGGAATTATGCAAGAAAAAGTATTGTGTGGTCTAATAACACCAGCTAAAATAACCTTACTAAAATAATAATTTCGACCAACATTCACTAGAGAAATCGGTTTTTTTTTCAATCGCATTGAAAAAGGCGAGAAGTTTTAGCAAAACACCAAAAATTACATGAAATTAATAAAAAAATTTTATAAAACAATCGAAAAAAATAACAATAAATAACAACAAAAAATCTTAGTAGTTTAGATTACCAATAAGTAAAGAAATAAAAAATAGTACATACTACCTGACGACTATGAAATATGTAGGCTATTTTATAGACTTAGATTTTGTAGAAGAATTGTCGATTCTAACTTAAGAATATTTCGTTGCCATCGTTTCAGTGCTTCATGGATGCTACTAATTTATAATGGATATATAAACAAAAAATTAACTTGTAAAAATGTTATTGTTATAATAGTAATAAATTATTAGACACCAGAAAAAAATTATAAATATTTAAAAAAAGTGTTATTGTCTTTATCAATTATGGGAGATTGATTTTCAAGGTAATTGATTTTTATTAATCCAATTTGGATTTATAGCCTATTTATTTGAAGGTGATTAATATTATTATGATTTTTTATTGCTGTATAAGGTTGCTATGAATTAAAGTTTTATAGCGGTGTTTGGAGAACTTTTAATAGGTTTTGTTAAGTGTATGATTTATACAAAAATATTATTTGAAAATATTAAAAAAATAATAATTTCTTATTCTTTATATTAATCTATTTTGATTTAATTGTTTGTGGATTTAAATGAATTAGTTAATTTGGCTAAAGGTAATTAAAGTTTTCAGGTTAGGAATTTTAAAATTAACGTATTTATTATTTTTATTATTAACTTTAATTTATATAATTTATTTAATGGGTAACGATTTTCAAATAATAATACGAAGATATTAAAATTGTTTAAGAAGATATTAAACACTAAGAAGTTTATTTCTGTTTTCCAAACCACATTTTATAAGTTCGTCGCTTATATTTCGAAATTTTAACAGAAATTGTTTTGGAGAACACAGCTCCGAGTTACAAATGCTTTAGCCGAACTCTCATTGCATCTGCAAGGACAAAAATTTAATATATAGGTATCTGTCGGGGCGGTTTGGGCTCCAGACTTTAATTAAAAAAGCCTTATGATTTCATTACGAGCCTTTTTTACCCTTCCGTTTAATAAAGTGAAGATCAAAGAGGGCGGTGGATTACTTCTTTCTCTTATATTCCATTATTGCAGAAGCATTTCGGATTTTTGTTTCTAGCCGTTAATGTCGGTATTAACGGTCGGTTGTTGTATGACGACTGTACATTTGTAAAGTTAGCAATAATAACAAAAAAATATGTAAGATAAAAAGTAACCACATATCAGATTGTTTTGTGTGACGTTATTATTGTTAAAAAAGTTTAGAGAGAAAGAAGTATAGACAATTTATTAGGTAAAAACTGTAAAATCGATTTATTCAAAACTGTTATAAGCGTAACGAAGCTGAGACCACCCTTGGACTCTCCCTACACACTAACAACTGCTTACTTGATTCTAGTGGTCATTTAAATAAAATATACAATTCACGTTTACCTATATAAAACGGATTTCCCTTTTTAGGATAGGTTAGGTAAATCTAAAATCTAGGTTTGGTGAACTGGGTGTACGTACTAAACAAAAATTATAGTACAGTTGAATAAATAATAAGCCGGTTAAATATCGAGTCAAAAGTTTATTTATTTTGTGTAAGTTTCGGCAACTAATTTGTTGCCCTTATCAAGCCTTTAGTTCTATGAGAAACAAAGTCCATACATTTAGAGTTTGAGGAATATGAGGAGGCAAGACACCAGACCCCCTCCACTTTAGCCAAACTTTACTTTGAACTATAGCTAACTTGTCTTTCTGCACTACTAAACCGGTTCTGACTCGATATTCAACCTACAACATTTATTCAATAGTTATCTGGAGTGCTCAAATAAACATTATGGTGCTGTAGGCTTTTCTTTTTTTGAAAAAAATAGAAACACTATTAATACTAATAACACTATTTAGTATAACATAAAAATTAATTATAGGCACGAAAGCGGATCTATATAATACAAAGGTATTTGCCTTCGATTCCATCTGTAATAATGCACATAGGAATGGATCGTTGCAGATGGCTTGTACTACGACACCCAATAAATTGGGAGTAACAGAAGATTTCGTAGATAATTAAAGAAAACAATTAACAGCAAATTAAAAGCGTAATGTGAAACTATTTACAGAAATATGTAAATACAACCTGATATGTTTCATGATATTAATACCTTAAAGTATGCACTTTAACATGTCTTTATAAACGAAAACTAAAAAATTACGTAATAACACTCATTTTTATTTTGGCTTTACCTCTCTTTAACACATTCAGAACAGTGGCGATATTGGTGATCTCATCAAACTATTGTCTGTTTTTCGTTAACTTCCACCTCTGACGACAGTGAAACGCTATGCGGGTTGCATAGCTTGTCGTAGCATCTAATTATAGAGCCAGTTGTTTTCATCTCAATAATTTTATTTCTAACATATACAGGTTTATTGGGGACATCAGAACAGTGTATTAGACACTAAAATATTGTTTTATTTATCGGGTCACAATTACAAAAAAGAAATACAAATCATAAATTACTGTATGAGAAATAATAAAACACAATAAAGAAGACATAAAAAAAGATAATTTACATACAAAACTAAATACCCTACTACTAAAATATACTACATACTAAAATAAGCACTCAACGTTTAACTCGGAGTGTTTGTTTCTGTTTGTTCCATGTGTTTCTCAAGGCCATAGAGATCAACAATGTAAACGGAGACATAGATAATAAATATGTCACGTCCGAGACTATTTATAGCCGAGATTAGCTGACATTTGTTTACTACAATCTTTTGTTGACACATTGGGTTTTCGGGTGCCCAAGCATTTTGTCAATGACTCATATTTACAATAGTCTGTTCCCACCACGAGTTGGTTCATTTGCTCTAATAGGGCAGTTATCGTTTATTCTTGCGTTAGTTCAGAAAGCTTAGTTAATTTTTATGATTTTTGTTTTTACCGGATAAACAATTGTTACTATAAGCTAGTGCTCATCGTTTGAGGTTAAACGCACAAGAAATATACACTGATACGCAGTTTGTCACAATGCAATTACTTTACTGGTGAGGGCAACATGGATACCAAAAATATGTATTGATTAAACATTATGAAACGTTGTAAACTAGTGTACAGTTCTTGTAATTTTAACAACGTTGTATTATGTGCTTTTGAATTGAGGTTTATTATTTAAAACTATTAAAAATTTTTAACAATGAATTTTTTAAAATTAAAAATTTAAGTAAAGGAGAACTGAAACAAACAACTATACACTAGGGAAATTATTATAATTTTCAAAATTATAAAGTTCAGTTTAATAATAAATACGATTAGTATCTTTTATCATAATAAAATCCGCTTTACAAAGAATTACAAATTTCGGCTACGAATTTTTTACCGAATTAGGAACGACAATATGGTTTCTCAAAGATTTTCGATTTTTAAAGTTTACAAGGATAATAGTAATCCTTGAGTAGTTTTTGTAGCTATTCAAAATAGTTTTAAGATATGTCGATTTTTTTTTACCTACATAGAAACTTTTATAGTATTTCTATATGAGAGACAAGGAGCTGTTTGTTGTTGTTAGCTAAACAATGAGTTTTTGAAATCACACATTCTAAAATATAGTAAAGCTTCTGATATGGTACGGATGTACAACCAGAGATGTAGTCTACAAGTAATTCTACATATTCATTGCATCAACTATCCATAGTTAAGAGTTAGTAGTCGTACGACTTAATAGAGACGTCCTAATAGGGGCCTGACGGGTCTCGATCCACTCTCCCACTGCTAAATAGACTGTGGAGGAGTATCTATTTGGAACGAACCCGCTGCTCCTATGATCCATACTCAAACTCTCGACTGGTCAATCCGGGCAACTTGCGTTACTGGGATGGAGGGGCTTGATAACAAGACCCGTGGCACCCATATGTAAAAGTTCAAGGGTCTTACTATAAGTCCTGTAATGGTCACCGACTTGCCTCTGGGATAAGAAGAGTCTAACCTCGAGTTTCGTCCGCTCTTCCATCGAAATAGAACCTTTCGAACGACCCGGAATTCCGTGCAGTCATTATACCTCTGATTGGCTTAGTCCAAGTAATAAAATCCACCCTCGGTTACCCTCAACTAGAGGTTAGACCCTCGGAATGAGGACATGGATGTATGCAGGAAAGACTGCACCCAGAAGTATTTAACAAATTCATGAACAATAGTTCTAAAAGTTATTTCAGTTGGCGTGCGTGTTACGACCTGATAAGATTTGGAGTTCGTAGAACCTTAAACTAGTCCAATTAAAATATTTTTCTACTTCAAATTTCAATTTTAATTTCGAAGGAAAATGGCTTGCCACATAACCAAACCATCATTCTAATTAATGAGGTTTAACATTATTTTAGAAAATCTGTGAAAGTCAGAAGATAAATTCTAAAAGGTAAAATGACAAAAGTTTTTGTAGAACGACAGGTGCGAATAAACTAGACCCATTTACTAATTAAAGTCTAAGGTTACATTTATTTGTACTTCAATCAGTTAAGAGAAGGTTTAAGTTCGTAGGTTCTGTGCTTTGATTGGTCGAGCGTTGAATTCATTACAGACGTTTGCTGTCTGACCTGAACAATGTAAATACACTTGTTTACATCCGTACTGCTCTCGTTTCCACTCAATGCTGCCATCTGGCGAACAATCCGCTTCCATTGTTGGCACAGATTCTATAGCGACGAGTTTAAATTCACGTTTTCGCTTTATATTTACAATTTGTACAAAACGTTTGTAGAACGTGATGCATTTATTCACGGTAACTGGTTGTTTTTGTGATTTTAAACGTGTTCGTGGTATAAAGGTAGACCTAGAATTAGCTTTGCATAAAATTCTGCGATTTCTTGAAGTGTAAAATGTTTCACACTGAACTACGCCATTACCATGAATACTTAACAAAACAAGTACTACTAGAATTAACATGAATAGGCCGGTTTGGGGGTAATACACAACATTTGTGTATTTAGTCACTTTAAGGTTGTTTAGAATACCCTTGTATTGTAGGACTTACCAGGTTCAGTTTCTCAACATTCAAAAAATTAATTATCTCCAAATTTTATTTTAAGATAGAATTAAAATATTATAGGAATTCACATAGTTGGTTACAGTGAAATAGTACCCATATCATTTTTAACACTGAGTAGGAGATAAAGAAAAGAGTTTTCAGGAACTAAGGTTAGTTATTTCCTATAATCAAAAACACTATTTTGTCACTGCTAAATAACTTTATAATTATACTTTTGAGCGATAAACCGATACCACCTAGACAGACGGTATCTAGTTGGTATTGTCCAGACACGGACATTTAGAAATTTTAACTTTTATACCAACACTTTGAAAACTTACTAAATTTCTGGTAAACCCAAGGGACAGATATTTGCCACCACTAGGTTAGGAAGGCTAGGGAAACCTTTTTCCCATCACGTGCTTAGCCTCTTCTACAATACAGCTGCGAAACTTAGCTATCTTTTTACATTTAGCCTTACTTTTTAAAATCGTTGTCGTCGCCCCAACAACCCCTTACCAGTGACATAGTCACTATAATTGCTGCTTTAACAAAGTTCACATATAGGTGCAATGACTAACTTAAAAACAAAAAGAATGATGTAAGTTTTGCTTGGTCGCCACAGAACAATAATTTCATACTTTTCAGACTATTTGTTCCATTATTAATTACAAGAAACTTTGTTACCAAAATAATATAATGTATATCAGAATCATAATAAAATAATACACAACATCTATTTTTCATTTTAATATATGCTCGGGCAACGGAGAGATACTTCTCCCCTCCTTCCGGTTACTCCGTGGAAGCGATCCCTTCCCCATTTCCAGTACCAGCAGAGAGATGTTATAACATAGTTTACCCTATTTTCAGTGCCAGCAGAGAGCTGTTATGGCATAGTTTTCCCTATTTTCGGTACCAGCAGAGAGATGCTATGTTATAGTTTTCCCTATTTTGGTACGAGCAGAGAGATGCTATAACATCGTTTACCCTATTTTCAGCACCAGCAGAGAGATGTCATGGCATAGTTTCCCTATTTTCGGTACAAGCAGAGAGATGCTATAACATAATTTACCCTATTTTCAGTACCAGCAGAGAGATGTCATGACATAGTTTGCCCTATTGTCGGTAACAGCAGAGACATGCTATGACATAATTTTTTCCAAATTTCAGTATAAGCAAAGAGATACTATGGTATAGTTTTTTCCTATTTTTGGTACCAGCAGACCATCGTGTCCTTTTTTTAGTCTTATCTAACTTGGTCTCATTCCTCTTTATCCTTCTACTTAAAGAAGGCTGAACTAGGTAGACACCTGTTTACGGTATCGATAAAGGTTAGGTCTACTTAAGTAAACTACTCCTGGTCATGTGACTTAATGATCCCCTCTATACCGTATAGCAATGGGTTTTATATTTTAATCTTACCTGTTATTATTCACGATCTTTAGCTACTCTTCGTAGGTGGTGATAGTCATACTTCTATGTTAGTCTTAGAATTACAACTACAAATACATATATACACACAATTATACATATACTAATAGACACAAACACACACACACACACACACACACACACACACACACACACACACACACACACACACACACACAAGCAAGCACACACTGACACGCACGGACACACAAACACGCGCGTGCTCACAATATATGCCTCTAATATGAAAACGTAATTTTGGGCGATTTATTTGTTTTCGACAAAAGTTTATTTGAAAAATTAAAACAGATCCTTGAAATAACTTGTAGTCTTCGACAATTACGAGAAATAATTTGTGTTATATGGTGAAGCTCAAGATTTTTGCTACAACACTTACTGAATATTGTTGTTAAATATTCAAAGTAGTTTGTTATTCTATATTAAGGTTTGTTGGTACTTTCGAATTATACGGAGACCACTATTATACAGGTTATACAGGTTACAGCTCCACTGGTTACGTTGTCATAAATAATTTATTATTACTTTCCCTGTTATGAATCGGACGATATCCGATGAGTCATACTGTCGGAAAATATACCGGGAAACGGGAAAATAACTGAACAATGTTACCCCAAATTTGAGTATTTGAGGGTTTCTAGGCAATTCCGAACTGTGATGCAAAAAACATTGACCAGTGAAAATAAAGTTGAACCGGGTATAATAATAAATTAGAAATAGTAACATATTTATAATAACCAAACTTAACCCGAACACCGCAGCAACTGTTTAAAGTGGCCTCCGTATAATACGTAAGTACCGGGTTGTTTTGTTAAAATATGAAAATGAAGAAATAATATCTTCATGAATGAGAATTGCTTCTAAAATCCGTTTTCAATAGCATCTAAACGAATCTACAGTTACATTTCCTTGGAATTAGGGGCTCCATTAATGGAATACAGTATTAAGTAAGCATCGTGGTAGGGAGCATTTGTATGGTAAGCGTATTATATCGAATTCAAGCACCTTTTAACTGCGTTAACAATAGGTAATTGCAATTGTTTATGCTCTTGCTAAACTAAGAGAGAAAAGTTTTCCTTACAGTACTCTCAGTTACTTAGGTTTATTCATGACTTGAAAGATATATAAGAGTATAAATAATATTCGATACACATTCATTTGTGTATTTTCACTGAAGATGACGACAAAGTAGTCGGCGAAACGCGTTTGAAATAAAAAATTGTATATTTGTGAGTTGTATATATTTTTATTATTGAATGATATATAAGAGGTTTATAGTGTCAAGTTTGATAGAGCGATCATAATTTTACTTGGTATTGCTAAACATGTAGGCGTAAATGTATTGTCTGAGTCCGTCTATGTTTTACTTTAGCAAGAACACTTACGTCATTGTTGCGTCAATGAAAATTAAGTGTTTACTATAATCTAAGATAAATAGCTTGTTTTATTATTTTAATTTCTGTATGAAAATCTTTCTGTGTATCTCAAAGAATGGAGAAGGTAATTTTCTGAAGGTTATTTATATCTTAAACAAGTCAGAATTTTAGTTTTATTTGAAACATCCCACAGTCCTAAATAGAATCAGTATTTAATTAGTTAATTAGAAAGTGCAATAGAGTAATACGCAAGTTGTAAATTACTGAAGGTCATTGTACTCGTATTGTTTTTATTTTTAGTATTTTATTTCGTAACCTGTCTTCTATAAAGTACTGATGTATGTTATAATTATAAAATTAGAATTAGAAATGTAAATTGCACTACAAAATTAAATAGGTATAATATATAAAATAATTCAAATAAAATAGTTTTGTAAAATTTAAACAACACAAACTGTATTAAATAGTAATTTGTCGTATATTATTAACAAACAGTGTAGAATATATTTCAGTAAACATTTTTGAAAATACATAAAATCCAATACATTATTTGAAATGTTCTTCCTAGGTAGAAATGTAAATGAAACATTTTTGAAAGCAGAACGTACTTTGCGAAAAGGAACGAATATGGCCTATTTGTTTAAAGATATTTGATATCAACCACCAATTTGTCGTTTGACAGTTTGAAAGCCTACATGGATGGCAATACATCACGCCAAAGTGACATTTGGTTTTGTTATTTATATAAAAGATAAGCTAGGGAGGGCTCTAAACGACAAAAAAATATTTTACACCGAATTATGTTGAAATTTATGGGAGGTGACTGGCCAAAAGAGTTTTATCTAATATATAAATTGATCAAAATCACTCGTCAATAATTTAAATTAAGAATCAATATTACAAATTAGGACAGGTTTAATTCCTATTGTTTTCTCTAAAACCTGATTCTTTAAGTGTATAACCTATTCAGTTTTCAACTAAATGTTGAATTTTTATATTTCTGGTTTCTTTTATTTGGCCCTCCTGTTTGATGGAATAGTGCATAGTCCAGTGTAAGAATATGTGGTATTTAGAAGCCTTTAGATAAACTTTTGAAGTACAGGATTTCCCATTCATTGTTCCACCAGTTATTCTATACTGCATAAGATATCAAGGAATTTTGGAGACACTGGATAAACTTTTGAAGTAAAGGTTTTTCCCATTCTTTGTTCCACCAGTTATTCTATACTGCATACGATATCATGGAATTTTGGAGACACTGGATAAACTTTTGAAGTAAAGGTTTTTCCCATTCTTTGTTCCACCAGTTATTCTATACTGCATAAGATATCAAGGAATTTTGGAGACACTGGATAAACTTTTGAAGTAAAGGTTTTTCCCATTCATTGTTCCACCAGTTATTCTATACTGCATAAGATATCAAGGAATTTTGGAGACACTGGATAAACTTTTGAAGTAAAGGTTTTTCCCATTCATTGTTCCACCAGTTATTCTATACTGCATAAGATATCAAGGAATTTTGGAGACACTGGATAAACTTTTGAAGTAAAGGTTTTTCCCATTCTTTGTTCCACCAGTTATTCTATACTGCATAAAATATCAAGGAATTTTGGAGACACTGGATAAACTTTTGAAGTAAAGGTTTTTCCCATTCTTTGTTCCACCAGTTATTCTATACTGCATAAAATATCAAGGAATTTTGGAGACACTGGATAAACTTTTGAAGTAAAGGTTTTTCCCATTCTTTGTTCCACCAGTTATTCTATACTGCATAAGATATCATGGAATTTTGGAGACACTGGATAAACTTTTGAAGTAAAGGTTTTTCCCATTCTTTGTTCCACCAGTTATTCTATACTGCATAAGATATCAAGGAATTTTGGAGACACTGGATAAACTTTTGAAGTAAAGGTTTTTCCCATTCTTTGTTCCACCAGGTATTCTATACTGCATAAGATATCAAGGAATTTTGGAGACACTAGATAAAATTTGAAGTAAAGGTTTTTCCCATTCTTTGTTCCACCAGTTATTCTATACTGCATAAGATATCAAGGAATTTTGGAGAAACTGGATAAACTTTTGAAGTACAGGATTTCCCATTCTTTGTTCCACCAGTTATTCTATACTGCATAAGATATCAAGGAATTTTGGAGACACTGGATAAACTTTTGAAGTAAAGGTTTTTCCCATTCATTGTTCCACCAGTTATTCTATACTGCATAAGATATCAAGGAATTTTGGAGACACTGGATAAACTTTTGAAGTAAACGATTTCCTATTCATTTTCCCACCAATTATTCTATACTGCATAAGATATCAAGGAATTTTGGAGACACTGGATAAACGTTTGAAGTAAAGGTTTTTCCCATTCTTTGTTCCACCAGTTATTCTATACTGCATAAGATATCAAGGAATTTTGGAGACACTGGATAAACTTTTGAAGTAAAGGATTTCCCATTCATTTTCCCACCAATTATTCTATACTGCATAAGATATCAAGGAATTTTGGAGACACTGGATAAACTTTTGAAGTAAAGGTTTTTCCCATTCTTTGTTCCACCAGTTTTTCTATACTGCATAAGATATCAAGGAATTTTGGAGACACTGGATAAACTTTTGAAGTAAAGGATTTCCCATTCATTTTCCCACCAATTATTCTATACTGCATAAGATATCAAGGAATTTTGGAGACACTGGATAAACTTTTGAAGTAAAGGATTTCCCATTCTTTGTTCCACCAGTTATTCTATACTGCATAAGATATCAAGGAATTTTGGAGACACTGGATAAACTTTTGAAGTAAAGGATTTCCCATTCATTTCCCCACCAATTATTCTATACTGCATAAGATATCAAGGAATTTTGGAGACACTGGATAAACTTTTGAAGTAAAGGTTTTTCCCATTCTTTGTTCCACCAGTTAGTCTATACTGCATAAGATATCAAGGAATTTTTGAGACACTGGATGAACTTTTGAAGTAAAGGATTTCCCATTCATTTTCCCACCAATTATTCTATACTGCATAAGATATCAAGGAATTTTGGAGACACTGGATAAACTTTTGAAGTAAAGGTTTTTCCCATTCTTTGTTCCACCACTTATTCTATACTGCATAAGATATCAAGGAATTTTTGAGACACTGGATAAACTTTTGAAGTAAAGGGTATCCCATTCATTTTTCCACCAGTTATTCTATACTGCATAAGATATCATGGTATTTAGGAGTAACTGGATAAACTCTTTAAGTAAAGGGTTTTCCCATTCTTTGCTTCACCTGTCGTGTTAAAATATATCACGTAAAATCTCTTTACGGCAACTGTTTTCAAGTAACAGAAGAATTAGGCTTCGTATATCGTTCTTTGGTGTTTTTAGAGAGTAAATATCATAACATTCACACATCCTAACTTGCTATGATATTGTAACTGATCGTGACTTAGTGAAGTTTTTATTTTTTAAAAATCTGTCTTGAGTTCCATTATAAAATAATACGGCACGAATTATTTATAAGATAAACATACATGTTTCAAGAAATTGTAATCATTTGTAAAATTCAAAAAATAATCTAAAAATTTGTTGAATATGTAGACTACTTGTTTGTTTTTGTAAGGCAACAAACCAACTTAACCAACTTTGTGTAAGTAAGTACCAACTTTTAAGTGCTTCACTACTTAAGAATTTTAGGAAGGGATTTTAATAGTGGTATAATCATTTAGGGACCTGGTAAGGATTTAAAGGAGATATTATGACATCACACGCACAGAGTCGTGTTCCCTAGAAAACCCACATTATATTGGGGACTTACAATGGTTCCTATAGTTTACATTCCCTTATAAGGCTATGTGGACATAGGACTAAGAAAATGTAATGATGATTCTTTTAGAACTGGGAGTACGGGAAGAGGCTGGCGTGGACTCGAGCGCTAAAGTAGACCAGCTTTCAATAAAAGAAGTAGGAGGTGTATATCTGCTCTACCCTGGTAATATAATTAAATAACTCTTTTAAAATGAAGTCATTTCAATAAAATGTTGTTATCAAAGGCTCTCTTTTTAACTTCCACCTTTTCAAAAGCTCTTTCCTCAATCGTTTGATCATATAATGAATTCTCACAGTTTTAAGAGTGTATACATAATTTGTAAATGAATTACCTTGAATAAAAATTAACATTTTAAAACATTATTATTCTTTAAAAAGGGGAATAAGACAATTAAAAATTCCCCATTTTCTAAAACTTAAAACTATTACTATGCAAAACTTAAACATACACTGGAACAACGAATTAGGAGAGTACGACAATTTCCTCGCATTCATCTATTGAGGAAAAGACTGGGTTATAAAAATAATAATTTTATTGTTCCTAAGTGACGTAGTGTAATGCAAAAGAAAAAATATGCCTTACAAACTAATTTACACAATGTGACTTCAGAGCATGGATAACGACACAATCTGAGCTTTCTCAGCTCATTCACCTCATAATAAGAATGTTACTGTGGCGTGTTGAAGGTGAGTTGACTCACGAATTGGCAATATGAAGCTTCGTTCAATTCTACATTTTAATTTGTTCGTCAATAAAGGTCGCTGAATAAATTAACGTGTCCTTAAGAGTTTTTAAATTTAAATTAGAAATACGGTACATTTATTGGATTTGTTAATGAACAGTTGCTAAATTATTTTAAAATGAATGTTTCAATTTGTTATATTTTATATCAGTAGGAAAAGTATTTATATTTTCTTTTATGCCCATAACATTAAATTATTGACTAATTAGGAAAAATAAAACAAACCCACGTGTTTGGCTTATCAGTCTAAATTATATTGATTAGACTCTAATGTATCCATAACCACCCATATCAAACCATAAGACTCTAATGAACATAAAAAAAATTATTTTTGCTAATGTTATTTTACTTTTCTTATCAAAGTTTCTACTACTCACCGTGCCCAAGGTACTTATTAAGGCTAAAAGCCTACTGAGGCTCTTAAGAGTACCATGGCATTGTCAATCCTTAGAAAAATCTTGTAAGCATTTTAAGTCACAGAATTTAACATGTCATAAATATATTTAAAAAAGTTACATTTTACAGGTGAAAAATGTAAAATAAAAACACTTGAGCAAATGGTAAAATATTACACGTGCCTATAGTAGCATTTACGTTTTTAAATATTGAGGACAGCCGTTTTGGGATGTTTCCGACTATCAACTTAGGCCGTAGCTGATCTCTTGGTAGCTTTAGGTTGGGGTGGGGTTGGGTATTATATAGATATTCGGAGTACTTTTAAAGAGTATTGGGGGCAGTATTGTCGAAAATTGTGTAGGTTTGATATTATGTGTAGTTGTGGCTTATGGATATGAGATTTTCAGCGAAGTTCGATTGTGTATTTTGTTTTATGGTGAACTTGATAGGTATCTAAAATGACCTTCCTGTTTGGCCTGTATAAAAACTACAAGTAGAAGAACGAACATATGGTTGCAACACTACAATGGTTGATAAAATATACAACCGTCTGTAACTTAAATTCAATAACTCAACCCAAAACACGCAACTCGACAAACCCATAAAATACTTAGCAATACCATAAAGATCAACAAAAGCTCACAAACTAAACAACACACTACATAAATAAAATTAAAGAATAGCCTACTTCACACACAACACTCTCAACAAAAGACTTTTACAACTCCACCGGTGTTTGCAAAGTAATTTGCAGTTCGGTCATTTTGCACACGCTACTAAGAACACATAAAAGCACTCATAAACCAAACGCACCCAATCAAACTTTGCTGAACATCTAATATCCATAAACCCCAACTACAGAACTTAACATCAAACCTAAAATTTATTCACAAACAAAACAAAAATAACCAACAACACACAACCGAACAATATCAATTATACGAGTACAAACATTTCCAACTACACCAAACACATACTTCACACCTAATTATATGAGAACTCACATACGCTTTTTATCATTAAAACCCCATAATACTCTTAAAAAATAGACCTAAAATACTTATCCTATCCTACCTCCAACCAAACCTAAAACAATTATGAAGTCTGTTTTGGTTGTCTGAGTTGATAAATCTTTGGAAACGACTGTCCTAAATAATCAAGAAAGGAAGTGCTACTATATTTCAGGCGAGGAGGCAAGTATAACACACAAACATATGTTTTAAAGTGATGTTTGTAGTACGCTTTAAGTATTTTAGTGAAAAACTAGTTCCTTAAGTGAAGATGGAATCAAATGATTAGTAATATAAAATTAAGATATACTCTGTGCTTATGCTCGCTAGTCTTTATATGTGTTTGTGGCAGAAAAATAATAGGTAATCTAATATGTAAATAGATAATGTAAATAATATGTAATGTTATTAAAACGGCCATAATTTAATCAAAAATATATTGGCTCAAATATTTATCATTTCAATAATAGGCCTATGTGAATGTAAAACTAAGGAGGAGATTTACATAAATAAAAGCTCTTAATCAAGACATAAAACTTTTTATTTAAAGCCTTACGTACATTTCGATTACAAAGCAATCATCTTTAAAGGAAATCATAACAATAGTACCTAACGAAGTACTTATAAGTATTAAGGAGAAGTAGGCGGGGAGTAGAAGGGGAAGAGGGAGACAACAATATGGAAGTGTGAGGAGAGAGAGAAAGAGATATACATGTATAGAAAGATAGATAGATTGATAATGATAAATATATATATATCAGACTCTATATATTAAGACTCTATTAAGTGTCTTAATGTAGGAACAGAATAAGTTAGAAGTGAGCTAAGTTAGTTTTGATAATGCCGATACTGCTAATCGGCGAAAAGCTTAAACTTTGTAATAAAATAAAAAAAAGGTTTTATTCTTGTATGAAAGTGGTTTTATTAAACATATACATTTTATCAAGAAAAATTTCATCTTAAAAATACAATATATATATATACAGAAAGAGAAAGAGAGAGAGAGAGAGTGAAATATATATATATATATATATATATATATATATATATATATATATATATATATATATATAGAGAGAGAGAGAGAGAGAGAGAGCGAGAGAGGGAGAAAGGCGGGGGCAATATATATAAATATATTATTTTATTTTATGACAATTGAGTTTCTCTTAATAGCATTTTTGAACACAGCCTAATCTTAAGTAGTCTTAAGGACGATAATACAATTCAAAAGTAAGAAGTTTATATTATTAGTATTTTGGTCACACAAGTTAATTAATGCTAGTCTCAATTCGTAACAGCAACCGTTATCGGAAGTACTCAGTGTGATGTAAAACTAGCTAGGTAAACGCAAGGTATGACGTCATATCAGCTTGTAGAAACGAAATACAATGGGCTAAAACGATTCCTCTTTATATAAACCATAATATAGTGCCAAAGTTCTGCACAACTTCCTGTACACACACACACACACAAGCTGGTTTCCTATTCACTTCCGTACTGATATTGGTAGATTTTGTTTCACTTTAAATTTGCAAAATTTCAAGAAAACAGTAACTTTTTGTAAATCTCCTCATGAAATCCGTCTGAACCTTAAAGTAACAATTGTCACGAAGTACGTAATAACATATGGTACAAAAGCTTTCTTATTGTACTTCGGCTCCAGGTTCTGTGAAACTTGACACATTGATACCGAAGCCTACATTATGAGTTAGTTTGTATTATATATAGTTATGGAATACGAGGAAGTACGAAAATATCTTTCCTTTGGGAAAAATAAATAACGGTCTAACGGTGCTGGAAATTGTTCTACGATGAGTTTAATTACCACCCCTGGGATATAAGGATAGTAATACGTTACCACGTATGTTGGGTGGTGGATCTACGGACAGGGCAATGGAAGCAAGCAGAACCAGAAGTACAGTGAAAGCGTTAATTCTTTGTCACAAGGCCGCGGAGATATAGAAGGCAACTGGTGATCGCAACGCAACGTAAACTTGAGTTGCTATTAGAAAAGTTGCTAGTCGGTTTACACGATTGTTCATGTAAAGTTACTAGTTTAGTGTCAGTTATGTCATCGTCAGAGGAGGATGACGCCCTTTTCTATATTTTAAGATAGAAACTGCAAAAACGTTACAAAAAAAGGCAATTCAGTGTAGGGCTACACTTCTACAATGTTATTCATGCGAGGTAAAGTCAATATATTGCTGTGCAAAATTCACAAAATTACAAAAAAACAATTTTTTAATTATTATTCTATGAGCATTAGCAGTTACGACTACCTTTTAAATAATGTATTTTAGAACATCAAGAAAAAAACACATAATTGGCGAGAACGATGGAGAAATTAATTTCAACTGGAGAAAGATTAAAATAACACTCAGCCAAAGGTTAATTACTCATATATGTATTTATTTCTATGTTTAACTGTAAAACCTAAAATAACGTTACATTACAATGAAAGAAAAATCAGTTTTTAAACCAATCAAATGTTGTAGTTCAAGTGCAGATTTTATATACTTGGAATAAACTGTTGGTAATCATTGTATCTTCTTGAAGTTGTTGGATACACAATCATGACCAGAACCAGTAATATTTTGTTTTTCTGACATGATATACCACTATAATAAAACACTATTTAAAGAAACAGAAACGCAAAAAGTACAAATAAAAATTATTATCATTTAAATACGATAGCACTCTTGAGAAACGCATACACAACACAACAAATACTGAGAAACTGAGCAACGAGTTTACAGCATGCCGTGACTGGAGCAACTCTAGTTTCTGTGTCACTGGCAAGTTGCGTTGGTATCACTTCTCCATGAATAAGCAGCTCAAGTTTGGTTTGCGTTGCCGTCACTAGTTGCCTTCTGTATGTCCGCGGTGTTGAGTGCATTGATATCTCTTTACTCACTTAGCTGTGATGTCTCTGAAGAGTGCGAAGGCTCCAGGTACCGACCGAGTTCTATAGGATTTGCACAGTGAAGTGTTTTCTCGACCTCCTTTCGCTATGGACAGTTTTACAAAACGGGAAAAGTAATGAAGAAGCTTTAAACATGTATATAAAAGGAGTCCTTTTTGATAGTTAAGGATTTTGGGAGGTTGTTCCACTAATGAAAAACTAGGTTTTAAGTAATACAATTTCTGACAGACTAAGAATCTTTGGTGAGTGTTACGTTCATAAAATTTTGGGCGTGCAAGGATACAATCGACAGCACAAGTCACACTTCTGTTGTGAGTTCGATGCTCAGACCAGAGGAGTGAGTAGAATTAATTTTACGTTGGGAAAAAGCAGAAGGATAGTTATATTGATAAAGGAGTGGCAGCCCTTTGAGGTTATTAGAGAAAGCACCCTGAATTAAAATAACACGTCTTCTGGAGGCTTGTTATGGCTACACCGTCGGAGAGTAGAGTCTAGTGTAATGCCGAGAAGAGTTCTACACTTTGTGCAAAGAAAAATATAATAATGATAGTAAAAGTATTAATATTTTTTTCTGTGGAAGTTGGAATGCATTTACGCACTATCAAGTCTGTGTGGCCGACATGGTGACCTGGCGAATACCCACAAAAACCTTCCTCCTTTCCGGGCGCTTTATGGATCTGACCAGGGTATCACTTTATTAGCATTCTTCCTGGTCAGAAGGCCCTTTATTAACCCCAGCGGTATCTTTTTTTTAAAACTGATCTTATTTGGGCTGCTCACAAGGCTTGACGTCGACCATATTCCTGTTTCATTTTAGCCCGCAGTATGTTCTCGATATATGTCACTATCCCTATCCAGCTGGATGCACTATACAGCACCGTACCCACAATGTTGTCCGAATGTATTACCCCGACTTTGCTCTCCAGCGTTGTTCTCTCCGATTGCCACCTTCTGCACACAAAGAAGGTGTGTTTGGGGTTGTCGGGTGATCCTTCACTACAATGAGACCAGTTTGGGCTATTTACCTTTCCCATTTTATATAAATAAATCTGGAAGCAACCGTGGTCTTTTAAAAACTGTGTAGTATAGAACTTTACCTCTCCATGATGCCTTTAGTCCAAGATAGATTTTGATTACCCTAGCTGCCCATCTTCAGTGGGTGACGTAGTCCATCTTTCCTGCCCCTTGGCCATCGTCGACCTTCTCGCTTCCCTTTTGTTATCCCGGTCGTTCATATTGTTTCGCCGCTCTGCAATGGACTTCTTATCGTTTCAACAGGTTAATATAATAATAATAATAATAATAATAATAATAATTATACTAATATAAATAATAATAAAAGTAATATTATAATTAATTATATTTGTAGAAATAATATTAATATTTGTAAAATAATATGTGTATATTTATACTACTACTACTACTACTACTACTTATATTAATTACGACATAGTAATAATAATAATAAAAAAAATACTGTTAATGAAATACAAAATATGAAGACTATGATAACATAATATTATTAATCATGGCCAAGATGATGTTGTAAACTTAATCAACATGAAGCCTGTCGTAAATAACTTCCATTATATGCTTCTGAGAGGTTAGATGTAAATATTATGCAAACACGTCTCGCACTTGACTTTAATGCTGTTCATTTCCTTTCAGAGTTTACTCAGGAACGTGGTTTATACAAGCAGAAATCGGATCTAAGCATATGCTTCTGAATATGCAAATCACGCTTATTTTAGCCTCTAAGCCAATGTATGATAAATATTTAAAAACGACTTATTTTGTGTATATAAATTCAATTTTATGTTGGTTAAGTGAAGTGATTTTAGAATTCGTTAAATTATTGACGTGTACAGGAAACCATTTATGGGAACACAAGGAACGTCGCTCGTGCGTTCTTATACATACGCAGTATGAGTTTACTGTTCCAAATCTTTCTTGTTTTTTGACAATTTATGTATTAAATATACATTCACAACAGGAAAACTACGGTCTTCAATACATATATATGTGTGTACGTGCGCGCGCAAGCGTGTGTGAAAGAGATAGAGAGAGAGAAAGGGGCTCTGCGTTCGTGCACTATGCCAGGAGCCATGCGAGACTCCCCGTGTGTGATCTTTTCGGGTCCCCACTAAATGCCCACCTAACTGCCTATATCTTTTGCAGAAAGACCATTAGGTTTTGCCACGTGGAGAAGGCATTAGCTTGTCAGCTCTTCCGTCAATACTTGGTTTCCAGAATCCCCATTCAAGAAAAAAGACGATTGGGGGTTCGGGATAACTCTCTTCCACTCCTTACCGCACCGTCCGATCGTTTGGTCACGTTTTAGGGAATCGTCCGGTCGTCCCTCTCTTCCAGCATAGTTAGGTCTTCCACTTAAGTACCTCATACCTGTTACCTACGTTCCTATACAGATGGGAGTATACGCTCAACCCTCCTGCACCAGTCTGGGAGGTACTGAGTCTCTGTAGCCTAAAGTCTCACGCTCTCTACCGTCTAATGTTTCCTCCTTTATGCTTCAACCTTCATGACTTCTGTAATAATGTCAGTCGTGACATCCCAGGGCTCCTCTTACGCTAGCATCTTATATAACATTGATTCCGGTATAACATAATAGTCGTATCCATCTATACCATACTCTTCGTCAATATTTCTCAGATCTACAGCAAACGAAGAGCAAATGCTTCTTGTCCTTCTCCGTTTATGCACATATTGAGAATTTCGGTGAGTCTTCGTGGTTGCAGGTACTTTCGGAATGTACTATGTGTGTATAAGAGTATGTACAGTATGTGCTCTGCATAAAGTGTACGTGTGTGCGCGCACAAGGGAAACATTTGTGTTGATGGAATGTGTATACGAAAGAACCTAATATAAATTGATTGAATATTAAATATTTTCTAATCTATAAAGGTTAAAGAAACAAAATTTTTTACCTTTAACGTTTTCATTTATTTATTTTCCTACTAATATTTTAACAAAATATTGTTCAAAATATTTAAAGAATACGTAACCATAAATCTCAAAATCTTTTTTATATTGTTGTTTTGATTATTTGAATTACATAAAATATAAGCATTTTTTACCAAGCTGCATACAAATTCACTGAAGGTGGTTTTCCACCTGTCCATGGACAAAGAAGAGTATTTCCTTAACATAAACAACGATGTTCTCAAAGTTCGCACAAATGTAGAATGTGACTGGAAAACTAAACAGACTGTTAGCGCAATTGAAATAAAACAATACTAATAATTTATAACTAAATATTTAAATAGCAACACAAGTATGTTGATTAGTGAATAATATTAGAATATCATTGATAGGCCTATATATATGAACAGTTTCGCATACAAAGTAAAAACAAATGCAAAACAATAATAATTAAATAAATCGAAATATGTTTATTTAAAATATAAAAAATTGTATGTTTTCCCTAATAAAAATTAGATAGCTATTGTTTTATATTGTTACATGTTTATATTGTAAAATGATTATATGTAAATAGTACATTACAATAACAGTAAAGATAATTAATTTTCTGCACATTGAACTAAAACAAAATGAACATAGAGGTAAAATGAATAAAAATAGGTGGGTCAAGACCGCCCAGCTGAGAAAAAAATATGTTTTACAGCTTTATTTAATTCAAAATGTAAATACAAATACTGAGATAAAACCTTTTATCGTTTATTTTCAAACTGCAATTTTGTAGTATTTTTATACCTAAATAGTTTTTATAAGTATAGTCTTTTTTTAGTACTTACAAAACGCAGTCTTGCCCCACCATTCGGGTAAGAGTGTGCAGTTAAAAAGGGCAAGACCGCGCATATGTTATGGCAATGTTTACTACTATTAAAGCTGTAATACAAGTTATATTCTTTCAATGAATATAATTATATATTTATACAACGTTTCAACTGTTAAACAGTATTTACATAACGTCAATCCTTAAAAATATAAATACTAAACTAAATACGAAATTATTTAAACAAATTCTCACAAACTAGTTGCAAAAAATCATATAAAGTATTTTTAGCTAATCTAAACACAATGAAAACTATAATAAATTGAATTACAATATAATTATCATTAAAATGTAAAGTATTACAAAATTGAAATAACTAAATTAAACACATGAAGCTAAAAATACCAAAAGACATTTAATAGATAAATCAAAACATAGTTAGACGGTAAAAACAAATTGTAATACTAACAAAACGAAAAAAACTAATAACTAATAACTAAGGCAGTCTATTATTTAATTAATAAAAGTAAAAGTAATCTTGATATCACAATATAAGATATTAAACGAATAATAATTAGTTACTGAAATTATATAAATGTTATAAAATGTCTTCTTGTTGTTACAAATGACTTTATGGAATTATCTTTATATTAGAACTATACAAAAAAATTTAAAAAAATATGAAAGTCTAAATATATAGGTTTAGTTTGAGAGATTTTCTGATTTGACAAGCACTGACGGCTTTGCATTTGAAGTCACGTTCCGCGTTGCATCCCACTCCCTTGACATTCGGATTTCACTTTCCGGCTAAATGTATTGCCACCTTTACTCGTGTAAATTTCCCGCAGGATTTAAAAAAAAGCTTTCCAATCTGGATGTGAAACACCTTAAAGTATACAAAGCATAAGATCCTGTTTTTAGGAATAAATCCATTTTAGGTGAAAACGGAACAAGCGTAGTGAATTTAAAAATATTGAATAAACTTTATCCCAGTTACGTTCAACATTATAAACTATACAATAAACTATACAAATAAACTTTATGGGAGGGACTTTCAAAAGTTCATACTACATAATTTAAAACATTAAATAAACTTTATTCCAGTTACGTTCAACATTATAAACTACACAATTACAAATTATTAAATAAATTTTATGGGAGGGACTTACGACAGTATAAATTACACACAATTACAAAAGAAACTATATGGGAGTGACTTACAACAGTATACATTACACAATTACGAAATATTAAATACATTTTATGCGAATAAGGTACAAAAGAGTAAACTACACAATTACGAAATTTTAAAGTGCAATGTATAGTCAGTTCCATTAGTTCGAGAAACTGTTAATATTAACAAACTATCTTATGACTCTTTTATTAGGTTTAATTATAAAGTAGAGTCCTGATATTTTGAGCTTCCGTTAAATTCGAGACCATTTTATCTATTTGAAGGAAAATGATGAGTCGGGATCCAGAAAATGTTTATAGCCATACGGCGTTCAAGGAAATGAGTCAGGTATCCAAGATCTGTTTATATCAATATCGTATGCAAAGGAAATGAGTCGGGCTTCCAAGAAATGTTCATATAAACCTTTATAAACTAATTTTGTACATTCCTAATTATAGTATTGAGGATCATTAAAACTCGAATGCACAAGCATGCACATTATTTCCGTTTAGTGTGAGTTTTCGGTATATATATATATATATATATATATATATATATATATATATATATATATATATATATATATATATCACTCATTTTTAAGGTTTTATAGTCAGAAAATGGCCTAGGGCAAAATATGTTCTACATTTTCTCGGTTCATATAAACGACTACGAATATATCAGTGTTCAACCTTTTAAAATGCAAGAACTAGTTTCATTTTTTTAACGTTTGAAATAAATGTGTTTAAGTTATTAAGATTTAATAAGAAAACTAGCTTTAACTGCAGCAAACCTAGAATTTTAACTTATTATAACAAAGGATTAGGGGATGTTCCACCAGGCAAATTTATTGCCTGGACTTTCCTCCGGTCAAGTCCCCTGAGATTCCCTGCACTAATGTTTTAAGTTGGAATTTATCGTTATAGCTACTCTGAGTTCATCGCGTAGAAAAATATTTTCTCATACTATGTTCTTTTTCACTTTGTTCTCCCTTTTGTTTTTAACTTACCGTTTGACAAAAACTACTATATATAGTATATAATAAAGGGCAAAAATGTTTCTGCTTGAATTATTATATTATATTATTTAATTATCTTATCGAAGAATATTAAGGGAATTATGTTTTAATCGAACATTATTAGTTCGTTGTTCCGGAGAACGGCCTAATGCGTTTTTTTCACTGTAGTAAAGTCCTTGACTTGCAGTACCCTCATGATGTCTTTCAGTGTTGTCAATTTATCTAACTAATGCACTGTGCTAAGTTAAAATATTGTACTTTTTTATTATTTCATTTATATCTGATATATTTATGATTTTATGTGTTCCAGCCCTTTTCTGGTATATTTATATGACTGATGATTTTATTCCTTTAGGATTTCGATTAATTATTTTCTTTGTATACATGGGAAAGAAAATATTACCCTTTTTCAATTGTTAGGGAAAACGCCAATTCCCTAATTGTTTGTTGACTTCAAGTTAACAAAATATATAGTGATATAACTAATATTTTTTTATTTATCCATTGATAAAAATTGTGTTTAACTATTTGTTTAGTTTAAAACATAGACAATTTTTAAAGGCAACATATTCCACAAGAAACAAGTACATATAAATCCTCACAACAATTTTTATTACTTGAAAATATTCGAACTTTATCTATTGGACATTCATAATAAAACTATGGAGAGATAGAAATTTACACTGATTAACATTTTAGTAACTGTTATCTAAAATTTCACGATATAAATGAAACAGTGTATTTATACAAATATTCTTTGAGCTTAGTTTGTGAGGTTATGTTGATAACCAATAAAAAACACACAAAACTCATAAATTATTCATTTATTTACTCATACGCGTTTCAATGACAAAGTCATCATCATGAGTGTTACTACTAGAAACTCTAACTTACAACTGTTGTAAGTTAGAGTTTGTAGTATTAACACTCACTGATGATGATGACTTTGTCATTGAAACGCCTATGAGTAAATAAATGATTAATTTGTGAGTTTTGTATATATGTTTAAGTATTTTTATGTTTTCTTTAAATTAAACTAAATGTCCAAAATCCACAGTCAACGAACTGTACGTTGAATTTAATAGATTTTGTTAAACGTAAAGATAAAATGAATTATCAATTTTCAATTTCACTACATATTACACGGAATAAAATTTATTAGTAAATATTAGTAAAGGTTTTAAATGAAATATAGCTTTTCTTTCAATACAAATTCAGAATAACCAATACGGTTTGACAAACTTGCAGCAAGATAGTTTTCATTTCGTTATAACCATCTATTGTTTGTTTATAAAAGTAAAATATATTAATAAATGAAATAAAGTTTTGAGGGTGATCAAATTAAAGAGGAATCCGTTAAAGAAATTAGCACAAAAATGTATCAAGTTTTACGATAAATTCATTAAATTCGGAGAACTATGAAAGCAAGTTCCATGTAATTTGGGAGGAAAAAGGCTTTAAGAAATTATTATATTTCTGGAGAAGTTTTCTCTTGGGAAAGGTTAAAGAAAGTAAGAATAGATTTGAGAAAGTGTTATGACAGGTGCGAAGTTGAGTCTGTTAAGATTTGCTTTTTTAAGAGCATAATAAAGGTAGTAGTCGGTAAAAAAAAAAACCGACCCAATGTTGGCCACACCTTTTTAGAGAGGGAATTTAAAGAAAGGAAATATGAAAACAATTTTAAAATAAAATGTATTTTTACATACGGTAAAAAAGGAAGCTTAATTTCGAACATCATATTTACAAAATACACAAATATAATTTCTTGTAAAGTTTACAATTTCGCCTATCTGCAATTTAGTTATATTTAATGTTAAATAATAATAAAAAACCGTATGATGGTTGCGTTGATGTCAGATTTGATAATAAATATTGAGAGTTCTTGAACGTGAATATCCTTCCGTCACACTGTTGTTTAAAAATAAATATCAACTATTATGATTTTAAAGTTTAATGTAACACTATTGTGAAATTAAGGTATGGGAAATAGAAACTGTTTATGGGACGCTGCTTGAAATATTTATTGCACGTAGTAATCATTAGCCTCAGGATTTAAGGCCAAACTAGGATTAAAGAAAAATAATCCACTAGTAATTAAATTCTGTTTGAAGCTACGTCTTTCGGGTTATCGTTGTAGCTTCCCTACTCATTATAGACGAATTATTATTAAAAATTTTAAAAAAGATATCGATTTGTACAGTTTTATATAGATACTACAATTGTAGACTTTCGTTTATAGGAATGGACGATTGTAAGAAATAAATTAATATATAAATATCGATAAGTATTTTACGTTCGTAATTCCAATCGACTGCACCGAATGAATGAACAATATCTTATATGCTATAAAAATTAATAAATGGTGTTCAATATTCAAATTCCATACTAATATGATATAAATATTTAACTGATTTTACGGAATTTTACATTTTTCAATAAGCTTAAAGATATTTGAAACAAAACCCCTTTAAAATATTTTTTATTATGAAAAATGACAAATAACCTAAACTAAAACAAAATCTATTTTATGTAACGTAGTAGGCTACTAATTCTTATATGTGTTAAATACAAATTAAATTTTAATTGTATAGTTATTCAAGCAACCCCTACCATTAGATATAATCATAGTGTTATACAACAGGATGTTTATTTATGATGATAAATTCTATGTAAAACACAATTGATTAATTATCAGTTTATCTTTGTCCGCCCAAAAAAATGTTTTCATTTAGTAACAAAAATAAGACGACTAACAACACAAAACGTCTTCCACTATTTTCAGTGTGCACTTTTTTGAAACTACAGTATTTGATATTGCAGTAACATTTTTAGAGAACAATACCATTAGCAACAGTTGTATAGAAACAAAAAAGTTTATGAGCACAGTAGCGAAATTATAATTATTAAAAAAATTATAATCATTTGATACAAAATGGTTATACAACCTTAATGGACATTTCACTAACAAAGTTACCATCATCAAGGTTACAAGTGAACTGAGAAATGAACCTTGAGAACTTATACTGTTTATTCGCAACGGGTATCACTCCCACTGCTCACCCAAACGACCAATACAAGGGATACACGAAAAACAAGTCCACGCTCACCACTAACCTATATGTTACAGATTTAATCTTTACATTAATACCAATACAAAGTGGAGTACTAACTAAAACAAATAATTATTAATAAATAAGTAAAATCCGTTGATAAACGAGTCAACAAACATTCATTCTAATTACAGCAACATTTCGGCAACTTTGTTAGGTTAGTTGTGGGCGTGGTCTTGTTCCTCCGTTTAAACCTGGTATTGGTTAAACGAGTAGCTGGGTGGAATGATGGAAGTGGTACACATTGCGAATATATATAAGGTATTAGGATTTTAAAATGGTGAACTGTGGTCGACACTGAAAAATCCGAAGCTGTTTGCATCCTGACAAAAGATTCTGGTGAAGCTTCATGAGGATGGAACGACCGCAAACCGAGGAATTACTCTTGACGTGAGGTCCAATGCCTGTAGGTCTTCTGATATATTTCTTGACGTCATCCTCGAAAAGCGTCTATCCATCTCACAACTCTACTAAGCTATTAGCAAGGGTAGAGCTATCCGTGCGAAATCCTACCCTCTTCTGAGCTATAGGAGTCCTATTCCGCTCAAAATTAAACACCACATATACCAAATGACCCATCGTCCCGTTATTACATATGCAGTTTCTGTCTGGTGGCCTCTTTGCTCAAACATGTCTCAGTAATCCCTTTAGTATGTCTCATCCTCTTCCATCAGACCTGTCTCCAACTCCACTTGGTTCTTGTCATGCCACTGCTCTCAAGGTCAAACGGGGTGGGTTTCGACGCCACTATGATCAAGTCCTAGGGCTTTGACTAAGGGTCCGGCACTTAGGCCAACCGAGAGTAGATAAAGGTCTGATTGCACTACCTGTACCGAACTAATCAGACTAGGTACTGACACAATCTGGGAGTTCGGAAGGTTCTGCTGATCCGACTAGTTCTGGGAAAGCGGTCGAAACCGTAGTGTTTGGTTGGGTATCCTCTCGTACCAACGGGAGTCCAGTCACCAGTCCAGGCCCTAAAGTAAGGTGCAAGAGTCTTGCATTCTGGTACCATGGGTTGTGGAACAAAGCCACCCCCCGTTTCGAGACTAACGATAGGCACTCGGGCGGGAATAACTAGGTTGGATTCGTGGGGTTAGTGGTTCTATATGCTATGGGTTATAGTGAGCACTCGCTTGTTTGTGTGTGTGTGCTTGTATGCGTGCGTGTCAGTGTGTGCTTGCTTGTGTGTGTGTGTTCTTTGACATTGAGGATTGTCGGCAGAACTAGGTTCTACTTGCCAACACCCTTCTTATTCACTATATTTCTTCTTCTACATTTTTACAAAACACAATCTAAATATCAAATGTCATCATCCGGAATTCCTTTCGCTTTCCCTCTCTTTGTTTTCGTCAGATCCCTTTCAACACACACTACACGCACGTACACGCAGTATCTGGCCAACTCAGTTGGACCCTCTCCAATTGTTCTTCCACAACACAAAGTTCGTCTAGACCATGACGTTCCTGCACCATACATATCTTTTCAAATTACCGTCTACGTTTCACCTAAAATAAGTTTTAGTTTAAATGTAATAGTTTTAAAGTTGATCACTATTTAGTTTATAAGATCTTTTCATCGTTAGCTAACCTTCATTTAAAACTCATGTAAAATCAACTTCTCTATACTTAGCTTAAGGTTAGTGTTTGTCACAGGAATAGTCGAAGGTTTAACTTGCGTTGCCATTCTAGGTTCATTTAATTTATTAGCTTAAGTTTACCTTAGTTTTAAGTCCTTTTGTAAAAACACTCACGTGTACCATATAGTTCTTAAGTTTCAATTTATAAATTCAATTCCTTTATGTTATGGTTTAAAGTTTTTGTTCTTCCGTTGTGTGGTTTTAATCACATACACATTAATACACTCAATGTAACAATACATCCATACTCCTGTCACTCACGAGATGAGCCCTGACCAAGGCAGCTAAATACGATAAGGTCATTCCCAAAAACATTTGTAACACTAAACGTCAGATTTACAGAAAATTACAATGCAGAAACGGGATCATATATAATTTATATTGTACACCCTTTCTTAATAAAATTAGTGTTTTTACCTATCTGTAAATTACTTACTAAAATATAACTACTAATAAACTACCGTACCTTCAGGTTATGTTTGTAGGTAGGAATTCTACACCAAGGCTCCTCTTGTGTGCTGGTGACAGTACGTATTCATACACTACAGTTGTATCATAGGTGTGAAAAATATCGATGAAAAAACGGAGTCAGTCAGCCAGTCCTCTCTGTTGACAAATTAATAAAAAGTAGTCCCTCAGCATTAAACTCCTTTCTTTACCTTCCCACTCATTAAATGTCCTGCCTTGCAGATTCCCCTTCTTATCCAGCCCTTTACCAAAATCCCCTTTCTTACATTACTAACGGCAGCTATTTTTGTGATGACAGACACTCCAATGGGGTCACAATACTCCCTCCTTCCCTGACTGACTGACTGGTATCAGTTCTCTTGTGACCTTCTGATGATGCTAACTGTGTTAGCGGGATTTGCATAAAGGTTGTATAACTATTATGTAGCAGGCGTTTATAATTCACTACAAATAACAGTTTATACAGAGCCAAAGAAAATAAGCCTACGTTTTAGTCACTAAATTTAAACGAAAAAGTAAAAATATGTAACGTACCTTTATAGCTGCACGTTTGACATAAGAGCTAAAGATTAATTCCGCTAAAATTTATTAGCTATAAACATATGACAAAGGTTAAAGTAAGTATCGTAGGTTTGTAAAATGTAATATTAGGTTTTATACACGATAAAGTTTTCCTGCAATAAATTTACAGTGCTTTGTTCTCGTAATATAATTAAATATGTGTATAAATACATTGCTTGGAAATAAATCCCACAGTATTTGTTTTACCAGGTAGTTTTAGTTTATTATAGCTTATTTTCTCACACGAATTGCCTACATTAGATCTTAGGGGTAGATACGCTATTCAGTTTCAGTTAGGGATGGTCGATCCAGTGATTTTAACGGATCGGTGATTTTAGTGACAGCGCCAAGATAGGATCAGTGATTTTTACCGGTGACTTTATTACCGGTGAGAAGGAATACTGAGACTGCCAATAACACGCAGTGGATGTGTTTGTACTGAGCGTGTATGTCCAAATAACTGGCAGACATACTGTCCTGGTGAAATAATTCCACACCTTGGTTTTTTTTGGAAAGCTCATTTTATTTACAAATAAACGTCTACGAAAACTACTGAGTGCGAAATAGCGTCTACTAGACAGAACACTGTCATTATCTTGAAAATTGACACAAATCAACCACCTACATAATACGTAAATGAGTAGAACCAATGACAGCGATAAATCAACCAATGACAGCCGTGGTAAAATATCAGTAACTTTTTCAGTTGTGACAGCGACATTTTGCCATTCCCAACGGAGAGAACCTCCCCCTCTCTCCCCTTCAGTCAACTACACTGGACGATAATCGCGTTACGTAAGCAGAGCGGTGAGGACAGAGCCAGTGACAGCTACAAATCAACCGATGACAGACGTTTCGTCCATTGACAGCGACAAATCAACCAATGCCAGACGTTTCGTCCATTGACAGCGACAAATCAACAAATGACAGCCGTTTTATCCAGTGACTACGACTTTATGCCCAATCAGAACAAGAGGCAACGTTCTATCGATCCATTGTCACTTCAACCCCCAGCGACAAACGAATATCAGTGACAAGTCACCGTGACACAAAGTATCGACCAACCCTGGTTTTAGTTTAGTATTTAATATTTACAATTGTTAATATTTATTGTTGACGCAATGTCATAATTGTATCGAAACCTGACAACCACTATTCTCGTATAGGGTAGTTTTCACATGCCTGTCACATAAGGTAATTAAGTGTTATATGCAGACCCCCCCCCGTAAGATATTCCACAGTGGAAAATTAGTCTGATTAAAAAACAGGTTTTTTATTCTATGAATAGCGTGTGTCGTATTTATAGAAAACCTAAAACTTTACTTATATGTTGTGCTTATTAATGGAATAAATTTACAGTATACATTTTGTAATAGTTAAAGTAGAGAATTGTACAGTGGATGAGAAAGTAGGTGCAGAGTGTAGTCAGCAAGCTTCACTGTCGGTATAATATACTAAGTGAACTTCTTTGTAACATAGACTTGAAGGATAAATATGAAAATATGGCAATTTTGTCGCTTATTGGTTTACCTATTCTTTCTTGTTCTCCATCTTCTCTTCTATAATCCACAATATTGTCTATCCTTATTTCCGATAAAGTCATTTGCGATAAAAACCAAATTCTAGACAATCTCAGTTCATAAATACGCTGGAATAAACCTCATAAATATTCCAATCATCATTGAACATCTGTTCATTCTAACTACCTATTTAAAGCGTAATTTTTAACTTTGATTCGAAGTATATGTTTGTCCTATTTCAATACAAGACGCGACTCTACAAATTTATGTACGTAGGAAAAAACTCATGAATTCTGCAACTGATACAGAAACGTGTGTAATTAACTACAACCAGGCAATATACCGTGCTTCGAGGCAGTTTACAGTTGATTCTGTTCAGCATTCAGGATCTACCTTTAACGTTAAATGCAGTAGTTTTGCATCTTGTTCTAATTCAAACTGACACTGCTGCCATCTAGCGGCATAACGAAAATTATTACTTGAGATAAGCATTGATGTAAATGAAGTTATAAATTCCAGTGTACTTTATCAGATGGCACTGCAAGTACTTACAGCAACAAACAATAAATTTAGATAGCATCTATTCTCGAAAATAGTTGAGTTTAAGTAATAGTCATGGTTTAAAAGTATGGAGAAGTGTAATTACTGATTCTTAATTTACAATTAGGGCTGGTACAATTATTTGAGCTACTCTTGAAATGGGCGACTTGAAAATATTAACACTGCAGTGGACGCGCGTAAATACGTAACATGAGTGGTCGCGAGGATTACTATTGTAATCCACTCTGAAAGAGCTTTTAAAATATAAATAATATTTTAAAACATATTATGAGCATTTTAAGGTACTTTAGGGGTTATATAGAAAACAAATGAGGTGAAAAACATTTTTTCTTATAGCACAAAATTAATATATAACATAGAACTAAGTTAGGTCTTGTGTTAGGCTATCCTAACACAGTTTCATTGTCACTTTCGGTTCCGGCAACCCAGCGTAGTATTTGTCCACACTATGGCTCACACATTGTTTAAAGATAACTGTGTTACTAATTTAAATATTGTTTTCACACAAAAAATAACAAAATATCTATTTAAAATACGAATCATTAAAACTACTTCATGTATAGGAAACATATCATAAGTAGTCGCGAGGATTATTACTGCAGTCCAGGTGAATTAAAAATATTTAAAAAAATTACGTATCAGCTTACAACACTGTTACTTGACTGGTAACAGTGGGGTAGTGCGTGTGTGAAAAGTAGACAGCCGCTCAAGGTCATAAGTCCTGCCGACATAAAATAGCACACAGAAATTCACTACAGGATTACAATAGTGCAGTGTTAAGCCTACAGTGGTTTAGACTTCTAAACGTCTAATATTACATATAGCAGAGATAGCTAGTGTTTTAGGAAACAAAATTGAACTTCAGAAAATCATGCTGAAGTCAGAATATAAATAACCTCCAAAATGAGCACTAATGAAGTTTAAAGCTCTGCTGTTATAGTAAAGAATTTAATTTAAATGGAAAAACTTCAGTTTTGAAGAAAATGGTTTCTAATTACTCTAAAAGATCAATTTCTCTCCCCCCCCCCATTAAGCTTTCCATACTACTTGCACTACTCTGCGTTTACAGAATATAGATGAAATAGAGTAAAATTGAAAATATATAAGAAAAACTTGTGTATCCAGTTATTATAAAATATATTTCTCCTGTATAACCCACACACAACCTAGTGGCAGTGCCTTATCGACGGTTAAAGCTAAATAGCAATCAAAGTTTTTAGCCGTGCTGTGGATGTTTAATCTGGGTTTGAAGTCTGTATAAAGTCGATTAAGCCAAACATCAAAGCGATACCTGACGAGTTTAATGTTATTGGCAACGTTTATTTCACGATCTCTTTTTTCTAGCATTTCGCTGAATTCATCTGTGCTTTGATGAAAACAACCCTGATTACGAAGAGTGACCAAAGAACAGAGAGTTCAACGATTGCAAAAGGTCTAACACGGCGATTTTTTATTTGCATTTCATACGCTTTTTGTTAGTGGATGTTTTCATTCGTGTGTTCATTTCCTTTGTATTTGCTGGAGTCGATCACTTTGTTTAAGTACCAGTTTAGAACCTATAGTCAATTAAAATGTTCTCTACAATTTTTAAAAATCATCTTTCTTCTTGTTGTTAAACTAGTATAAATGTAACATTGAGTTCCTAGAATATTATTTCTAATTCAATTTAATTATTTTAATAAATAAAACACATTTGATAAATACATTTCATTAAAACCAAATAATTTTCATCATGGATAGTTTCATCATGAAAGTAAATATTTTCTGTTTAATCACATGTTCTCTCTGGTCTAAAACTGGATATTATTGAACTTGGTTCTATTTCTACTTACAATGTAGCTATTCATGGGATACACATCTCTGTTGGGGTTTCTTTTTTCTCATCAATTCACAACTGTTAAATTCGAAGACAGCTAAATTCCAGTGGATTAAGATTTAATATTATGATCATTGTTTTCAAATAATTTAATTGTTTTGTGGTTCTGTGTTATTTTCACACAACCTTCCAACTACCTCGCACTATCATATATATATATATATATATATATATATATATATATATATATATATATATATATATATATATATATATATATATACAATAAACTCCCGATTATCCGTGGGCGGATTACCCGGTTTGCGGATTATCCGGGGTCGGCCATTGTTTTACAAATATCCAATTTTTATTCCAGTCAGATTCATGTGTTTAAATTTCCAAACTGTGAATTACGACGTAAATACATATAAGGCTTAATAGAAGTTAAGATGAAGGGAATACATATGTCAATATGTACATACTAATTTTTACATATGAAGGGAAGCATCCCGACGAGTGGCCGACGAATAAAAGGGGCGAGCAGACTACTATATATAAGAGACAATGACAAAATGTTTGGACGCCCGAAAACCTAATGTGTATCATAACATTGTAAACAAATGGCGGCTAATCTCGGCTATAAATAGTCTAGGACGTGACATATGCATTATCAATGTCTGTCATATACATTATCGATCTTTATGGCTTTGTGACACAAGTAGACACTGTGCGACAAAATGGCTCTCAAGAAACGTAGATTGCACATTAAAGCTAAATCAATGTTCACAAAAAAAAAGGTGAAAGTGACAGATTTTTTTGTTAAAAAGTGAAAGTATTATATGTAAAGGAAATTACGTATGTACATACATACTTACTTATGACATATACTTATGTACGTATTGTAAATAGTTAGACATATAAATGTACATGTTATAATCCGTCAAATACATCAACATTTTAAATTATTTTCTGTATTTATTTTGTCCTCTAAAGATTATTTGTGAATTGCATTAACCGGGGTCCCTATTTGTGTAACTTATGGTATAATAATCGATTATCGATCGTTTTGCGTATTCTTTGTTCATATCGGATTATCCGGGGAATGCGTTATCTGGCATTGCCGGGCCACACTATTCCACGGATAATCGGGAGTTTACTGTATATATATATATATATATATATATATATATATATATATATATATATATATCGGGTATCATTCTAAATATAGTTTCTTTCCACAGAGATATAAATCTCATAAACCCTATAGTTTGTGTCAAAACACGAGAAAATAAAATCTTAATGGTAGAAAAGAAAAGGAACTATTTTTTTGGCTCTTCAAAGGAAGATTAGTGGCTTTAATTATAATTAAAAATATTTCGTTCATCTTTTAAAATCGATTCTCTCAACTTCACCTGTGACCTGATTATTTTTTTTCTGGTTGGCAACAAATTGTGCATAATTTGAGATCATTACGTATTTGTAAATGAACGATGATATATCTTGTAACAACGTCTGAAACAAATCTTTTGATATTCTTTTATCCCAGTTGCCTTTAGATATGTTTTCATCTCAGTTGTCTTCTTTCCTCCCAATTGTCTTCAGATCCTCTTTCATCTCAGGTGACAGTATATGCTTTTATCCCAGTTGTCTTCAGATTTGCTTTCATCTCAGGTGTCATCTCAGTATACAGTTTTATACTAGTTCTCTTCTGATGTGCCTAGTTGTCTTTATATACGCTTTCATTCCAGGACATGAGTAATAGTCTGGTACACAAGCAGCTAAAAGATAAAGAACAATGGTTTGTGTTCCATCATCAAAGGTGTAATAGTTGACCTAGTATTTATATAAGAACCGAATATAGCGATGTTAATACATTGTTAACAATAAAATTAAGAAAAAATAAGATATAAAACAGGGAACATTGTGGATAGTAATTAATTCCATTGCTATTTCGTGTTTGCCAAAAAAATAATTTGTGTAAAAACTAAAGCAGAAAATCATTTTATTATACGATCTTCCATTTAGACTTAAGAAAAGAAAACGTGGATGAGAGGTAGGATTACATGTGAATTAGTCTAGATCAGCGTTAAAAAAAGGTGATGCGCCTCATTTCCCCTCCGAGAAACAACTCTGCCCAGCACATGGTTGAAAATATTGATCTAACTGGTCCATTTATGGCTCCTCTTTATTATTTTCTTTTTCTTTCTGTGTATTAAAAAAATCAATAGCCTAATAAATCTAACTGGTAACATCTGCGTCTACAATGTGTCAAAAATACAAAATATCCAAAATTAATAATAAAAACATTACTGGAGGTAATTAAAATATTTTATACAAAACGTAACACTTATAGCAAACTATAGTAATTGATACATGTATTGGATTTATTTAGTTGTAAAATAGTAAGTAATCACCTGATTATAAAGAGTTTTTTTTAGTTTTAGGGAAATAGAAAACTTCTCCGGCACCTACTGAGCATTGAGGTAACATTTCCTGCCGAGGGGGATGCACTTAGCTATTCACACTACTTGCACCTTATATCACCTAAATATGAGGACTGGTTAATTGTTTAACCCTGTGTTTCCAAAAATTTACAATTTGATATTACTTTCTGTACCCCAGTAAACCCAAACTAAGAATGTGATAAAACGTCAATAGAAAAAGGAGGAAAACTATATTTTGCATTTTTACAAACTTAGTAAATTTTGTTATCGACAGCGACCCAGCAGAGAAATCGCTGTGTATTAAGGTAAAAGCATATGACGCTATTAAGTAAACATACAGTTTTAATGTATTAATTATGTCACCCAACATACGTTCTTCCCCATCCACCCGAAGAACGCCCTTGCAGTCACTCCTTATAGCATCCACCCCTCTTACCATAAGCCTTGTTCCAACATTCCTAGCCAAAGCCAGTGTCGAGGTAGACAGGCGTTGCATAACCTCGAATGCTTTCAACCCCCTCCTTTTCTGAGTGACTAATGTATAAGTGTCTATAAAGCCTACGACGTTGCATTTCACTAAACAAATAGCTTAAACGAAAGTATTTAGGATAATCTTATATTCTTTGCAGGCATTGTTGTAGCGCCTACTAAGGATGCCATTGTAGTAAGAACAATCTGTTGCTTGCAGGCGGTGAATTCACCTGTTACATAATGTGCGGCCATTAACATAATATACTGACTAATATTTCAACGCAAGCAATATGAACGTTTGTAATAAACAGTTCTCTATTGTTCAAATTCAGTAGAATTAGGTGGTTATTTCAAGTCCACAGGTAAATTGTAAACCTCTGAGGAAAAACCTGTTTTGAAACATTTATTACAACCTGTGTTTATATATATATATATATATATATATATATATATATATATATATATATATATATATATATATATATATATATATAGAATATCAAATGTGTTTTCCTGTTAGAATATTTTTAAGATCAAATAATATACACAAATACAGGAATATTTAATTTATTGAATAATAAACTCAGGGAATACTACTTTATTGAATAATACTTTATTGTAACTCCTGAGGATGTTGGTAATGCAAACCAACGAAAAGCTTTGAGTTTATTATTCAATAAATTAAATATTCCTGTATTTGTGTATATTATTTGATCTTAAATATATATATATATATATTTTTAAGATCAAATAATACACACAAATACAGGAATATTTAATTTATTGAACAATAAACTCTAAGCTTTTCGTTGGCTTACATTACCAACATCTTCAGGAGTTACAATATTAAGAATGATAAAACAAACTGTCTAACAAACATGAAGCTACGAGATAAAGCAATACACAGTTGCCAAATCTATTACAATATTGCCAAACCTACTCCACTGCTGCCACAACATTATATACATTGAACAAAGTATGGTATTTAGAACGTATTTGAATTTGTTCATCTATTAATTTGTTATTAATATTATGTTTGTAAATTTCAAATGCTTCACATACGTTCATTTTTAACCCTTTATTTACTTCTTTTATAATTTTCATATTATTTATATTAGGAAACATATGATTATTATTAATACAATGTGTTGCGAAATTAGACTTATATATATTTGGTTTTAAAAAAGCATTAAAATGTTCTTTATACCTTTCTTTTAATTTTTTCTTTGTTTGTCCTATATAAACCTTATTACAAAATTCACATTCTAATTTATATACTCCATTTTTCTCATGTATAGGCCTACTATTTATATTATTATTATGGTTAATTATATTTATTATTCTATTATTGGTTCTATATGCAATTTTTATGTTTTTATTAGTAAATAATTTGGAAATATTTTTTATTTCAAAACCAGTGTAAGTAAAAGTACTCCATACAGTATTATTATTAACACTATTACTATTGTAATGAATATTATTTTTTATTTGTTTTTGTAAAATATTATAATTTAATTTATCTACCGTTTTCTTTTTGTAACCATTTTCTACGGCTATCTGGTATATTATGTTTTTTTCCCTCATTTTATTTTCATAGCTCATAGGAATTTTATTCATTCTGTAAAGAAGATTATATAAAGCAGCCATTTTCTGATTATATGGATGGTTGGAATAATTAGGTATTATTTGATTGGTTAATGTAGGTTTACGATAAATCATATATTCTAAACTCGTTTCATTTCTAATAATTGTGATATCTAGGAAATTTATTTTACCATTATTTTCCATTTCATATGTAAAATCGATACTATTATTAATTTTATTTATTTCATCTAATATATTTATTAAATTAATATTATTATTATTTGATACATATAACCCATCATCCACATATCTAAACCAATGTCCATTTTTATCATACTTTTTTATAATTGCATTTATATTATTATCTATTTCTTGTAAAAATATTTCAGAAATTATACTGGATAAAGGGGAACCCATAGCTAAACCATCTTCCTGTCTATAAATTTTATTATTATATGAAAAATAGTTTTGATTTAATATTAATTTCAATGTATTAACAATTTCTAAAATTAATTTTTTATCTTTTTCATATTCAGAAATTTTAGATTTTATTATTTCAATAGTCTCTTTGATAGGAATGTTAGAATACATATTTTTAATATCAAAGGATATCAATTTCGTATTTTTATCTATATTAATATGATTTAAATGTTCAATAAGATTAATTGAATTATTAATAGTATAACTATTATTATGTTTTACTTTATCCTTAAGAATATTGGCTATAATTTTTGATATTTTGTAAGATGGAGCATTTATAAAATTTATCAAAGGTCTAATTGGCTTATCTATTTTGTGGAGTTTAATAAGTCCATTCATTATCGGAATTTTAGGATTATCATTTATATAATTATAAAAATTATTTTTATTAAATAATTTATAAGATGTGTTTATTATATTTTTTATTTCACTTTGAAATTTTCTAGTAGGATCTTTATCTAAAATACAAAATTTATTTTCATTTATATATTTTTCTGTTTTGGCAATATGTTCATTTTGATTAATTATAACAATAGCATTACTTTTGTCTGCTTTAACCGCAATTAAATTATTATATTGTAATTTTTGTTTAATATTAATAATTTCTGAATATTTTTTCTTGTATGAAACATTAACCTCACTGTTTTTAATAATTTTCTTTAATTCATAACTTGCTGCAATCCTAGTATCTTCCTGTATATTATCATCTAATTTACTAATAGCCAATTCAGTATCCATTATGACATTATTAATGTCTTTCATAATATTTCTCTTTAAGTTAACTTTATTATTTTCTAAAATTTTTAGTTCACTACTATTAAATGTAACTTGTGATAGATTAACTACATTAGGATGAAAACTATGATATTTAACTATAATTTCTTCATTTCTTTTATATTCAAATTTCAAATTCTCAAGTTTTTTATTTATATTGTTTATTTTTATAGTTCTAATCTGATTTACATGTGTTATTATTTTATTATATTTTTCTTCCCATTTCAAATTATGCATAAAATAAGCCAACCTTAAATGTAATTTATATAATTCATTTGTCAAAATATTTTTCTTTTTATATAAATTTTTTTTATTTCATTTTTCACCCATAATTTTTCTGCCTGTTTGCAAGTTTTTTGTGCAGTAACACTTTTATTCCTAATTATAATTTTGGCATATTTTGGAATTATATGATTTATAATGCATTGCTTATTAAAATAAATATTGCAATTAACATTCATTAATTGGATTTTACATTTTTCAAACCTATTTAAATCTTTTGTTGAAGCAGCATTACAAATATTAGCAGAAAACATATTATAAATCAGTATAAAATCTAGTAAATTAACACACAATTAATAAACACAAAGTATAAAACAAAATACAATATAAAAGCAAGGAAAAAAAAAATATAACCTAAACACACCACTATACACAAACAAACCTTGTAAGGCAAATATGTAGAATATCAAATGTGTTTTCCTGTTAGAATATTTTTAAGATCAAATAATACACACAAATACAGGAATATTTAATTTATTGAACAATAAACTCTAAGCTTTTCGTTGGCTTACATTACCAACATCTTCAGGAGTTACAATATTAAGAATGATAAAACAAACTGTCTAACAAACATGAAGCTACGAGATAAAGCAATACACAGTTGCCAAATCTATTACAATATTGCCAAACCTACTCCACTGCTGCCACAACATTATATACATTGAACAAAGTATGGTATTTAGAACGTATTTGAATTTGTTCATCTATTAATTTGTTATTAATATTATGTTTGTAAATTTCAAATGCTTCACATACGTTCATTTTTAACCCTTTATTTACTTCTTTTATAATTTTCATATTATTTATATTAGGAAACATATGATTATTATTAATACAATGTGTTGCGAAATTAGACTTATATATATTTGGTTTTAAAAAAGCATTAAAATGTTCTTTATACCTTTCTTTTAATTTTTTCTTTGTTTGTCCTATATAAACCTTATTACAAAATTCACATTCTAATTTATATACTCCATTTTTCTCATGTATAGGCCTACTATTTATATTATTATTATGGTTAATTATATTTATTATTCTATTATTGGTTCTATATGCAATTTTTATGTTTTTATTAGTAAATAATTTGGAAATATTTTTTATTTCAAAACCAGTGTAAGTAAAAGTACTCCATACAGTATTATTATTAACACTATTACTATTGTAATGAATATTATTTTTTATTTGTTTTTGTAAAATATTATAATTTAATTTATCTACCGTTTTCTTTTTGTAACCATTTTCTACGGCTATCTGGTATATTATGTTTTTTTCCCTCATTTTATTTTCATAGCTCATAGGAATTTTATTCATTCTGTAAAGAAGATTATATAAAGCAGCCATTTTCTGATTATATGGATGGTTGGAATAATTAGGTATTATTTGATTGGTTAATGTAGGTTTACGATAAATCATATATTCTAAACTCGTTTCATTTCTAATAATTGTGATATCTAGGAAATTTATTTTACCATTATTTTCCATTTCATATGTAAAATCGATACTATTATTAATTTTATTTATTTCATCTAATATATTTATTAAATTAATATTATTATTATTTGATACATATAACCCATCATCCACATATCTAAACCAATGTCCATTTTTATCATACTTTTTTATAATTGCATTTATATTATTATCTATTTCTTGTAAAAATATTTCAGAAATTATACTGGATAAAGGGGAACCCATAGCTAAACCATCTTCCTGTCTATAAATTTTATTATTATATGAAAAATAGTTTTGATTTAATATTAATTTCAATGTATTAACAATTTCTAAAATTAATTTTTTATCTTTTTCATATTCAGAAATTTTAGATTTTATTATTTCAATAGTCTCTTTGATAGGAATGTTAGAATACATATTTTTAATATCAAAGGATATCAATTTCGTATTTTTATCTATATTAATATGATTTAAATGTTCAATAAGATTAATTGAATTATTAATAGTATAACTATTATTATGTTTTACTTTATCCTTAAGAATATTGGCTATAATTTTTGATATTTTGTAAGATGGAGCATTTATAAAATTTATCAAAGGTCTAATTGGCTTATCTATTTTGTGGAGTTTAATAAGTCCATTCATTATCGGAATTTTAGGATTATCATTTATATAATTATAAAAATTATTTTTATTAAATAATTTATAAGATGTGTTTATTATATTTTTTATTTCACTTTGAAATTTTCTAGTAGGATCTTTATCTAAAATACAAAATTTATTTTCATTTATATATTTTTCTGTTTTGGCAATATGTTCATTTTGATTAATTATAACAATAGCATTACTTTTGTCTGCTTTAACCGCAATTAAATTATTATATTGTAATTTTTGTTTAATATTAATAATTTCTGAATATTTTTTCTTGTATGAAACATTAACCTCACTGTTTTTAATAATTTTCTTTAATTCATAACTTGCTGCAATCCTAGTATCTTCCTGTATATTATCATCTAATTTACTAATAGCCAATTCAGTATCCATTATGACATTATTAATGTCTTTCATAATATTTCTCTTTAAGTTAACTTTATTATTTTCTAAAATTTTTAGTTCACTACTATTAAATGTAACTTGTGATAGATTAACTACATTAGGATGAAAACTATGATATTTAACTATAATTTCTTCATTTCTTTTATATTCAAATTTCAAATTCTCAAGTTTTTTATTTATATTGTTTATTTTTATAGTTCTAATCTGATTTACATGTGTTATTATTTTATTATATTTTTCTTCCCATTTCAAATTATGCATAAAATAAGCCAACCTTAAATGTAATTTATATAATTCATTTGTCAAAATATTTTTCTTTTTATATAAATTTTTTTTATTTCATTTTTCACCCATAATTTTTCTGCCTGTTTGCAAGTTTTTTGTGCAGTAACACTTTTATTCCTAATTATAATTTTGGCATATTTTGGAATTATATGATTTATAATGCATTGCTTATTAAAATAAATATTGCAATTAACATTCATTAATTGGATTTTACATTTTTCAAACCTATTTAAATCTTTTGTTGAAGCAGCATTACAAATATTAGCAGAAAACATATTATAAATCAGTATAAAATCTAGTAAATTAACACACAATTAATAAACACAAAGTATAAAACAAAATACAATATAAAAGCAAGGAAAAAAAAAATATAACCTAAACACACCACTATACACAAACAAACCTTGTAAGGCAAATATGTAGAATATCAAATGTGTTTTCCTGTTAGAATATTTTTAAGATCAAATAATACACACAAATACAGGAATATTTAATTTATTGAACAATAAACTCTAAGCTTTTCGTTGGCTTACATTACCAACATCTTCAGGAGTTACAATATTAAGAATGATAAAACAAACTGTCTAACAAACATGAAGCTACGAGATAAAGCAATACACAGTTGCCAAATCTATTACAATATTGCCAAACCTACTCCACTGCTGCCACAACATTATATACATTGAACAAAGTATGGTATTTAGAACGTATTTGAATTTGTTCATCTATTAATTTGTTATTAATATTATGTTTGTAAATTTCAAATGCTTCACATACGTTCATTTTTAACCCTTTATTTACTTCTTTTATAATTTTCATATTATTTATATTAGGAAACATATGATTATTATTAATACAATGTGTTGCGAAATTAGACTTATATATATTTGGTTTTAAAAAAGCATTAAAATGTTCTTTATACCTTTCTTTTAATTTTTTCTTTGTTTGTCCTATATAAACCTTATTACAAAATTCACATTCTAATTTATATACTCCATTTTTCTCATGTATAGGCCTACTATTTATATTATTATTATGGTTAATTATATTTATTATTCTATTATTGGTTCTATATGCAATTTTTATGTTTTTATTAGTAAATAATTTGGAAATATTTTTTATTTCAAAACCAGTGTAAGTAAAAGTACTCCATACAGTATTATTATTAACACTATTACTATTGTAATGAATATTATTTTTTATTTGTTTTTGTAAAATATTATAATTTAATTTATCTACCGTTTTCTTTTTGTAACCATTTTCTACGGCTATCTGGTATATTATGTTTTTTTCCCTCATTTTATTTTCATAGCTCATAGGAATTTTATTCATTCTGTAAAGAAGATTATATAAAGCAGCCATTTTCTGATTATATGGATGGTTGGAATAATTAGGTATTATTTGATTGGTTAATGTAGGTTTACGATAAATCATATATTCTAAACTCGTTTCATTTCTAATAATTGTGATATCTAGGAAATTTATTTTACCATTATTTTCCATTTCATATGTAAAATCGATACTATTATTAATTTTATTTATTTCATCTAATATATTTATTAAATTAATATTATTATTATTTGATACATATAACCCATCATCCACATATCTAAACCAATGTCCATTTTTATCATACTTTTTTATAATTGCATTTATATTATTATCTATTTCTTGTAAAAATATTTCAGAAATTATACTGGATAAAGGGGAACCCATAGCTAAACCATCTTCCTGTCTATAAATTTTATTATTATATGAAAAATAGTTTTGATTTAATATTAATTTCAATGTATTAACAATTTCTAAAATTAATTTTTTATCTTTTTCATATTCAGAAATTTTAGATTTTATTATTTCAATAGTCTCTTTGATAGGAATGTTAGAATACATATTTTTAATATCAAAGGATATCAATTTCGTATTTTTATCTATATTAATATGATTTAAATGTTCAATAAGATTAATTGAATTATTAATAGTATAACTATTATTATGTTTTACTTTATCCTTAAGAATATTGGCTATAATTTTTGATATTTTGTAAGATGGAGCATTTATAAAATTTATCAAAGGTCTAATTGGCTTATCTATTTTGTGGAGTTTAATAAGTCCATTCATTATCGGAATTTTAGGATTATCATTTATATAATTATAAAAATTATTTTTATTAAATAATTTATAAGATGTGTTTATTATATTTTTTATTTCACTTTGAAATTTTCTAGTAGGATCTTTATCTAAAATACAAAATTTATTTTCATTTATATATTTTTCTGTTTTGGCAATATGTTCATTTTGATTAATTATAACAATAGCATTACTTTTGTCTGCTTTAACCGCAATTAAATTATTATATTGTAATTTTTGTTTAATATTAATAATTTCTGAATATTTTTTCTTGTATGAAACATTAACCTCACTGTTTTTAATAATTTTCTTTAATTCATAACTTGCTGCAATCCTAGTATCTTCCTGTATATTATCATCTAATTTACTAATAGCCAATTCAGTATCCATTATGACATTATTAATGTCTTTCATAATATTTCTCTTTAAGTTAACTTTATTATTTTCTAAAATTTTTAGTTCACTACTATTAAATGTAACTTGTGATAGATTAACTACATTAGGATGAAAACTATGATATTTAACTATAATTTCTTCATTTCTTTTATATTCAAATTTCAAATTCTCAAGTTTTTTATTTATATTGTATATTTTTATAGTTCTAATCTGATTTACATGTGTTATTATTTTATTATATTTTTCTTCCCATTTCAAATTATGCATAAAATAAGCCAACCTTAAATGTAATTTATATAATTCATTTGTCAAAATATTTTTCTTTTTATATAAATTTTTTTTATTTCATTTTTCACCCATAATTTTTCTGCCTGTTTGCAAGTTTTTTGTGCAGTAACACTTTTATTCCTAATTATAATTTTGGCATATTTTGGAATTATATGATTTATAATGCATTGCTTATTAAAATAAATATTGCAATTAACATTCATTAATTGGATTTTACATTTTTCAAACCTATTTAAATCTTTTGTTGAAGCAGCATTACAAATATTAGCAGAAAACATATTATAAATCAGTATAAAATCTAGTAAATTAACACACAATTAATAAACACAAAGTATAAAACAAAATACAATATAAAAGCAAGGAAAAAAAAAAATATAACCTAAACACACCACTATACACAAACAAACCTTGTAAGGCAAATATGTAGAATATCAAATGTGTTTTCCTGTTAGAATATTTTTAAGATCAAATAATACACACAAATACAGGAATATTTAATTTATTGAACAATAAACTCTAAGCTTTTCGTTGGCTTACATTACCAACATCTTCAGGAGTTACAATATTAAGAATGATAAAACAAACTGTCTAACAAACATGAAGCTACGAGATAAAGCAATACACAGTTGCCAAATCTATTACAATATTGCCAAACCTACTCCACTGCTGCCACAACATTATATACATTGAACAAAGTATGGTATTTAGAACGTATTTGAATTTGTTCATCTATTAATTTGTTATTAATATTATGTTTGTAAATTTCAAATGCTTCACATACGTTCATTTTTAACCCTTTATTTACTTCTTTTATAATTTTCATATTATTTATATTAGGAAACATATGATTATTATTAATACAATGTGTTGCGAAATTAGACTTATATATATTTGGTTTTAAAAAAGCATTAAAATGTTCTTTATACCTTTCTTTTAATTTTTTCTTTGTTTGTCCTATATAAACCTTATTACAAAATTCACATTCTAATTTATATACTCCATTTTTCTCATGTATAGGCCTACTATTTATATTATTATTATGGTTAATTATATTTATTATTCTATTATTGGTTCTATATGCAATTTTTATGTTTTTATTAGTAAATAATTTGGAAATATTTTTTATTTCAAAACCAGTGTAAGTAAAAGTACTCCATACAGTATTATTATTAACACTATTACTATTGTAATGAATATTATTTTTTATTTGTTTTTGTAAAATATTATAATTTAATTTATCTACCGTTTTCTTTTTGTAACCATTTTCTACGGCTATCTGGTATATTATGTTTTTTTCCCTCATTTTATTTTCATAGCTCATAGGAATTTTATTCATTCTGTAAAGAAGATTATATAAAGCAGCCATTTTCTGATTATATGGATGGTTGGAATAATTAGGTATTATTTGATTGGTTAATGTAGGTTTACGATAAATCATATATTCTAAACTCGTTTCATTTCTAATAATTGTGATATCTAGGAAATTTATTTTACCATTATTTTCCATTTCATATGTAAAATCGATACTATTATTAATTTTATTTATTTCATCTAATATATTTATTAAATTAATATTATTATTATTTGATACATATAACCCATCATCCACATATCTAAACCAATGTCCATTTTTATCATACTTTTTTATAATTGCATTTATATTATTATCTATTTCTTGTAAAAATATTTCAGAAATTATACTGGATAAAGGGGAACCCATAGCTAAACCATCTTCCTGTCTATAAATTTTATTATTATATGAAAAATAGTTTTGATTTAATATTAATTTCAATGTATTAACAATTTCTAAAATTAATTTTTTATCTTTTTCATATTCAGAAATTTTAGATTTTATTATTTCAATAGTCTCTTTGATAGGAATGTTAGAATACATATTTTTAATATCAAAGGATATCAATTTCGTATTTTTATCTATATTAATATGATTTAAATGTTCAATAAGATTAATTGAATTATTAATAGTATAACTATTATTATGTTTTACTTTATCCTTAAGAATATTGGCTATAATTTTTGATATTTTGTAAGATGGAGCATTTATAAAATTTATCAAAGGTCTAATTGGCTTATCTATTTTGTGGAGTTTAATAAGTCCATTCATTATCGGAATTTTAGGATTATCATTTATATAATTATAAAAATTATTTTTATTAAATAATTTATAAGATGTGTTTATTATATTTTTTATTTCACTTTGAAATTTTCTAGTAGGATCTTTATCTAAAATACAAAATTTATTTTCATTTATATATTTTTCTGTTTTGGCAATATGTTCATTTTGATTAATTATAACAATAGCATTACTTTTGTCTGCTTTAACCGCAATTAAATTATTATATTGTAATTTTTGTTTAATATTAATAATTTCTGAATATTTTTTCTTGTATGAAACATTAACCTCACTGTTTTTAATAATTTTCTTTAATTCATAACTTGCTGCAATCCTAGTATCTTCCTGTATATTATCATCTAATTTACTAATAGCCAATTCAGTATCCATTATGACATTATTAATGTCTTTCATAATATTTCTCTTTAAGTTAACTTTATTATTTTCTAAAATTTTTAGTTCACTACTATTAAATGTAACTTGTGATAGATTAACTACATTAGGATGAAAACTATGATATTTAACTATAATTTCTTCATTTCTTTTATATTCAAATTTCAAATTCTCAAGTTTTTTATTTATATTGTATATTTTTATAGTTCTAATCTGATTTACATGTGTTATTATTTTATTATATTTTTCTTCCCATTTCAAATTATGCATAAAATAAGCCAACCTTAAATGTAATTTATATAATTCATTTGTCAAAATATTTTTCTTTTTATATAAATTTTTTTTATTTCATTTTTCACCCATAATTTTTCTGCCTGTTTGCAAGTTTTTTGTGCAGTAACACTTTTATTCCTAATTATAATTTTGGCATATTTTGGAATTATATGATTTATAATGCATTGCTTATTAAAATAAATATTGCAATTAACATTCATTAATTGGATTTTACATTTTTCAAACCTATTTAAATCTTTTGTTGAAGCAGCATTACAAATATTAGCAGAAAACATATTATAAATCAGTATAAAATCTAGTAAATTAACACACAATTAATAAACACAAAGTATAAAACAAAATACAATATAAAAGCAAGGAAAAAAAAAATATAACCTAAACACACCACTATACACAAACAAACCTTGTAAGGCAAATATGTAGAATATCAAATGTGTTTTCCTGTTAGAATATTTTTAAGATCAAATAATACACACAAATACAGGAATATTTAATTTATTGAACAATAAACTCTAAGCTTTTCGTTGGCTTACATTACCAACATCTTCAGGAGTTACAATATTAAGAATGATAAAACAAACTGTCTAACAAACATGAAGCTACGAGATAAAGCAATACACAGTTGCCAAATCTATTACAATATTGCCAAACCTACTCCACTGCTGCCACAACATTATATACATTGAACAAAGTATGGTATTTAGAACGTATTTGAATTTGTTCATCTATTAATTTGTTATTAATATTATGTTTGTAAATTTCAAATGCTTCACATACGTTCATTTTTAACCCTTTATTTACTTCTTTTATAATTTTCATATTATTTATATTAGGAAACATATGATTATTATTAATACAATGTGTTGCGAAATTAGACTTATATATATTTGGTTTTAAAAAAGCATTAAAATGTTCTTTATACCTTTCTTTTAATTTTTTCTTTGTTTGTCCTATATAAACCTTATTACAAAATTCACATTCTAATTTATATACTCCATTTTTCTCATGTATAGGCCTACTATTTATATTATTATTATGGTTAATTATATTTATTATTCTATTATTGGTTCTATATGCAATTTTTATGTTTTTATTAGTAAATAATTTGGAAATATTTTTTATTTCAAAACCAGTGTAAGTAAAAGTACTCCATACAGTATTATTATTAACACTATTACTATTGTAATGAATATTATTTTTTATTTGTTTTTGTAAAATATTATAATTTAATTTATCTACCGTTTTCTTTTTGTAACCATTTTCTACGGCTATCTGGTATATTATGTTTTTTTCCCTCATTTTATTTTCATAGCTCATAGGAATTTTATTCATTCTGTAAAGAAGATTATATAAAGCAGCCATTTTCTGATTATATGGATGGTTGGAATAATTAGGTATTATTTGATTGGTTAATGTAGGTTTACGATAAATCATATATTCTAAACTCGTTTCATTTCTAATAATTGTGATATCTAGGAAATTTATTTTACCATTATTTTCCATTTCATATGTAAAATCGATACTATTATTAATTTTATTTATTTCATCTAATATATTTATTAAATTAATATTATTATTATTTGATACATATAACCCATCATCCACATATCTAAACCAATGTCCATTTTTATCATACTTTTTTATAATTGCATTTATATTATTATCTATTTCTTGTAAAAATATTTCAGAAATTATACTGGATAAAGGGGAACCCATAGCTAAACCATCTTCCTGTCTATAAATTTTATTATTATATGAAAAATAGTTTTGATTTAATATTAATTTCAATGTATTAACAATTTCTAAAATTAATTTTTTATCTTTTTCATATTCAGAAATTTTAGATTTTATTATTTCAATAGTCTCTTTGATAGGAATGTTAGAATACATATTTTTAATATCAAAGGATATCAATTTCGTATTTTTATCTATATTAATATGATTTAAATGTTCAATAAGATTAATTGAATTATTAATAGTATAACTATTATTATGTTTTACTTTATCCTTAAGAATATTGGCTATAATTTTTGATATTTTGTAAGATGGAGCATTTATAAAATTTATCAAAGGTCTAATTGGCTTATCTATTTTGTGGAGTTTAATAAGTCCATTCATTATCGGAATTTTAGGATTATCATTTATATAATTATAAAAATTATTTTTATTAAATAATTTATAAGATGTGTTTATTATATTTTTTATTTCACTTTGAAATTTTCTAGTAGGATCTTTATCTAAAATACAAAATTTATTTTCATTTATATATTTTTCTGTTTTGGCAATATGTTCATTTTGATTAATTATAACAATAGCATTACTTTTGTCTGCTTTAACCGCAATTAAATTATTATATTGTAATTTTTGTTTAATATTAATAATTTCTGAATATTTTTTCTTGTATGAAACATTAACCTCACTGTTTTTAATAATTTTCTTTAATTCATAACTTGCTGCAATCCTAGTATCTTCCTGTATATTATCATCTAATTTACTAATAGCCAATTCAGTATCCATTATGACATTATTAATGTCTTTCATAATATTTCTCTTTAAGTTAACTTTATTATTTTCTAAAATTTTTAGTTCACTACTATTAAATGTAACTTGTGATAGATTAACTACATTAGGATGAAAACTATGATATTTAACTATAATTTCTTCATTTCTTTTATATTCAAATTTCAAATTCTCAAGTTTTTTATTTATATTGTTTATTTTTATAGTTCTAATCTGATTTACATGTGTTATTATTTTATTATATTTTTCTTCCCATTTCAAATTATGCATAAAATAAGCCAACCTTAAATGTAATTTATATAATTCATTTGTCAAAATATTTTTCTTTTTATATAAATTTTTTTTATTTCATTTTTCACCCATAATTTTTCTGCCTGTTTGCAAGTTTTTTGTGCAGTAACACTTTTATTCCTAATTATAATTTTGGCATATTTTGGAATTATATGATTTATAATGCATTGCTTATTAAAATAAATATTGCAATTAACATTCATTAATTGGATTTTACATTTTTCAAACCTATTTAAATCTTTTGTTGAAGCAGCATTACAAATATTAGCAGAAAACATATTATAAATCAGTATAAAATCTAGTAAATTAACACACAATTAATAAACACAAAGTATAAAACAAAATACAATATAAAAGCAAGGAAAAAAAAAAATATAACCTAAACACACCACTATACACAAACAAACCTTGTAAGGCAAATATGTAGAATATCAAATGTGTTTTCCTGTTAGAATATTTTTAAGATCAAATAATACACACAAATACAGGAATATTTAATTTATTGAACAATAAACTCTAAGCTTTTCGTTGGCTTACATTACCAACATCTTCAGGAGTTACAATATTAAGAATGATAAAACAAACTGTCTAACAAACATGAAGCTACGAGATAAAGCAATACACAGTTGCCAAATCTATTACAATATTGCCAAACCTACTCCACTGCTGCCACAACATTATATACATTGAACAAAGTATGGTATTTAGAACGTATTTGAATTTGTTCATCTATTAATTTGTTATTAATATTATGTTTGTAAATTTCAAATGCTTCACATACGTTCATTTTTAACCCTTTATTTACTTCTTTTATAATTTTCATATTATTTATATTAGGAAACATATGATTATTATTAATACAATGTGTTGCGAAATTAGACTTATATATATTTGGTTTTAAAAAAGCATTAAAATGTTCTTTATACCTTTCTTTTAATTTTTTCTTTGTTTGTCCTATATAAACCTTATTACAAAATTCACATTCTAATTTATATACTCCATTTTTCTCATGTATAGGCCTACTATTTATATTATTATTATGGTTAATTATATTTATTATTCTATTATTGGTTCTATATGCAATTTTTATGTTTTTATTAGTAAATAATTTGGAAATATTTTTTATTTCAAAACCAGTGTAAGTAAAAGTACTCCATACAGTATTATTATTAACACTATTACTATTGTAATGAATATTATTTTTTATTTGTTTTTGTAAAATATTATAATTTAATTTATCTACCGTTTTCTTTTTGTAACCATTTTCTACGGCTATCTGGTATATTATGTTTTTTTCCCTCATTTTATTTTCATAGCTCATAGGAATTTTATTCATTCTGTAAAGAAGATTATATAAAGCAGCCATTTTCTGATTATATGGATGGTTGGAATAATTAGGTATTATTTGATTGGTTAATGTAGGTTTACGATAAATCATATATTCTAAACTCGTTTCATTTCTAATAATTGTGATATCTAGGAAATTTATTTTACCATTATTTTCCATTTCATATGTAAAATCGATACTATTATTAATTTTATTTATTTCATCTAATATATTTATTAAATTAATATTATTATTATTTGATACATATAACCCATCATCCACATATCTAAACCAATGTCCATTTTTATCATACTTTTTTATAATTGCATTTATATTATTATCTATTTCTTGTAAAAATATTTCAGAAATTATACTGGATAAAGGGGAACCCATAGCTAAACCATCTTCCTGTCTATAAATTTTATTATTATATGAAAAATAGTTTTGATTTAATATTAATTTCAATGTATTAACAATTTCTAAAATTAATTTTTTATCTTTTTCATATTCAGAAATTTTAGATTTTATTATTTCAATAGTCTCTTTGATAGGAATGTTAGAATACATATTTTTAATATCAAAGGATATCAATTTCGTATTTTTATCTATATTAATATGATTTAAATGTTCAATAAGATTAATTGAATTATTAATAGTATAACTATTATTATGTTTTACTTTATCCTTAAGAATATTGGCTATAATTTTTGATATTTTGTAAGATGGAGCATTTATAAAATTTATCAAAGGTCTAATTGGCTTATCTATTTTGTGGAGTTTAATAAGTCCATTCATTATCGGAATTTTAGGATTATCATTTATATAATTATAAAAATTATTTTTATTAAATAATTTATAAGATGTGTTTATTATATTTTTTATTTCACTTTGAAATTTTCTAGTAGGATCTTTATCTAAAATACAAAATTTATTTTCATTTATATATTTTTCTGTTTTGGCAATATGTTCATTTTGATTAATTATAACAATAGCATTACTTTTGTCTGCTTTAACCGCAATTAAATTATTATATTGTAATTTTTGTTTAATATTAATAATTTCTGAATATTTTTTCTTGTATGAAACATTAACCTCACTGTTTTTAATAATTTTCTTTAATTCATAACTTGCTGCAATCCTAGTATCTTCCTGTATATTATCATCTAATTTACTAATAGCCAATTCAGTATCCATTATGACATTATTAATGTCTTTCATAATATTTCTCTTTAAGTTAACTTTATTATTTTCTAAAATTTTTAGTTCACTACTATTAAATGTAACTTGTGATAGATTAACTACATTAGGATGAAAACTATGATATTTAACTATAATTTCTTCATTTCTTTTATATTCAAATTTCAAATTCTCAAGTTTTTTATTTATATTGTTTATTTTTATAGTTCTAATCTGATTTACATGTGTTATTATTTTATTATATTTTTCTTCCCATTTCAAATTATGCATAAAATAAGCCAACCTTAAATGTAATTTATATAATTCATTTGTCAAAATATTTTTCTTTTTATATAAATTTTTTTTATTTCATTTTTCACCCATAATTTTTCTGCCTGTTTGCAAGTTTTTTGTGCAGTAACACTTTTATTCCTAATTATAATTTTGGCATATTTTGGAATTATATGATTTATAATGCATTGCTTATTAAAATAAATATTGCAATTAACATTCATTAATTGGATTTTACATTTTTCAAACCTATTTAAATCTTTTGTTGAAGCAGCATTACAAATATTAGCAGAAAACATATTATAAATCAGTATAAAATCTAGTAAATTAACACACAATTAATAAACACAAAGTATAAAACAAAATACAATATAAAAGCAAGGAAAAAAAAAAATATAACCTAAACACACCACTATACACAAACAAACCTTGTAAGGCAAATATGTAGAATATCAAATGTGTTTTCCTGTTAGAATATTTTTAAGATCAAATAATACACACAAATACAGGAATATTTAATTTATTGAACAATAAACTCTAAGCTTTTCGTTGGCTTACATTACCAACATCTTCAGGAGTTACAATATTAAGAATGATAAAACAAACTGTCTAACAAACATGAAGCTACGAGATAAAGCAATACACAGTTGCCAAATCTATTACAATATTGCCAAACCTACTCCACTGCTGCCACAACATTATATACATTGAACAAAGTATGGTATTTAGAACGTATTTGAATTTGTTCATCTATTAATTTGTTATTAATATTATGTTTGTAAATTTCAAATGCTTCACATACGTTCATTTTTAACCCTTTATTTACTTCTTTTATAATTTTCATATTATTTATATTAGGAAACATATGATTATTATTAATACAATGTGTTGCGAAATTAGACTTATATATATTTGGTTTTAAAAAAGCATTAAAATGTTCTTTATACCTTTCTTTTAATTTTTTCTTTGTTTGTCCTATATAAACCTTATTACAAAATTCACATTCTAATTTATATACTCCATTTTTCTCATGTATAGGCCTACTATTTATATTATTATTATGGTTAATTATATTTATTATTCTATTATTGGTTCTATATGCAATTTTTATGTTTTTATTAGTAAATAATTTGGAAATATTTTTTATTTCAAAACCAGTGTAAGTAAAAGTACTCCATACAGTATTATTATTAACACTATTACTATTGTAATGAATATTATTTTTTATTTGTTTTTGTAAAATATTATAATTTAATTTATCTACCGTTTTCTTTTTGTAACCATTTTCTACGGCTATCTGGTATATTATGTTTTTTTCCCTCATTTTATTTTCATAGCTCATAGGAATTTTATTCATTCTGTAAAGAAGATTATATAAAGCAGCCATTTTCTGATTATATGGATGGTTGGAATAATTAGGTATTATTTGATTGGTTAATGTAGGTTTACGATAAATCATATATTCTAAACTCGTTTCATTTCTAATAATTGTGATATCTAGGAAATTTATTTTACCATTATTTTCCATTTCATATGTAAAATCGATACTATTATTAATTTTATTTATTTCATCTAATATATTTATTAAATTAATATTATTATTATTTGATACATATAACCCATCATCCACATATCTAAACCAATGTCCATTTTTATCATACTTTTTTATAATTGCATTTATATTATTATCTATTTCTTGTAAAAATATTTCAGAAATTATACTGGATAAAGGGGAACCCATAGCTAAACCATCTTCCTGTCTATAAATTTTATTATTATATGAAAAATAGTTTTGATTTAATATTAATTTCAATGTATTAACAATTTCTAAAATTAATTTTTTATCTTTTTCATATTCAGAAATTTTAGATTTTATTATTTCAATAGTCTCTTTGATAGGAATGTTAGAATACATATTTTTAATATCAAAGGATATCAATTTCGTATTTTTATCTATATTAATATGATTTAAATGTTCAATAAGATTAATTGAATTATTAATAGTATAACTATTATTATGTTTTACTTTATCCTTAAGAATATTGGCTATAATTTTTGATATTTTGTAAGATGGAGCATTTATAAAATTTATCAAAGGTCTAATTGGCTTATCTATTTTGTGGAGTTTAATAAGTCCATTCATTATCGGAATTTTAGGATTATCATTTATATAATTATAAAAATTATTTTTATTAAATAATTTATAAGATGTGTTTATTATATTTTTTATTTCACTTTGAAATTTTCTAGTAGGATCTTTATCTAAAATACAAAATTTATTTTCATTTATATATTTTTCTGTTTTGGCAATATGTTCATTTTGATTAATTATAACAATAGCATTACTTTTGTCTGCTTTAACCGCAATTAAATTATTATATTGTAATTTTTGTTTAATATTAATAATTTCTGAATATTTTTTCTTGTATGAAACATTAACCTCACTGTTTTTAATAATTTTCTTTAATTCATAACTTGCTGCAATCCTAGTATCTTCCTGTATATTATCATCTAATTTACTAATAGCCAATTCAGTATCCATTATGACATTATTAATGTCTTTCATAATATTTCTCTTTAAGTTAACTTTATTATTTTCTAAAATTTTTAGTTCACTACTATTAAATGTAACTTGTGATAGATTAACTACATTAGGATGAAAACTATGATATTTAACTATAATTTCTTCATTTCTTTTATATTCAAATTTCAAATTCTCAAGTTTTTTATTTATATTGTTTATTTTTATAGTTCTAATCTGATTTACATGTGTTATTATTTTATTATATTTTTCTTCCCATTTCAAATTATGCATAAAATAAGCCAACCTTAAATGTAATTTATATAATTCATTTGTCAAAATATTTTTCTTTTTATATAAATTTTTTTTATTTCATTTTTCACCCATAATTTTTCTGCCTGTTTGCAAGTTTTTTGTGCAGTAACACTTTTATTCCTAATTATAATTTTGGCATATTTTGGAATTATATGATTTATAATGCATTGCTTATTAAAATAAATATTGCAATTAACATTCATTAATTGGATTTTACATTTTTCAAACCTATTTAAATCTTTTGTTGAAGCAGCATTACAAATATTAGCAGAAAACATATTATAAATCAGTATAAAATCTAGTAAATTAACACACAATTAATAAACACAAAGTATAAAACAAAATACAATATAAAAGCAAGGAAAAAAAAATATAACCTAAACACACCACTATACACAAACAAACCTTGTAAGGCAAATATGTAGAATATCAAATGTGTTTTCCTGTTAGAATATTTTTAAGATCAAATAATACACACAAATACAGGAATATTTAATTTATTGAACAATAAACTCTAAGCTTTTCGTTGGCTTACATTACCAACATCTTCAGGAGTTACAATATTAAGAATGATAAAACAAACTGTCTAACAAACATGAAGCTACGAGATAAAGCAATACACAGTTGCCAAATCTATTACAATATTGCCAAACCTACTCCACTGCTGCCACAACATTATATACATTGAACAAAGTATGGTATTTAGAACGTATTTGAATTTGTTCATCTATTAATTTGTTATTAATATTATGTTTGTAAATTTCAAATGCTTCACATACGTTCATTTTTAACCCTTTATTTACTTCTTTTATAATTTTCATATTATTTATATTAGGAAACATATGATTATTATTAATACAATGTGTTGCGAAATTAGACTTATATATATTTGGTTTTAAAAAAGCATTAAAATGTTCTTTATACCTTTCTTTTAATTTTTTCTTTGTTTGTCCTATATAAACCTTATTACAAAATTCACATTCTAATTTATATACTCCATTTTTCTCATGTATAGGCCTACTATTTATATTATTATTATGGTTAATTATATTTATTATTCTATTATTGGTTCTATATGCAATTTTTATGTTTTTATTAGTAAATAATTTGGAAATATTTTTTATTTCAAAACCAGTGTAAGTAAAAGTACTCCATACAGTATTATTATTAACACTATTACTATTGTAATGAATATTATTTTTTATTTGTTTTTGTAAAATATTATAATTTAATTTATCTACCGTTTTCTTTTTGTAACCATTTTCTACGGCTATCTGGTATATTATGTTTTTTTCCCTCATTTTATTTTCATAGCTCATAGGAATTTTATTCATTCTGTAAAGAAGATTATATAAAGCAGCCATTTTCTGATTATATGGATGGTTGGAATAATTAGGTATTATTTGATTGGTTAATGTAGGTTTACGATAAATCATATATTCTAAACTCGTTTCATTTCTAATAATTGTGATATCTAGGAAATTTATTTTACCATTATTTTCCATTTCATATGTAAAATCGATACTATTATTAATTTTATTTATTTCATCTAATATATTTATTAAATTAATATTATTATTATTTGATACATATAACCCATCATCCACATATCTAAACCAATGTCCATTTTTATCATACTTTTTTATAATTGCATTCATATTATTATCTATTTCTTGTAAAAATATTTCAGAAATTATACTGGATAAAGGGGAACCCATAGCTAAACCATCTTCCTGTCTATAAATTTTATTATTATATGAAAAATAGTTTTGATTTAATATTAATTTCAATGTATTAACAATTTCTAAAATTAATTTTTTATCTTTTTCATATTCAGAAATTTTAGATTTTATTATTTCAATAGTCTCTTTGATAGGAATGTTAGAATACATATTTTTAATATCAAAGGATATCAATTTCGTATTTTTATCTATATTAATATGATTTAAATGTTCAATAAGATTAATTGAATTATTAATAGTATAACTATTATTATGTTTTACTTTATCCTTAAGAATATTGGCTATAATTTTTGATATTTTGTAAGATGGAGCATTTATAAAATTTATCAAAGGTCTAATTGGCTTATCTATTTTGTGGAGTTTAATAAGTCCATTCATTATCGGAATTTTAGGATTATCATTTATATAATTATAAAAATTATTTTTATTAAATAATTTATAAGATGTGTTTATTATATTTTTTATTTCACTTTGAAATTTTCTAGTAGGATCTTTATCTAAAATACAAAATTTATTTTCATTTATATATTTTTCTGTTTTGGCAATATGTTCATTTTGATTAATTATAACAATAGCATTACTTTTGTCTGCTTTAACCGCAATTAAATTATTATATTGTAATTTTTGTTTAATATTAATAATTTCTGAATATTTTTTCTTGTATGAAACATTAACCTCACTGTTTTTAATAATTTTCTTTAATTCATAACTTGCTGCAATCCTAGTATCTTCCTGTATATTATCATCTAATTTACTAATAGCCAATTCAGTATCCATTATGACATTATTAATGTCTTTCATAATATTTCTCTTTAAGTTAACTTTATTATTTTCTAAAATTTTTAGTTCACTACTATTAAATGTAACTTGTGATAGATTAACTACATTAGGATGAAAACTATGATATTTAACTATAATTTCTTCATTTCTTTTATATTCAAATTTCAAATTCTCAAGTTTTTTATTTATATTGTATATTTTTATAGTTCTAATCTGATTTACATGTGTTATTATTTTATTATATTTTTCTTCCCATTTCAAATTATGCATAAAATAAGCCAACCTTAAATGTAATTTATATAATTCATTTGTCAAAATATTTTTCTTTTTATATAAATTTTTTTTATTTCATTTTTCACCCATAATTTTTCTGCCTGTTTGCAAGTTTTTTGTGCAGTAACACTTTTATTCCTAATTATAATTTTGGCATATTTTGGAATTATATGATTTATAATGCATTGCTTATTAAAATAAATATTGCAATTAACATTCATTAATTGGATTTTACATTTTTCAAACCTATTTAAATCTTTTGTTGAAGCAGCATTACAAATATTAGCAGAAAACATATTATAAATCAGTATAAAATCTAGTAAATTAACACACAATTAATAAACACAAAGTATAAAACAAAATACAATATAAAAGCAAGGAAAAAAAAAATATAACCTAAACACACCACTATACACAAACAAACCTTGTAAGGCAAATATGTAGAATATCAAATGTGTTTTCCTGTTAGAATATTTTTAAGATCAAATAATACACACAAATACAGGAATATTTAATTTATTGAACAATAAACTCTAAGCTTTTCGTTGGCTTACATTACCAACATCTTCAGGAGTTACAATATTAAGAATGATAAAACAAACTGTCTAACAAACATGAAGCTACGAGATAAAGCAATACACAGTTGCCAAATCTATTACAATATTGCCAAACCTACTCCACTGCTGCCACAACATTATATACATTGAACAAAGTATGGTATTTAGAACGTATTTGAATTTGTTCATCTATTAATTTGTTATTAATATTATGTTTGTAAATTTCAAATGCTTCACATACGTTCATTTTTAACCCTTTATTTACTTCTTTTATAATTTTCATATTATTTATATTAGGAAACATATGATTATTATTAATACAATGTGTTGCGAAATTAGACTTATATATATTTGGTTTTAAAAAAGCATTAAAATGTTCTTCATACCTTTCTTTTAATTTTTTCTTTGTTTGTCCTATATAAACCTTATTACAAAATTCACATTCTAATTTATGTACTCCATTTTTCTCATGTATAGGCCTACTATTTATATTAATATTATGGTTAATTATATTTATTATTCTATTATTGGTTCTATATGCAATTTTTATGTTTTTATTAGTAAATAATTTGGAAATATTTTTTATTTCAAAACCAGTGTAAGTAAAAGTACTCCATACAGTATTATTATTAACACTATTACTATTGTAATGAATATTATTTTTTATTTGTTTTTGTAAAATATTATAATTTAATTTATCTACCGTTTTCTTTTTGTAACCATTTTCTACGGCTATCTGGTATATTATGTTTTTTTCCCTCATTTTATTTTCATAGCTCATAGGAATTTTATTCATTCTGTAAAGAAGATTATATAAAGCAGCCATTTTCTGATTATATGGATGGTTGGAATAATTAGGTATTATTTGATTGGTTAATGTAGGTTTACGATAAATCATATATTCTAAACTCGTTTCATTTCTAATAATTGTGATATCTAGGAAATTTATTTTACCATTATTTTCCATTTCATATGTAAAATCGATACTATTATTAATTTTATTTATTTCATCTAATATATTTATTAAATTAATATTATTATTATTTGATACATATAACCCATCATCCACATATCTAAACCAATGTCCATTTTTATCATACTTTTTTATAATTGCATTTATATTAATATCTATTTCTTGTAAAAATATTTCAGAAATTATACTGGATAAAGGGGAACCCATAGCTAAACCATCTTCCTGTCTATAAATTTTATTATTATATGAAAAATAGTTTTGATTTAATATTAATTTCAATGTATTAACAATTTCTAAAATTAATTTTTTATCTTTTTCATATTCAGAAATTTTAGATTTTATTATTTCAATAGTCTCTTTGATAGGAATGTTAGAATACATATTTTTAATATCAAAGGATATCAATTTCGTATTTTTATCTATATTAATATGATTTAAATGTTCAATAAGATTAATTGAATTATTAATAGTATAACTATTATTATGTTTTACTTTATCCTTAAGAATATTGGCTATAATTTTTGATATTTTGTAAGATGGAGCATTTATAAAATTTATCAAAGGTCTAATTGGCTTATCTATTTTGTGGAGTTTAATAAGTCCATTCATTATCGGAATTTTAGGATTATCATTTATATAATTATAAAAATTATTTTTATTAAATAATTTATAAGATGTGTTTATTATATTTTTTATTTCACTTTGAAATTTTCTAGTAGGATCTTTATCTAAAATACAAAATTTATTTTCATTTATATATTTTTCTGTTTTGGCAATATGTTCATTTTGATTAATTATAACAATAGCATTACTTTTGTCTGCTTTAACCGCAATTAAATTATTATATTGTAATTTTTGTTTAATATTAATAATTTCTGAATATTTTTTCTTGTATGAAACATTAACCTCACTGTTTTTAATAATTTTCTTTAATTCATAACTTGCTGCAATCCTAGTATCTTCCTGTATATTATCATCTAATTTACTAATAGCCAATTCAGTATCCATTATGACATTATTAATGTCTTTCATAATATTTCTCTTTAAGTTAACTTTATTATTTTCTAAAATTTTTAGTTCACTACTATTAAATGTAACTTGTGATAGATTAACTACATTAGGATGAAAACTATGATATTTAACTATAATTTCTTCATTTCTTTTATATTCAAATTTCAAATTCTCAAGTTTTTTATTTATATTGTTTATTTTTATAGTTCTAATCTGATTTACATGTGTTATTATTTTATTATATTTTTCTTCCCATTTCAAATTATGCATAAAATAAGCCAACCTTAAATGTAATTTATATAATTCATTTGTCAAAATATTTTTCTTTTTATATAAATTTTTTTTATTTCATTTTTCACCCATAATTTTTCTGCCTGTTTGCAAGTTTTTTGTGCAGTAACACTTTTATTCCTAATTATAATTTTGGCATATTTTGGAATTATATGATTTATAATGCATTGCTTATTAAAATAAATATTGCAATTAACATTCATTAATTGGATTTTACATTTTTCAAACCTATTTAAATCTTTTGTTGAAGCAGCATTACAAATATTAGCAGAAAACATATTATAAATCAGTATAAAATCTAGTAAATTAACACACAATTAATAAACACAAAGTATAAAACAAAATACAATATAAAAGCAAGGAAAAAAAAAAAAAAAATATAACCTAAACACACCACTTATACACAAACAAACCTTGTAAGGCAAATATGTAGAATATCAAATGTGTTTTCCTGTTAGAATATTTTTAAGATCAAATAATACACACAAATACAGGAATATTTAATTTATTGAACAATAAACTCTAAGCTTTTCGTTGGCTTACATTACCAACATCTTCAGGAGTTACAATATTAAGAATGATAAAACAAACTGTCTAACAAACATGAAGCTACGTGATAAAGCAATACACAGTTGCCAAATCTATTACAATATTGCCAAACCTACTCCACTGCTGCCACAACATTATATACATTGAACAAAGTATGGTATTTAGAACGTATTTGAATTTGTTCATCTATTAATTTGTTATTAATATTATGTTTGTAAATTTCAAATGCTTCACATACGTTCATTTTTAACCCTTTATTTACTTCTTTTATAATTTTCATATTATTTATATTAGGAAACATATGATTATTATTAATACAATGTGTTGCGAAATTAGACTTATATATATTTGGTTTTAAAAAAGCATTAAAATGTTCTTTATACCTTTCTTTTAATTTTTTCTTTGTTTGTCCTATATAAACCTTATTACAAAATTCACATTCTAATTTATATACTCCATTTTTCTCATGTATAGGCCTACTATTTATATTATTATTATGGTTAATTATATTTATTATTCTATTATTGGTTCTATATGCAATTTTTATGTTTTTATTAGTAAATAATTTGGAAATATTTTTTATTTCAAAACCAGTGTAAGTAAAAGTACTCCATACAGTATTATTATTAACACTATTACTATTGTAATGAATATTATTTTTTATTTGTTTTTGTAAAATATTATAATTTAATTTATCTACCGTTTTCTTTTTGTAACCATTTTCTACGGCTATCTGGTATATTATGTTTTTTTCCCTCATTTTATTTTCATAGCTCATAGGAATTTTATTCATTCTGTAAAGAAGATTATATAAAGCAGCCATTTTCTGATTATATGGATGGTTGGAATAATTAGGTATTATTTGATTGGTTAATGTAGGTTTACGATAAATCATATATTCTAAACTCGTTTCATTTCTAATAATTGTGATATCTAGGAAATTTATTTTACCATTATTTTCCATTTCATATGTAAAATCGATACTATTATTAATTTTATTTATTTCATCTAATATATTTATTAAATTAATATTATTATTATTTGATACATATAACCCATCATCCACATATCTAAACCAATGTCCATTTTTATCATACTTTTTTATAATTGCATTTATATTAATATCTATTTCTTGTAAAAATATTTCAGAAATTATACTGGATAAAGGGGAACCCATAGCTAAACCATCTTCCTGTCTATAAATTTTATTATTATATGAAAAATAGTTTTGATTTAATATTAATTTCAATGTATTAACAATTTCTAAAATTAATTTTTTATCTTTTTCATATTCAGAAATTTTAGATTTTATTATTTCAATAGTCTCTTTGATAGGAATGTTAGAATACATATTTTTAATATCAAAGGATATCAATTTCGTATTTTTATCTATATTAATATGATTTAAATGTTCAATAAGATTAATTGAATTATTAATAGTATAACTATTATTATGTTTTACTTTATCCTTAAGAATATTGGCTATAATTTTTGATATTTTGTAAGATGGAGCATTTATAAAATTTATCAAAGGTCTAATTGGCTTATCTATTTTGTGGAGTTTAATAAGTCCATTCATTATCGGAATTTTAGGATTATCATTTAAATAATTATAAAAATTATTTTTATTAAATAATTTATAAGATGTGTTTATTATATTTTTTATTTCACTTTGAAATTTTCTAGTAGGATCTTTATCTAAAATACAAAATTTATTTTCATTTATATATTTTTCTGTTTTGGCAATATGTTCATTTTGATTAATTATAACAATAGCATTACTTTTGTCTGCTTTAACCGCAATTAAATTATTATATTGTAATTTTTGTTTAATATTAATAATTTCTGAATATTTTTTCTTGTATGAAACATTAACCTCACTGTTTTTAATAATTTTCTTTAATTCATAACTTGCTGCAATCCTTGTATCTTCCTGTATATTATCATCTAATTTACTAATAGCCAATTCAGTATCCATTATGACATTATTAATGTCTTTCATAATATTTCTCTTTAAGTTAACTTTATTATTTTCTAAAATTTTTAGTTCACTACTATTAAATGTAACTTGTGATAGATTAACTACATTAGGATGAAAACTATGATATTTAACTATAATTTCTTCATTTCTTTTATATTCAAATTTCAAATTCTCAAGTTTTTTATTTATATTGTTTATTTTTATAGTTCTAATCTGATTTACATGTGTTATTATTTTATTATATTTTTCTTCCCATTTCAAATTATGCATAAAATAAGCCAACCTTAAATGTAATTTATATAATTCATTTGTCAAAATATTTTTCTTTTTATATAAATTTTTTATTTCATTTTTCACCCATAATTTTTCTGCCTGTTTGCAAGTTTTTTGTGCAGTAACACTTTTATTCCTAATTATAATTTTGGCATATTTTGGAATTATATGATTTATAATGCATTGCTTATTAAAATAAATATTGCAATTAACATTCATTAATTGGATTTTACATTTTTCAAACCTATTTAAATCTTTTGTTGAAGCAGCATTACAAATATTAGCAGAAAACATATTATAAATCAGTATAAAATCTAGTAAATTAACACACAATTAATAAACACAAAGTATAAAACAAAATACAATATAAAAGCAAGGAAAAAAAAAAAAAAAATATAACCTAAACACACCACTTATACACAAACAAACCTTGTAAGGCAAATATGTAGAATATCAAATGTGTTTTCCTGTTAGAATATTTTTAAGATCAAATAATACACACAAATACAGGAATATTTAATTTATTGAACAATAAACTCTAAGCTTTTCGTTGGCTTACATTACCAACATCTTCAGGAGTTACAATATTAAGAATGATAAAACAAACTGTCTAACAAACATGAAGCTACGTGATAAAGCAATACACAGTTGCCAAATCTATTACAATATTGCCAAACCTACTCCACTGCTGCCACAACATTATATACATTGAACAAAGTATGGTATTTAGAACGTATTTGAATTTGTTCATCTATTAATTTGTTATTAATATTATGTTTGTAAATTTCAAATGCTTCACATACGTTCATTTTTAACCCTTTATTTACTTCTTTTATAATTTTCATATTATTTATATTAGGAAACATATGATTATTATTAATACAATGTGTTGCGAAATTAGACTTATATATATTTGGTTTTAAAAAAGCATTAAAATGTTCTTTATACCTTTCTTTTAATTTTTTCTTTGTTTGTCCTATATAAACCTTATTACAAAATTCACATTCTAATTTATATACTCCATTTTTCTCATGTATAGGCCTACTATTTATATTATTATTATGGTTAATTATATTTATTATTCTATTATTGGTTCTATATGCAATTTTTATGTTTTTATTAGTAAATAATTTGGAAATATTTTTTATTTCAAAACCAGTGTAAGTAAAAGTACTCCATACAGTATTATTATTAACACTATTACTATTGTAATGAATATTATTTTTTATTTGTTTTTGTAAAATATTATAATTTAATTTATCTACCGTTTTCTTTTTGTAACCATTTTCTACGGCTATCTGGTATATTATGTTTTTTTCCCTCATTTTATTTTCATAGCTCATAGGAATTTTATTCATTCTGTAAAGAAGATTATATAAAGCAGCCATTTTCTGATTATATGGATGGTTGGAATAATTAGGTATTATTTGATTGGTTAATGTAGGTTTACGATAAATCATATATTCTAAACTCGTTTCATTTCTAATAATTGTGATATCTAGGAAATTTATTTTACCATTATTTTCCATTTCATATGTAAAATCGATACTATTATTAATTTTATTTATTTCATCTAATATATTTATTAAATTAATATTATTATTATTTGATACATATAACCCATCATCCACATATCTAAACCAATGTCCATTTTTATCATACTTTTTTATAATTGCATTTATATTAATATCTATTTCTTGTAAAAATATTTCAGAAATTATACTGGATAAAGGGGAACCCATAGCTAAACCATCTTCCTGTCTATAAATTTTATTATTATATGAAAAATAGTTTTGATTTAATATTAATTTCAATGTATTAACAATTTCTAAAATTAATTTTTTATCTTTTTCATATTCAGAAATTTTAGATTTTATTATTTCAATAGTCTCTTTGATAGGAATGTTAGAATACATATTTTTAATATCAAAGGATATCAATTTCGTATTTTTATCTATATTAATATGATTTAAATGTTCAATAAGATTAATTGAATTATTAATAGTATAACTATTATTATGTTTTACTTTATCCTTAAGAATATTGGCTATAATTTTTGATATTTTGTAAGATGGAGCATTTATAAAATTTATCAAAGGTCTAATTGGCTTATCTATTTTGTGGAGTTTAATAAGTCCATTCATTATCGGAATTTTAGGATTATCATTTAAATAATTATAAAAATTATTTTTATTAAATAATTTATAAGATGTGTTTATTATATTTTTTATTTCACTTTGAAATTTTCTAGTAGGATCTTTATCTAAAATACAAAATTTATTTTCATTTATATATTTTTCTGTTTTGGCAATATGTTCATTTTGATTAATTATAACAATAGCATTACTTTTGTCTGCTTTAACCGCAATTAAATTATTATATTGTAATTTTTGTTTAATATTAATAATTTCTGAATATTTTTTCTTGTATGAAACATTAACCTCACTGTTTTTAATAATTTTCTTTAATTCATAACTTGCTGCAATCCTTGTATCTTCCTGTATATTATCATCTAATTTACTAATAGCCAATTCAGTATCCATTATGACATTATTAATGTCTTTCATAATATTTCTCTTTAAGTTAACTTTATTATTTTCTAAAATTTTTAGTTCACTACTATTAAATGTAACTTGTGATAGATTAACTACATTAGGATGAAAACTATGATATTTAACTATAATTTCTTCATTTCTTTTATATTCAAATTTCAAATTCTCAAGTTTTTTATTTATATTGTTTATTTTTATAGTTCTAATCTGATTTACATGTGTTATTATTTTATTATATTTTTCTTCCCATTTCAAATTATGCATAAAATAAGCCAACCTTAAATGTAATTTATATAATTCATTTGTCAAAATATTTTTCTTTTTATATAAATTTTTTATTTCATTTTTCACCCATAATTTTTCTGCCTGTTTGCAAGTTTTTTGTGCAGTAACACTTTTATTCCTAATTATAATTTTGGCATATTTTGGAATTATATGATTTATAATGCATTGCTTATTAAAATAAATATTGCAATTAACATTCATTAATTGGATTTTACATTTTTCAAACCTATTTAAATCTTTTGTTGAAGCAGCATTACAAATATTAGCAGAAAACATATTATAAATCAGTATAAAATCTAGTAAATTAACACACAATTAATAAACACAAAGTATAAAACAAAATACAATATAAAAGCAAGGAAAAAAAAAAAAAAAATATAACCTAAACACACCACTTATACACAAACAAACCTTGTAAGGCAAATATGTAGAATATCAAATGTGTTTTCCTGTTAGAATATTTTTAAGATCAAATAATACACACAAATACAGGAATATTTAATTTATTGAACAATAAACTCTAAGCTTTTCGTTGGCTTACATTACCAACATCTTCAGGAGTTACAATATTAAGAATGATAAAACAAACTGTCTAACAAACATGAAGCTACGTGATAAAGCAATACACAGTTGCCAAATCTATTACAATATTGCCAAACCTACTCCACTGCTGCCACAACATTATATACATTGAACAAAGTATGGTATTTAGAACGTATTTGAATTTGTTCATCTATTAATTTGTTATTAATATTATGTTTGTAAATTTCAAATGCTTCACATACGTTCATTTTTAACCCTTTATTTACTTCTTTTATAATTTTCATAATATTTATATTAGGAAACATATGATTATTATTAATACAATGTGTTGCGAAATTAGACTTATATATATTTGGTTTTAAAAAAGCATTAAAATGTTCTTTATACCTTTCTTTTAATTTTTTCTTTGTTTGTCCTATATAAACCTTATTACAAAATTCACATTCTAATTTATATACTCCATTTTTCTCATGTATAGGCCTACTATTTATATTATTATTATGGTTAATTATATTTATTATTCTATTATTGGTTCTATATGCAATTTTTATGTTTTTATTAGTAAATAATTTGGAAATATTTTTTATTTCAAAACCAGTGTAAGTAAAAGTACTCCATACAGTATTATTATTAACACTATTACTATTGTAATGAATATTATTTTTTATTTGTTTTTGTAAAATATTATAATTTAATTTATCTACCGTTTTCTTTTTGTAACCATTTTCTACGGCTATCTGGTATATTATGTTTTTTTCCCTCATTTTATTTTCATAGCTCATAGGAATTTTATTCATTCTGTAAAGAAGATTATATAAAGCAGCCATTTTCTGATTATATGGATGGTTGGAATAATTAGGTATTATTTGATTGGTTAATGTAGGTTTACGATAAATCATATATTCTAAACTCGTTTCATTTCTAATAATTGTGATATCTAGGAAATTTATTTTACCATTATTTTCCATTTCATATGTAAAATCGATACTATTATTAATTTTATTTATTTCATCTAATATATTTATTAAATTAATATTATTATTATTTGATACATATAACCCATCATCCACATATCTAAACCAATGTCCATTTTTATCATACTTTTTTATAATTGCATTTATATTATTATCTATTTCTTGTAAAAATATTTCAGAAATTATACTGGATAAAGGGGAACCCATAGCTAAACCATCTTCCTGTCTATAAATTTTATTATTATATGAAAAATAGTTTTGATTTAATATTAATTTCAATGTATTAACAATTTCTAAAATTAATTTTTTATCTTTTTCATATTCAGAAATTTTAGATTTTATTATTTCAATAGTCTCTTTGATAGGAATGTTAGAATACATATTTTTAATATCAAAGGATATCAATTTCGTATTTTTATCTATATTAATATGATTTAAATGTTCAATAAGATTAATTGAATTATTAATAGTATAACTATTATTATGTTTTACTTTATCCTTAAGAATATTGGCTATAATTTTTGATATTTTGTAAGATGGAGCATTTATAAAATTTATCAAAGGTCTAATTGGCTTATCTATTTTGTGGAGTTTAATAAGTCCATTCATTATCGGAATTTTAGGATTATCATTTATATAATTATAAAAATTATTTTTATTAAATAATTTATAAGATGTGTTTATTATATTTTTTATTTCACTTTGAAATTTTCTAGTAGGATCTTTATCTAAAATACAAAATTTATTTTCATTTATATATTTTTCTGTTTTGGCAATATGTTCATTTTGATTAATTATAACAATAGCATTACTTTTGTCTGCTTTAACCGCAATTAAATTATTATATTGTAATTTTTGTTTAATATTAATAATTTCTGAATATTTTTTCTTGTATGAAACATTAACCTCACTGTTTTTAATAATTTTCTTTAATTCATAACTTGCTGCAATCCTAGTATCTTCCTGTATATTATCATCTAATTTACTAATAGCCAATTCAGTATCCATTATGACATTATTAATGTCTTTCATAATATTTCTCTTTAAGTTAACTTTATTATTTTCTAAAATTTTTAGTTCACTACTATTAAATGTAACTTGTGATAGATTAACTACATTAGGATGAAAACTATGATATTTAACTATAATTTCTTCATTTCTTTTATATTCAAATTTCAAATTCTCAAGTTTTTTATTTATATTGTTTATTTTTATAGTTCTAATCTGATTTACATGTGTTATTATTTTATTATATTTTTCTTCCCATTTCAAATTATGCATAAAATAAGCCAACCTTAAATGTAATTTATATAATTCATTTGTCAAAATATTTTTCTTTTTATATAAATTTTTTATTTCATTTTTCACCCATAATTTTTCTGCCTGTTTGCAAGTTTTTTGTGCAGTAACACTTTTATTCCTAATTATAATTTTGGCATATTTTGGAATTATATGATTTATAATGCATTGCTTATTAAAATAAATATTGCAATTAACATTCATTAATTGGATTTTACATTTTTCAAACCTATTTAAATCTTTTGTTGAAGCAGCATTACAAATATTAGCAGAAAACATATTATAAATCAGTATAAAATCTAGTAAATTAACACACAATTAATAAACACAAAGTATAAAACAAAATACAATATAAAAGCAAGGAAAAAAAAAAAAAAATATAACCTAAACACACCACTTATACACAAACAAACCTTGTAAGGCAAATATGTAGAATATCAAATGTGTTTTCCTGTTAGAATATTTTTAAGATCAAATAATACACACAAATACAAGAATATTTAATTTATTGAACAATAAACTCTAAGCTTTTCGTTGGCTTACATTACCAACATCTTCAGGAGTTACAATATTAAGAATGATAAAACAAACTGTCTAACAAACATGAAGCTACGTGATAAAGCAATACACAGTTGCCAAATCTATTACAATATTGCCAAACCTACTCCACTGCTGCCACAACATTATATACATTGAACAAAGTATGGTATTTAGAACGTATTTGAATTTGTTCATCTATTAATTTGTTATTAATATTATGTTTGTAAATTTCAAATGCTTCACATACGTTCATTTTTAACCCTTTATTTACTTCTTTTATAATTTTCATATTATTTATATTAGGAAACATATGATTATTATTAATACAATGTGTTGCGAAATTAGACTTATATATATTTGGTTTTAAAAAAGCATTAAAATGTTCTTTATACCTTTCTTTTAATTTTTTCTTTGTTTGTCCTATATAAACCTTATTACAAAATTCACATTCTAATTTATATACTCCATTTTTCTCATGTATAGGCCTACTATTTATATTATTATTATGGTTAATTATATTTATTATTCTATTATTGGTTCTATATGCAATTTTTATGTTTTTATTAGTAAATAATTTGGAAATATTTTTTATTTCAAAACCAGTGTAAGTAAAAGTACTCCATACAGTATTATTATTAACACTATTACTATTGTAATGAATATTATTTTTTATTTGTTTTTGTAAAATATTATAATTAAATTTATCTACCGTTTTCTTTTTGTAACCATTTTCTACGGCTATCTGGTATATTATGTTTTTTTCCCTCATTTTATTTTCATAGCTCATAGGAATTTTATTCATTCTGTAAAGAAGATTATATAAAGCAGCCATTTTCTGATTATATGGATGGTTGGAATAATTAGGTATTATTTGATTGGTTAATGTAGGTTTACGATAAATCATATATTCTAAACTCGTTTTATTTCTAATAATTGTGATATCTAGGAAATTTATTTTACCATTATTTTCCATTTCATATGTAAAATCGATACTATTATTAATTTTATTTATTTCATCTAATATATTTATTAAATTAATATTATTATTATTTGATACATATAACCCATCATCCACATATCTAAACCAATGTCCATTTTTATCATACTTTTTTATAATTGCATTTATATTATTATCTATTTCTTGTAAAAATATTTCAGAAATTATACTGGATAAAGGGGAACCCATAGCTAAACCATCTTCCTGTCTATAAATTTTATTATTATATGAAAAATAGTTTTGATTTAATATTAATTTCAATGTATTAACAATTTCTAAAATTAATTTTTTATCTTTTTCATATTCAGAAATTTTAGATTTTATTATTTCAATAGTCTCTTTGATAGGAATGTTAGAATACATATTTTTAATATCAAAGGATATCAATTTCGTATTTTTATCTATATTAATATGATTTAAATGTTCAATAAGATTAATTGAATTATTAATAGTATAACTATTATTATGTTTTACTTTATCCTTAAGAATATTGGCTATAATTTTTGATATTTTGTAAGATGGAGCATTTATAAAATTTATCAAAGGTCTAATTGGCTTATCTATTTTGTGGAGTTTAATAAGTCCATTCATTATCGGAATTTTAGGATTATCATTTATATAATTATAAAAATTATTTTTATTAAATAATTTATAAGATGTGTTTATTATATTTTTTATTTCACTTTGAAATTTTCTAGTAGGATCTTTATCTAAAATACAAAATTTATTTTCATTTATATATTTTTCTGTTTTGGCAATATGTTCATTTTGATTAATTATAACAATAGCATTACTTTTGTCTGCTTTAACCGCAATTAAATTATTATATTGTAATTTTTGTTTAATATTAATAATTTCTGAATATTTTTTCTTGTATGAAACATTAACCTCACTGTTTTTAATAATTTTCTTTAATTCATAACTTGCTGCAATCCTAGTATCTTCCTGTATATTATCATCTAATTTACTAATAGCCAATTCAGTATCCATTATGACATTATTAATGTCTTTCATAATATTTCTCTTTAAGTTAACTTTATTATTTTCTAAAATTTTTAGTTCACTACTATTAAATGTAACTTGTGATAGATTAACTACATTAGGATGAAAACTATGATATTTAACTATAATTTCTTCATTTCTTTTATATTCAAATTTCAAATTCTCAAGTTTTTTATTTATATTGTTTATTTTTATAGTTCTAATCTGATTTACATGTGTTATTATTTTATTATATTTTTCTTCCCATTTCAAATTATGCATAAAATAAGCCAACCTTAAATGTAATTTATATAATTCATTTGTCAAAATATTTTTCTTTTTATATAAATTTTTTATTTCATTTTTCACCCATAATTTTTCTGCCTGTTTGCAAGTTTTTTGTGCAGTAACACTTTTATTCCTAATTATAATTTTGGCATATTTTGGAATTATATGATTTATAATGCATTGCTTATTAAAATAAATATTGCAATTAACATTCATTAATTGGATTTTACATTTTTCAAACCTATTTAAATCTTTTGTTGAAGCAGCATTACAAATATTAGCAGAAAACATATTATAAATCAGTATAAAATCTAGTAAATTAACACACAATTAATAAACACAAAGTATAAAACAAAATACAATATAAAAGCAAGGAAAAAAAAAATATATAACCTAAACACACCACTTATACACAAACAAACCTTGTAAGGCAAATATGTAGAATATCAAATGTGTTTTCCTGTTAGAATATTTTTAAGATCAAATAATACACACACATACAGGAATATTTAATTTATTGAACAATAAACTCTAAGCTTTTCGTTGGCTTACATTACCAACATCTTCAGGAGTTACAATATTAAGAATGATAAAACAAACTGTCTAACAAACATGAAGCTACGAGATAAAGCAATACACAGTTGCCAAATCTATTACAATATTGCCAAACCTACTCCACTGCTGCCACAACATTATATACATTGAACAAAGTATGGTATTTAGAACGTATTTGAATTTGTTCATCTATTAATTTGTTATTAATATTATGTTTGTAAATTTCAAATGCTTCACATACGTTCATTTTTAACCCTTTATTTACTTCTTTTATAATTTTCATATTATTTATATTAGGAAACATATGATTATTAGTAATACAATGTGTTGCGAAATTAGACTTATATATATTTGGTTTTAAAAAAGCATTAAAATGTTCTTTATACCTTTCTTTTAATTTTTTCTTTGTTTGTCCTATATAAACCTTATTACAAAATTCACATTCTAATTTATATACTCCATTTTTCTCATGTATAGGCCTACTATTTATATTATTATTATGGTTAATTATATTTATTATTCTATTATTGGTTCTATATGCAATTTTTATGTTTTTATTAGTAAATAATTTGGAAATATTTTTTATTTCAAAACCAGTGTAAGTAAAAGTACTCCATACAGTATTATTATTAACACTATTACTATTGTAATGAATATTATTTTTTATTTGTTTTTGTAAAATATTATAATTTAATTTATCTACCGTTTTCTTTTTGTAACCATTTTCTACGGCTATCTGGTATATTATGTTTTTTTCCCTCATTTTATTTTCATAGCTCATAGGAATTTTATTCATTCTGTAAAGAAGATTATATAAAGCAGCCATTTTCTGATTATATGGATGGTTGGAATAATTAGGTATTATTTGATTGGTTAATGTAGGTTTACGATAAATCATATATTCTAAACTCGTTTCATTTCTAATAATTGTGATATCTAGGAAATTTATTTTACCATTATTTTCCATTTCATATGTAAAATCGATACTATTATTAATTTTATTTATTTCATCTAATATATTTATTAAATTAATATTATTATTATTTGATACATATAACCCATCATCCACATATCTAAACCAATGTCCATTTTTATCATACTTTTTTATAATTGCATTTATATTATTATCTATTTCTTGTAAAAATATTTCAGAAATTATACTGGATAAAGGGGAACCCATAGCTAAACCATCTTCCTGTCTATAAATTTTATTATTATATGAAAAATAGTTTTGATTTAATATTAATTTCAATGTATTAACAATTTCTAAAATTAATTTTTTATCTTTTTCATATTCAGAAATTTTAGATTTTATTATTTCAATAGTCTCTTTGATAGGAATGTTAGAATACATATTTTTAATATCAAAGGATATCAATTTCGTATTTTTATCTATATTAATATGATTTAAATGTTCAATAAGATTAATTGAATTATTAATAGTATAACTATTATTATGTTTTACTTTATCCTTAAGAATATTGGCTATAATTTTTGATATTTTGTAAGATGGAGCATTTATAAAATTTATCAAAGGTCTAATTGGCTTATCTATTTTGTGGAGTTTAATAAGTCCATTCATTATCGGAATTTTAGGATTATCATTTATATAATTATAAAAATTATTTTTATTAAATAATTTATAAGATGTGTTTATTATATTTTTTATTTCACTTTGAAATTTTCTAGTAGGATCTTTATCTAAAATACAAAATTTATTTTCATTTATATATTTTTCTGTTTTGGCAATATGTTCATTTTGATTAATTATAACAATAGCATTACTTTTGTCTGCTTTAACCGCAATTAAATTATTATATTGTAATTTTTGTTTAATATTAATAATTTCTGAATATTTTTTCTTGTATGAAACATTAACCTCACTGTTTTTAATAATTTTCTTTAATTCATAACTTGCTGCAATCCTAGTATCTTCCTGTATATTATCATCTAATTTACTAATAGCCAATTCAGTATCCATTATGACATTATTAATGTCTTTCATAATATTTCTCTTTAAGTTAACTTTATTATTTTCTAAAATTTTTAGTTCACTACTATTAAATGTAACTTGTGATAGATTAACTACATTAGGATGAAAACTATGATATTTAACTATAATTTCTTCATTTCTTTTATATTCAAATTTCAAATTCTCAAGTTTTTTATTTATATTGTTTATTTTTATAGTTCTAATCTGATTTACATGTGTTATTATTTTATTATATTTTTCTTCCCATTTCAAATTATGCATAAAATAAGCCAACCTTAAATGTAATTTATATAATTCATTTGTCAAAATATTTTTCTTTTTATATAAATTTTTTATTTCATTTTTCACCCATAATTTTTCTGCCTGTTTGCAAGTTTTTTGTGCAGTAACACTTTTATTCCTAATTATAATTTTGGCATATTTTGGAATTATATGATTTATAATGCATTGCTTATTAAAATAAATATTGCAATTAACATTCATTAATTGGATTTTACATTTTTCAAACCTATTTAAATCTTTTGTTGAAGCAGCATTACAAATATTAGCAGAAAACATATTATAAATCAGTATAAAATCTAGTAAATTAACACACAATTAATAAACACAAAGTATAAAACAAAATACAATATAAAAGCAAGGAAAAAAAAAAAAATATATAACCTAAACACACCACTTATACACAAACAAACCTTGTAAGGCAAATATGTAGAATATCAAATGTGTTTTCCTGTTAGAATATTTTTAAGATCAAATAATACACACAAATACAGGAATATTTAATTTATTGAACAATAAACTCTAAGCTTTTCGTTGGCTTACATTACCAACATCTTCAGGAGTTACAATATTAAGAATGATAAAACAAACTGTCTAACAAACATGAAGCTACGAGATAAAGCAATACACAGTTGCCAAATCTATTACAATATTGCCAAACCTACTCCACTGCTGCCACAACATTATATACATTGAACAAAGTATGGTATTTAGAACGTATTTGAATTTGTTCATCTATTAATTTGTTATTAATATTATGTTTGTAAATTTCAAATGCTTCACATACGTTCATTTTTAACCCTTTATTTACTTCTTTTATAATTTTCATATTATTTATATTAGGAAACATATGATTATTAGTAATACAATGTGTTGCGAAATTAGACTTATATATATTTGGTTTTAAAAAAGCATTAAAATGTTCTTTATACCTTTCTTTTAATTTTTTCTTTGTTTGTCCTATATAAACCTTATTACAAAATTCACATTCTAATTTATATACTCCATTTTTCTCATGTATAGGCCTACTATTTATATTATTATTATGGTTAATTATATTTATTATTCTATTATTGGTTCTATATGCAATTTTTATGTTTTTATTAGTAAATAATTTGGAAATATTTTTTATTTCAAAACCAGTGTAAGTAAAAGTACTCCATACAGTATTATTATTAACACTATTACTATTGTAATGAATATTATTTTTTATTTGTTTTTGTAAAATATTATAATTTAATTTATCTACCGTTTTCTTTTTGTAACCATTTTCTACGGCTATCTGGTATATTATGTTTTTTTCCCTCATTTTATTTTCATAGCTCATAGGAATTTTATTCATTCTGTAAAGAAGATTATATAAAGCAGCCATTTTCTGATTATATGGATGGTTGGAATAATTAGGTATTATTTGATTGGTTAATGTAGGTTTACGATAAATCATATATTCTAAACTCGTTTCATTTCTAATAATTGTGATATCTAGGAAATTTATTTTACCATTATTTTCCATTTCATATGTAAAATCGATACTATTATTAATTTTATTTATTTCATCTAATATATTTATTAAATTAATATTATTATTATTTGATACATATAACCCATCATCCACATATCTAAACCAATGTCCATTTTTATCATACTTTTTTATAATTGCATTTATATTATTATCTATTTCTTGTAAAAATATTTCAGAAATTATACTGGATAAAGGGGAACCCATAGCTAAACCATCTTCCTGTCTATAAATTTTATTATTATATGAAAAATAGTTTTGATTTAATATTAATTTCAATGTATTAACAATTTCTAAAATTAATTTTTTATCTTTTTCATATTCAGAAATTTTAGATTTTATTATTTCAATAGTCTCTTTGATAGGAATGTTAGAATACATATTTTTAATATCAAAGGATATCAATTTCGTATTTTTATCTATATTAATATGATTTAAATGTTCAATAAGATTAATTGAATTATTAATAGTATAACTATTATTATGTTTTACTTTATCCTTAAGAATATTGGCTATAATTTTTGATATTTTGTAAGATGGAGCATTTATAAAATTTATCAAAGGTCTAATTGGCTTATCTATTTTGTGGAGTTTAATAAGTCCATTCATTATCGGAATTTTAGGATTATCATTTATATAATTATAAAAATTATTTTTATTAAATAATTTATAAGATGTGTTTATTATATTTTTTATTTCACTTTGAAATTTTCTAGTAGGATCTTTATCTAAAATACAAAATTTATTTTCATTTATATATTTTTCTGTTTTGGCAATATGTTCATTTTGATTAATTATAACAATAGCATTACTTTTGTCTGCTTTAACCGCAATTAAATTATTATATTGTAATTTTTGTTTAATATTAATAATTTCTGAATATTTTTTCTTGTATGAAACATTAACCTCACTGTTTTTAATAATTTTCTTTAATTCATAACTTGCTGCAATCCTAGTATCTTCCTGTATATTATCATCTAATTTACTAATAGCCAATTCAGTATCCATTATGACATTATTAATGTCTTTCATAATATTTCTCTTTAAGTTAACTTTATTATTTTCTAAAATTTTTAGTTCACTACTATTAAATGTAACTTGTGATAGATTAACTACATTAGGATGAAAACTATGATATTTAACTATAATTTCTTCATTTCTTTTATATTCAAATTTCAAATTCTCAAGTTTTTTATTTATATTGTTTATTTTTATAGTTCTAATCTGATTTACATGTGTTATTATTTTATTATATTTTTCTTCCCATTTCAAATTATGCATAAAATAAGCCAACCTTAAATGTAATTTATATAATTCATTTGTCAAAATATTTTTCTTTTTATATAAATTTTTTATTTCATTTTTCACCCATAATTTTTCTGCCTGTTTGCAAGTTTTTTGTGCAGTAACACTTTTATTCCTAATTATAATTTTGGCATATTTTGGAATTATATGATTTATAATGCATTGCTTATTAAAATAAATATTGCAATTAACATTCATTAATTGGATTTTACATTTTTCAAACCTATTTAAATCTTTTGTTGAAGCAGCATTACAAATATTAGCAGAAAACATATTATAAATCAGTATAAAATCTAGTAAATTAACACACAATTAATAAACACAAAGTATAAAACAAAATACAATATAAAAGCAAGGAAAAAAAAAAAATATAACCTAAACACACCACTTATACACAAACAAACCTTGTAAGGCAAATATGTAGAATATCAAATGTGTTTTCCTGTTAGAATATTTTTAAGATCAAATAATACACACAAATACAGGAATATTTAATTTATTGAACAATAAACTCTAAGCTTTTCGTTGGCTTACATTACCAACATCTTCAGGAGTTACAATATTAAGAATGATAAAACAAACTGTCTAACAAAATTTTGTTAGACAGTTTGTTTTATCATTCTTAATATTGTAACTCCTGAAGATGTTGGTAATGTAAGCCAACGAAAAGCTTAGAGTTTATTGTTCAATAAATTAAATATTCCTGTATTTGTGTGTATTATTTGATCTTAAAAATATTCTAACAGGAAAACACATTTGATATTCTACATATTTGCCTTACAAGGTTTGTTTGTGTATAAGTGGTGTGTTTAGGTTATATATTTTTTTTTTTTTCCTTGCTTTTATATTGTATTTTGTTTTATACTTTGTGTTTATTAATTGTGTGTTAATTTACTAGATTTTATACTGATTTATAATATGTTTTCTGCTAATATTTGTAATGCTGCTTCAACAAAAGATTTAAATAGGTTTGAAAAATGTAAAATCCAATTAATGAATGTTAATTGCAATATTTATTTTAATAAGCAATGCATTATAAATCATATAATTCCAAAATATGCCAAAATTATAATTAGGAATAAAAGTGTTACTGCACAAAAAACTTGCAAACAGGCAGAAAAATTATGGGTGAAAAATGAAATAAAAAATTTATATAAAAAGAAAAATATTTTGACAAATGAATTATATAAATTACATTTAAGGTTGGCTTATTTTATGCATAATTTGAAATGGGAAGAAAAATATAATAAAATAATAACACATGTAAATCAGATTAGAACTATAAAAATAAACAATATAAATAAAAAACTTGAGAATTTGAAATTTGAATATAAAAGAAATGAAGAAATTATAGTTAAATATCATAGTTTTCATCCTAATGTAGTTAATCTATCACAAGTTACATTTAATAGTAGTGAACTAAAAATTTTAGAAAATAATAAAGTTAACTTAAAGAGAAATATTATGAAAGACATTAATAATGTCATAATGGATACTGAATTGGCTATTAGTAAATTAGATGATAATATACAGGAAGATACTAGGATTGCAGCAAGTTATGAATTAAAGAAAATTATTAAAAACAGTGAGGTTAATGTTTCATACAAGAAAAAATATTCAGAAATTATTAATATTAAACAAAAATTACAATATAATAATTTAATTGCGGTTAAAGCAGACAAAAGTAATGCTATTGTTATAATTAATCAAAATGAACATATTGCCAAAACAGAAAAATATATAAATGAAAATAAATTTTGTATTTTAGATAAAGATCCTACTAGAAAATTTCAAAGTGAAATAAAAAATATAATAAACACATCTTATAAATTATTTAATAAAAATAATTTTTATAATTATATAAATGATAATCCTAAAATTCCGATAATGAATGGACTTATTAAACTCCACAAAATAGATAAGCCAATTAGACCTTTGATAAATTTTATAAATGCTCCATCTTACAAAATATCAAAAATTATAGCCAATATTCTTAAGGATAAAGTAAAACATAATAATAGTTATACTATTAATAATTCAATTAATCTTATTGAACATTTAAATCATATTAATATAGATAAAAATACGAAATTGATATCCTTTGATATTAAAAATATGTATTCTAACATTCCTATCAAAGAGACTATTGAAATAATAAAATCTAAAATTTCTGAATATGAAAAAGATAAAAAATTAATTTTAGAAATTGTTAATACATTGAAATTAATATTAAATCAAAACTATTTTTCATATAATAATAAAATTTATAGACAGGAAGATGGTTTAGCTATGGGTTCCCCTTTATCCAGTATAATTTCTGAAATATTTTTACAAGAAATAGATAATAATATAAATGCAATTATAAAAAAGTATGATAAAAATGGACATTGGTTTAGATATGTGGATGATGGGTTATATGTATCAAATAATAATAATATTAATTTAATAAATATATTAGATGAAATAAATAAAATTAATAATAGTATCGATTTTACATATGAAATGGAAAATAATGGTAAAATAAATTTCCTAGATATCACAATTATTAGAAATGAAACGAGTTTAGAATATATGATTTATCGTAAACCTACATTAACCAATCAAATAATACCTAATTATTCCAACCATCCATATAATCAGAAAATGGCTGCTTTATATAATCTTCTTTACAGAATGAATAAAATTCCTATGAGCTATGAAAATAAAATGAGGGAAAAAGACATAATATACCAGATAGCCGTAGAAAATGGTTACAAAAAGAAAACGGTAGATAAATTAAATTATAATATTTTACAAAAACAAATAAAAAATAATATTCATTACAATAGTAATAGTGTTAATAATAATACTGTATGGAGTACTTTTACTTACACTGGTTTTGAAATAAAAAATATTTCCAAATTATTTACTAATAAAAACATAAAAATTGCATATAGAACCAATAATAGAATAATAAATATAATTAACCATAATAATAATATAAATAGTAGGCCTATACATGAGAAAAATGGAGTATATAAATTAGAATGTGAATTTTGTAATAAGGTTTATATAGGACAAACAAAGAAAAAATTAAAAGAAAGGTATAAAGAACATTTTAATGCTTTTTTAAAACCAAATATATATAAGTCTAATTTCGCAACACATTGTATTAATAATAATCATATGTTTCCTAATATAAATAATATGAAAATTATAAAAGAAGTAAATAAAGGGTTAAAAATGAACGTATGTGAAGCATTTGAAATTTACAAACATAATATTAATAACAAATTAATAGATGAACAAATTCAAATACGTTCTAAATACCATACTTTGTTCAATGTATATAATGTTGTGGCAGCAGTGGAGTAGGTTTGGCAATATTGTAATAGATTTGGCAACTGTGTATTGCTTTATCTCGTAGCTTCATGTTTGTTAGACAGTTTGTTTTATCATTCTTAATATTGTAACTCCTGAAGATGTTGGTAATGTAAGCCAACGAAAAGCTTAGAGTTTATTGTTCAATAAATTAAATATTCCTGTATTTGTGTGTATTATTTGATCTTAAAAATATTCTAACAGGAAAACACATTTGATATTCTACATATTTGCCTTACAAGGTTTGTTTGTGTATAAGTGGTGTGTTTAGGTTATATATATATATTTTTTTTTTCCTTGCTTTTATATTGTATTTTGTTTTATACTTTGTGTTTATTAATTGTGTGTTAATTTACTAGATTTTATACTGATTTATAATATGTTTTCTGCTAATATTTGTAATGCTGCTTCAACAAAAGATTTAAATAGGTTTGAAAAATGTAAAATCCAATTAATGAATGTTAATTGCAATATTTATTTTAATAAGCAATGCATTATAAATCATATAATTCCAAAATATGCCAAAATTATAATTAGGAATAAAAGTGTTACTGCACAAAAAACTTGCAAACAGGCAGAAAAATTATGGGTGAAAAATGAAATAAAAAATTTATATAAAAAGAAAAATATTTTGACAAATGAATTATATAAATTACATTTAAGGTTGGCTTATTTTATGCATAATTTGAAATGGGAAGAAAAATATAATAAAATAATAACACATGTAAATCAGATTAGAACTATAAAAATAAACAATATAAATAAAAAACTTGAGAATTTGAAATTTGAATATAAAAGAAATGAAGAAATTATAGTTAAATATCATAGTTTTCATCCTAATGTAGTTAATCTATCACAAGTTACATTTAATAGTAGTGAACTAAAAATTTTAGAAAATAATAAAGTTAACTTAAAGAGAAATATTATGAAAGACATTAATAATGTCATAATGGATACTGAATTGGCTATTAGTAAATTAGATGATAATATACAGGAAGATACTAGGATTGCAGCAAGTTATGAATTAAAGAAAATTATTAAAAACAGTGAGGTTAATGTTTCATACAAGAAAAAATATTCAGAAATTATTAATATTAAACAAAAATTACAATATAATAATTTAATTGCGGTTAAAGCAGACAAAAGTAATGCTATTGTTATAATTAATCAAAATGAACATATTGCCAAAACAGAAAAATATATAAATGAAAATAAATTTTGTATTTTAGATAAAGATCCTACTAGAAAATTTCAAAGTGAAATAAAAAATATAATAAACACATCTTATAAATTATTTAATAAAAATAATTTTTATAATTATATAAATGATAATCCTAAAATTCCGATAATGAATGGACTTATTAAACTCCACAAAATAGATAAGCCAATTAGACCTTTGATAAATTTTATAAATGCTCCATCTTACAAAATATCAAAAATTATAGCCAATATTCTTAAGGATAAAGTAAAACATAATAATAGTTATACTATTAATAATTCAATTAATCTTATTGAACATTTAAATCATATTAATATAGATAAAAATACGAAATTGATATCCTTTGATATTAAAAATATGTATTCTAACATTCCTATCAAAGAGACTATTGAAATAATAAAATCTAAAATTTCTGAATATGAAAAAGATAAAAAATTAATTTTAGAAATTGTTAATACATTGAAATTAATATTAAATCAAAACTATTTTTCATATAATAATAAAATTTATAGACAGGAAGATGGTTTAGCTATGGGTTCCCCTTTATCCAGTATAATTTCTGAAATATTTTTACAAGAAATAGATAATAATATAAATGCAATTATAAAAAAGTATGATAAAAATGGACATTGGTTTAGATATGTGGATGATGGGTTATATGTATCAAATAATAATAATATTCTTTTAATAAATATATTAGATGAAATAAATAAAATTAATAATAGTATCGATTTTACATATGAAAGGGAAAATAATGGTAAAATAAATTTCCTAGATATCACAATTATTAGAAATGAAACGAGTTTAGAATATATGATTTATCGTAAACCTACATTAACCAATCAAATAATACCTAATTATTCCAACCATCCATATAATCAGAAAATGGCTGCTTTATATAATCTTCTTTACAGAATGAATAAAATTCCTATGAGCTATGAAAATAAAATGAGGGAAAAAAACATAATATACCAGATAGCCGTAGAAAATGGTTACAAAAAGAAAACGGTAGATAAATTAAATTATAATATTTTACAAAAACAAATAAAAAATAATATTCATTACAATAGTAATAGTGTTAATAATAATACTGTATGGAGTACTTTTACTTACACTGGTTTTGAAATAAAAAATATTTCCAAATTATTTACTAATAAAAACATAAAAATTGCATATAGAACCAATAATAGAATAATAAATATAATTAACCATAATAATAATATAAATAGTAGGCCTATACATGAGAAAAATGGAGTATATAAATTAGAATGTGAATTTTGTAATAAGGTTTATATAGGACAAACAAAGAAAAAATTAAAAGAAAGGTATAAAGAACATTTTAATGCTTTTTTAAAACCAAATATATATAAGTCTAATTTCGCAACACATTGTATTAATAATAATCATATGTTTCCTAATATAAATAATATGAAAATTATAAAAGAAGTAAATAAAGGGTTAAAAATGAACGTATGTGAAGCATTTGAAATTTACAAACATAATATTAATAACAAATTAATAGATGAACAAATTCAAATACGTTCTAAATACCATACTTTGTTCAATGTATATAATGTTGTGGCAGCAGTGGAGTAGGTTTGGCAATATTGTAATAGATTTGGCAACTGTGTATTGCTTTATCTCGTAGCTTCATGTTTGTTAGACAGTTTGTTTTATCATTCTTAATATTGTAACTCCTGAAGATGTTGGTAATGTAAGCCAACGAAAAGCTTAGAGTTTATTGTTCAATAAATTAAATATTCCTGTATTTGTGTGTATTATTTGATCTTAAAAATATTCTAACAGGAAAACACATTTGATATTCTACATATTTGCCTTACAAGGTTTGTTTGTGTATAAGTGGTGTGTTTAGGTTATATATATATATTTTTTTTTTCCTTGCTTTTATATTGTATTTTGTTTTATACTTTGTGTTTATTAATTGTGTGTTAATTTACTAGATTTTATACTGATTTATAATATGTTTTCTGCTAATATTTGTAATGCTGCTTCAACAAAAGATTTAAATAGGTTTGAAAAATGTAAAATCCAATTAATGAATGTTAATTGCAATATTTATTTTAATAAGCAATGCATTATAAATCATATAATTCCAAAATATGCCAAAATTATAATTAGGAATAAAAGTGTTACTGCACAAAAAACTTGCAAACAGGCAGAAAAATTATGGGTGAAAAATGAAATAAAAAATTTATATAAAAAGAAAAATATTTTGACAAATGAATTATATAAATTACATTTAAGGTTGGCTTATTTTATGCATAATTTGAAATGGGAAGAAAAATATAATAAAATAATAACACATGTAAATCAGATTAGAACTATAAAAATAAACAATATAAATAAAAAACTTGAGAATTTGAAATTTGAATATAAAAGAAATGAAGAAATTATAGTTAAATATCATAGTTTTCATCCTAATGTAGTTAATCTATCACAAGTTACATTTAATAGTAGTGAACTAAAAATTTTAGAAAATAATAAAGTTAACTTAAAGAGAAATATTATGAAAGACATTAATAATGTCATAATGGATACTGAATTGGCTATTAGTAAATTAGATGATAATATACAGGAAGATACTAGGATTGCAGCAAGTTATGAATTAAAGAAAATTATTAAAAACAGTGAGGTTAATGTTTCATACAAGAAAAAATATTCAGAAATTATTAATATTAAACAAAAATTACAATATAATAATTTAATTGCGGTTAAAGCAGACAAAAGTAATGCTATTGTTATAATTAATCAAAATGAACATATTGCCAAAACAGAAAAATATATAAATGAAAATAAATTTTGTATTTTAGATAAAGATCCTACTAGAAAATTTCAAAGTGAAATAAAAAATATAATAAACACATCTTATAAATTATTTAATAAAAATAATTTTTATAATTATATAAATGATAATCCTAAAATTCCGATAATGAATGGACTTATTAAACTCCACAAAATAGATAAGCCAATTAGACCTTTGATAAATTTTATAAATGCTCCATCTTACAAAATATCAAAAATTATAGCCAATATTCTTAAGGATAAAGTAAAACATAATAATAGTTATACTATTAATAATTCAATTAATCTTATTGAACATTTAAATCATATTAATATAGATAAAAATACGAAATTGATATCCTTTGATATTAAAAATATGTATTCTAACATTCCTATCAAAGAGACTATTGAAATAATAAAATCTAAAATTTCTGAATATGAAAAAGATAAAAAATTAATTTTAGAAATTGTTAATACATTGAAATTAATATTAAATCAAAACTATTTTTCATATAATAATAAAATTTATAGACAGGAAGATGGTTTAGCTATGGGTTCCCCTTTATCCAGTATAATTTCTGAAATATTTTTACAAGAAATAGATAATAATATAAATGCAATTATAAAAAAGTATGATAAAAATGGACATTGGTTTAGATATGTGGATGATGGGTTATATGTATCAAATAATAATAATATTAATTTAATAAATATATTAGATGAAATAAATAAAATTAATAATAGTATCGATTTTACATATGAAATGGAAAATAATGGTAAAATAAATTTCCTAGATATCACAATTATTAGAAATGAAACGAGTTTAGAATATATGATTTATCGTAAACCTACATTAACCAATCAAATAATACCTAATTATTCCAACCATCCATATAATCAGAAAATGGCTGCTTTATATAATCTTCTTTACAGAATGAATAAAATTCCTATGAGCTATGAAAATAAAATGAGGGAAAAAAACATAATATACCAGATAGCCGTAGAAAATGGTTACAAAAAGAAAACGGTAGATAAATTAAATTATAATATTTTACAAAAACAAATAAAAAATAATATTCATTACAATAGTAATAGTGTTAATAATAATACTGTATGGAGTACTTTTACTTACACTGGTTTTGAAATAAAAAATATTTCCAAATTATTTACTAATAAAAACATAAAAATTGCATATAGAACCAATAATAGAATAATAAATATAATTAACCATAATAATAATATAAATAGTAGGCCTATACATGAGAAAAATGGAGTATATAAATTAGAATGTGAATTTTGTAATAAGGTTTATATAGGACAAACAAAGAAAAAATTAAAAGAAAGGTATAAAGAACATTTTAATGCTTTTTTAAAACCAAATATATATAAGTCTAATTTCGCAACACATTGTATTAATAATAATCATATGTTTCCTAATATAAATAATATGAAAATTATAAAAGAAGTAAATAAAGGGTTAAAAATGAACGTATGTGAAGCATTTGAAATTTACAAACATAATATTAATAACAAATTAATAGATGAACAAATTCAAATACGTTCTAAATACCATACTTTGTTCAATGTATATAATGTTGTGGCAGCAGTGGAGTAGGTTTGGCAATATTGTAATAGATTTGGCAACTGTGTATTGCTTTATCTCGTAGCTTCATGTTTGTTAGACAGTTTGTTTTATCATTCTTAATATTGTAACTCCTGAAGATGTTGGTAATGTAAGCCAACGAAAAGCTTAGAGTTTATTGTTCAATAAATTAAATATTCCTGTATTTGTGTGTATTATTTGATCTTAAAAATATTCTAACAGGAAAACACATTTGATATTCTACATATTTGCCTTACAAGGTTTGTTTGTGTATAAGTGGTGTGTTTAGGTTATATATTTTTTTTTTTTTCCTTGCTTTTATATTGTATTTTGTTTTATACTTTGTGTTTATTAATTGTGTGTTAATTTACTAGATTTTATACTGATTTATAATATGTTTTCTGCTAATATTTGTAATGCTGCTTCAACAAAAGATTTAAATAGGTTTGAAAAATGTAAAATCCAATTAATGAATGTTAATTGCAATATTTATTTTAATAAGCAATGCATTATAAATCATATAATTCCAAAATATGCCAAAATTATAATTAGGAATAAAAGTGTTACTGCACAAAAAACTTGCAAACAGGCAGAAAAATTATGGGTGAAAAATGAAATAAAAAATTTATATAAAAAGAAAAATATTTTGACAAATGAATTATATAAATTACATTTAAGGTTGGCTTATTTTATGCATAATTTGAAATGGGAAGAAAAATATAATAAAATAATAACACATGTAAATCAGATTAGAACTATAAAAATAAACAATATAAATAAAAAACTTGAGAATTTGAAATTTGAATATAAAAGAAATGAAGAAATTATAGTTAAATATCATAGTTTTCATCCTAATGTAGTTAATCTATCACAAGTTACATTTAATAGTAGTGAACTAAAAATTTTAGAAAATAATAAAGTTAACTTAAAGAGAAATATTATGAAAGACATTAATAATGTCATAATGGATACTGAATTGGCTATTAGTAAATTAGATGATAATATACAGGAAGATACTAGGATTGCAGCAAGTTATGAATTAAAGAAAATTATTAAAAACAGTGAGGTTAATGTTTCATACAAGAAAAAATATTCAGAAATTATTAATATTAAACAAAAATTACAATATAATAATTTAATTGCGGTTAAAGCAGACAAAAGTAATGCTATTGTTATAATTAATCAAAATGAACATATTGCCAAAACAGAAAAATATATAAATGAAAATAAATTTTGTATTTTAGATAAAGATCCTACTAGAAAATTTCAAAGTGAAATAAAAAATATAATAAACACATCTTATAAATTATTTAATAAAAATAATTTTTATAATTATATAAATGATAATCCTAAAATTCCGACAATGAATGGACTTATTAAACTCCACAAAATAGATAAGCCAATTAGACCTTTGATAAATTTTATAAATGCTCCATCTTACAAAATATCAAAAATTATAGCCAATATTCTTAAGGATAAAGTAAAACATAATAATAGTTATACTATTAATAATTCAATTAATCTTATTGAACATTTAAATCATATTAATATAGATAAAAATACGAAATTGATATCCTTTGATATTAAAAATATGTATTCTAACATTCCTATCAAAGAGACTATTGAAATAATAAAATCTAAAATTTCTGAATATGAAAAAGATAAAAAATTAATTTTAGAAATTGTTAATACATTGAAAGTAATATTAAATCAAAACTATTTTTCATATAATAATAAAATTTATAGACAATAAGATGGTTTAGCTATGGGTTCCCCTTTATCCAGTATAATTTCTGAAATATTTTTACAAGAAATAGATAATAATATAAATGCAATTATAAAAAAGTATGATAAAAATGGACATTGGTTTAGATATGTGGATGATGGGTTATATGTATCAAATAATAATAATATTAATTTAATAAATATATTAGATGAAATAAATAAAATTAATAATAGTATCGATTTTACATATGAAATGGAAAATAATGGTAAAATAAATTTCCTAGATATCACAATTATTAGAAATGAAACGAGTTTAGAATATATGATTTATCGTAAACCTACATTAACCAATCAAATAATACCTAATTATTCCAACCATCCATATAATCAGAAAATGGCTGCTTTATATAATCTTCTTTACAGAATGAATAAAATTCCTATGAGCTATGAAAATAAAATGAGGGAAAAAGACATAATATACCAGATAGCCGTAGAAAATGGTTACAAAAAGAAAACGGTAGATAAATTAAATTATAATATTTTACAAAAACAAATAAAAAATAATATTCATTACAATAGTAATAGTGTTAATAATAATACTGTATGGAGTACTTTTACTTACACTGGTTTTGAAATAAAAAATATTTCCAAATTATTTACTAATAAAAACATAAAAATTGCATATAGAACCAATAATAGAATAATAAATATAATTAACCATAATAATAATATAAATAGTAGGCCTATACATGAGAAAAATGGAGTATATAAATTAGAATGTGAATTTTGTAATAAGGTTTATATAGGACAAACAAAGAAAAAATTAAAAGAAAGGTATAAAGAACATTTTAATGCTTTTTTAAAACCAAATATATATAAGTCTAATTTCGCAACACATTGTATTAATAATAATCATATGTTTCCTAATATAAATAATATGAAAATTATAAAAGAAGTAAATAAAGGGTTAAAAATGAACGTATGTGAAGCATTTGAAATTTACAAACATAATATTAATAACAAATTAATAGATGAACAAATTCAAATACGTTCTAAATACCATACTTTGTTCAATGTATATAATGTTGTGGCAGCAGTGGAGTAGGTTTGGCAATATTGTAATAGATTTGGCAACTGTGTATTGCTTTATCTCGTAGCTTCATGTTTGTTAGACAGTTTGTTTTATCATTCTTAATATTGTAACTCCTGAAGATGTTGGTAATGTAAGCCAACGAAAAGCTTAGAGTTTATTGTTCAATAAATTAAATATTCCTGTATTTGTGTGTATTATTTGATCTTAAAAATATTCTAACAGGAAAACACATTTGATATTCTACATATTTGCCTTACAAGGTTTGTTTGTGTATAAGTGGTGTGTTTAGGTTATATTTTTTTTTTTCCTTGCTTTTATATTGTATTTTGTTTTATACTTTGTGTTTATTAATTGTGTGTTAATTTACTAGATTTTATACTGATTTATAATATGTTTTCTGCTAATATTTGTAATGCTGCTTCAACAAAAGATTTAAATAGGTTTGAAAAATGTAAAATCCAATTAATGAATGTTAATTGCAATATTTATTTTAATAAGCAATGCATTATAAATCATATAATTCCAAAATATGCCAAAATTATAATTAGGAATAAAAGTGTTACTGCACAAAAAACTTGCAAACAGGCAGAAAAATTATGGGTGAAAAATGAAATAAAAAATTTATATAAAAAGAAAAATATTTTGACAAATGAATTATATAAATTACATTTAAGGTTGGCTTATTTTATGCATAATTTGAAATGGGAAGAAAAATATAATAAAATAATAACACATGTAAATCAGATTAGAACTATAAAAATAAACAATATAAATAAAAAACTTGAGAATTTGAAATTTGAATATAAAAGAAATGAAGAAATTATAGTTAAATATCATAGTTTTCATCCTAATGTAGTTAATCTATCACAAGTTACATTTAATAGTAGTGAACTAAAAATTTTAGAAAATAATAAAGTTAACTTAAAGAGAAATATTATGAAAGACATTAATAATGTCATAATGGATACTGAATTGGCTATTAGTAAATTAGATGATAATATACAGGAAGATACTAGGATTGCAGCAAGTTATGAATTAAAGAAAATTATTAAAAACAGTGAGGTTAATGTTTCATACAAGAAAAAATATTCAGAAATTATTAATATTAAACAAAAATTACAATATAATAATTTAATTGCGGTTAAAGCAGACAAAAGTAATGCTATTGTTATAATTAATCAAAATGAACATATTGCCAAAACAGAAAAATATATAAATGAAAATAAATTTTGTATTTTAGATAAAGATCCTACTAGAAAATTTCAAAGTGAAATAAAAAATATAATAAACACATCTTATAAATTATTTAATAAAAATAATTTTTATAATTATATAAATGATAATCCTAAAATTCCGATAATGAATGGACTTATTAAACTCCACAAAATAGATAAGCCAATTAGACCTTTGATAAATTTTATAAATGCTCCATCTTACAAAATATCAAAAATTATAGCCAATATTCTTAAGGATAAAGTAAAACATAATAATAGTTATACTATTAATAATTCAATTAATCTTATTGAACATTTAAATCATATTAATATAGATAAAAATACGAAATTGATATCCTTTGATATTAAAAATATGTATTCTAACATTCCTATCAAAGAGACTATTGAAATAATAAAATCTAAAATTTCTGAATATGAAAAAGATAAAAAATTAATTTTAGAAATTGTTAATACATTGAAATTAATATTAAATCAAAACTATTTTTCATATAATAATAAAATTTATAGACAGGAAGATGGTTTAGCTATGGGTTCCCCTTTATCCAGTATAATTTCTGAAATATTTTTACAAGAAATAGATAATAATATAAATGCAATTATAAAAAAGTATGATAAAAATGGACATTGGTTTAGATATGTGGATGATGGGTTATATGTATCAAATAATAATAATATTAATTTAATAAATATATTAGATGAAATAAATAAAATTAATAATAGTATCGATTTTACATATGAAATGGAAAATAATGGTAAAATAAATTTCCTAGATATCACAATTATTAGAAATGAAACGAGTTTAGAATATATGATTTATCGTAAACCTACATTAACCAATCAAATAATACCTAATTATTCCAACCATCCATATAATCAGAAAATGGCTGCTTTATATAATCTTCTTTACAGAATGAATAAAATTCCTATGAGCTATGAAAATAAAATGAGGGAAAAAAACATAATATACCAGATAGCCGTAGAAAATGGTTACAAAAAGAAAACGGTAGATAAATTAAATTATAATATTTTACAAAAACAAATAAAAAATAATATTCATTACAATAGTAATAGTGTTAATAATAATACTGTATGGAGTACTTTTACTTACACTGGTTTTGAAATAAAAAATATTTCCAAATTATTTACTAATAAAAACATAAAAATTGCATATAGAACCAATAATAGAATAATAAATATAATTAAACATAATAATAATATAAATAGTAGGCCTATACATGAGAAAAATGGAGTATATAAATTAGAATGTGAATTTTGTAATAAGGTTTATATAGGACAAACAAAGAAAAAATTAAAAGAAAGGTATAAAGAACATTTTAATGCTTTTTTAAAACCAAATATATATAAGTCTAATTTCGCAACACATTGTATTAATAATAATCATATGTTTCCTAATATAAATAATATGAAAATTATAAAAGAAGTAAATAAAGGGTTAAAAATGAACGTATGTGAAGCATTTGAAATTTACAAACATAATATTAATAACAAATTAATAGATGAACAAATTCAAATACGTTCTAAATACCATACTTTGTTCAATGTATATAATGTTGTGGCAGCAGTGGAGTAGGTTTGGCAATATTGTAATAGATTTGGCAACTGTGTATTGCTTTATCTCGTAGCTTCATGTTTGTTAGACAGTTTGTTTTATCATTCTTAATATTGTAACTCCTGAAGATGTTGGTAATGTAAGCCAACGAAAAGCTTAGAGTTTATTGTTCAATAAATTAAATATTCCTGTATTTGTGTGTATTATTTGATCTTAAAAATATTCTAACAGGAAAACACATTTGATATTCTACATATTTGCCTTACAAGGTTTGTTTGTGTATAAGTGGTGTGTTTAGGTTATATATATTTTTTTTTCCTTGCTTTTATATTGTATTTTGTTTTATACTTTGTGTTTATTAATTGTGTGTTAATTTACTAGATTTTATACTGATTTATAATATGTTTTCTGCTAATATTTGTAATGCTGCTTCAACAAAAGATTTAAATAGGTTTGAAAAATGTAAAATCCAATTAATGAATGTTAATTGCAATATTTATTTTAATAAGCAATGCATTATAAATCATATAATTCCAAAATATGCCAAAATTATAATTAGGAATAAAAGTGTTACTGCACAAAAAACTTGCAAACAGGCAGAAAAATTATGGGTGAAAAATGAAATAAAAAATTTATATAAAAAGAAAAATATTTTGACAAATGAATTATATAAATTACATTTAAGGTTGGCTTATTTTATGCATAATTTGAAATGGGAAGAAAAATATAATAAAATAATAACACATGTAAATCAGATTAGAACTATAAAAATAAACAATATAAATAAAAAACTTGAGAATTTGAAATTTGAATATAAAAGAAATGAAGAAATTATAGTTAAATATCATAGTTTTCATCCTAATGTAGTTAATCTATCACAAGTTACATTTAATAGTAGTGAACTAAAAATTTTAGAAAATAATAAAGTTAACTTAAAGAGAAATATTATGAAAGACATTAATAATGTCATAATGGATACTGAATTGGCTATTAGTAAATTAGATGATAATATACAGGAAGATACTAGGATTGCAGCAAGTTATGAATTAAAGAAAATTATTAAAAACAGTGAGGTTAATGTTTCATACAAGAAAAAATATTCAGAAATTATTAATATTAAACAAAAATTACAATATAATAATTTAATTGCGGTTAAAGCAGACAAAAGTAATGCTATTGTTATAATTAATCAAAATGAACATATTGCCAAAACAGAAAAATATATAAATGAAAATAAATTTTGTATTTTAGATAAAGATCCTACTAGAAAATTTCAAAGTGAAATAAAAAATATAATAAACACATCTTATAAATTATTTAATAAAAATAATTTTTATAATTATATAAATGATAATCCTAAAATTCCGATAATGAATGGACTTATTAAACTCCACAAAATAGATAAGCCAATTAGACCTTTGATAAATTTTATAAATGCTCCATCTTACAAAATATCAAAAATTATAGCCAATATTCTTAAGGATAAAGTAAAACATAATAATAGTTATACTATTAATAATTCAATTAATCTTATTGAACATTTAAATCATATTAATATAGATAAAAATACGAAATTGATATCCTTTGATATTAAAAATATGTATTTTAACATTCCTATCAAAGAGACTATTGAAATAATAAAATCTAAAATTTCTGAATATGAAAAAGATAAAAAATTAATTTTAGAAATTGTTAATACATTGAAATTAATATTAAATCAAAACTATTTTTCATATAATAATAAAATTTATAGACAGGAAGATGGTTTAGCTATGGGTTCCCCTTTATCCAGTATAATTTCTGAAATATTTTTACAAGAAATAGATAATAATATAAATGCAATTATAAAAAAGTATGATAAAAATGGACATTGGTTTAGATATGTGGATGATGGGTTATATGTATCAAATAATAATAATATTAATTTAATAAATATATTAGATGAAATAAATAAAATTAATAATAGTATCGATTTTACATATGAAATGGAAAATAATGGTAAAATAAATTTCCTAGATATCACAATTATTAGAAATGAAACGAGTTTAGAATATATGATTTATCGTAAACCTACATTAACCAATCAAATAATACCTAATTATTCCAACCATCCATATAATCAGAAAATGGCTGCTTTATATAATCTTCTTTACAGAATGAATAAAATTCCTATGAGCTATGAAAATAAAATGAGGGAAAAAAACATAATATACCAGATAGCCGTAGAAAATAGATACAAAAAGAAAACGGTAGATAAATTAAATTATAATATTTTACAAAAACAAATAAAAAATAATATTCATTACAATAGTAATAGTGTTAATAATAATACTGTATGGAGTACTTTTACTTACACTGGTTTTGAAATAAAAAATATTTCCAAATTATTTACTAATAAAAACATAAAAATTGCATATAGAACCAATAATAGAATAATAAATATAATTAACCATAATAATAATATAAATAGTAGGCCTATACATGAGAAAAATGGAGTATATAAATTAGAATGTGAATTTTGTAATAAGGTTTATATAGGACAAACAAAGAAAAAATTAAAAGAAAGGTATAAAGAACATTTTAATGCTTTTTTAAAACCAAATATATATAAGTCTAATTTCGCAACACATTGTATTAATAATAATCATATGTTTCCTAATATAAATAATATGAAAATTATAAAAGAAGTAAATAAAGGGTTAAAAATGAACGTATGTGAAGCATTTGAAATTTACAAACATAATATTAATAACAAATTAATAGATGAACAAATTCAAATACGTTCTAAATACCATACTTTGTTCAATGTATATAATGTTGTGGCAGCAGTGGAGTAGGTTTGGCAATATTGTAATAGATTTGGCAACTGTGTATTGCTTTATCTCGTAGCTTCATGTTTGTTAGACAGTTTGTTTTATCATTCTTAATATTGTAACTCCTGAAGATGTTGGTAATGTAAGCCAACGAAAAGCTTAGAGTTTATTGTTCAATAAATTAAATATTCCTGTATTTGTGTGTATTATTTGATCTTAAAAATATTCTAACAGGAAAACACATTTGATATTCTACATATTTGCCTTACAAGGTTTGTTTGTGTATAAGTGGTGTGTTTAGGTTATATTTTTTTTTTTTCCTTGCTTTTATATTGTATTTTGTTTTATACTTTGTGTTTATTAATTGTGTGTTAATTTACTAGATTTTATACTGATTTATAATATGTTTTCTGCTAATATTTGTAATGCTGCTTCAACAAAAGATTTAAATAGGTTTGAAAAATGTAAAATCCAATTAATGAATGTTAATTGCAATATTTATTTTAATAAGCAATGCATTATAAATCATATAATTCCAAAATATGCCAAAACTATAATTAGGAATAAAAGTGTTACTGCACAAAAAACTTGCAAACAGGCAGAAAAATTATGGGTGAAAAATGAAATAAAAAATTTATATAAAAAGAAAAATATTTTGACAAATGAATTATATAAATTACATTTAAGGTTGGCTTATTTTATGCATAATTTGAAATGGGAAGAAAAATATAATAAAATAATAACACATGTAAATCAGATTAGAACTATAAAAATAAACAATATAAATAAAAAACTTGAGAATTTGAAATTTGAATATAAAAGAAATGAAGAAATTATAGTTAAATATCATAGTTTTCATCCTAATGTAGTTAATCTATCACAAGTTACATTTAATAGTAGTGAACTAAAAATTTTAGAAAATAATAAAGTTAACTTAAAGAGAAATATTATGAAAGACATTAATAATGTCATAATGGATACTGAATTGGCTATTAGTAAATTAGATGATAATATACAGGAAGATACTAGGATTGCAGCAAGTTATGAATTAAAGAAAATTATTAAAAACAGTGAGGTTAATGTTTCATACAAGAAAAAATATTCAGAAATTATTAATATTAAACAAAAATTACAATATAATAATTTAATTGCGGTTAAAGCAGACAAAAGTAATGCTATTGTTATAATTAATCAAAATGAACATATTGCCAAAACAGAAAAATATATAAATGAAAATAAATTTTGTATTTTAGATAAAGATCCTACTAGAAAATTTCAAAGTGAAATAAAAAATATAATAAACACATCTTATAAATTATTTAATAAAAATAATTTTTATAATTATATAAATGATAATCCTAAAATTCCGATAATGAATGGACTTATTAAACTCCACAAAATAGATAAGCCAATTAGACCTTTGATAAATTTTATAAATGCTCCATCTTACAAAATATCAAAAATTATAGCCAATATTCTTAAGGATAAAGTAAAACATAATAATAGTTATACTATTAATAATTCAATTAATCTTATTGAACATTTAAATCATATTAATATAGATAAAAATACGAAATTGATATCCTTTGATATTAAAAATATGTATTCTAACATTCCTATCAAAGAGACTATTGAAATAATAAAATCTAAAATTTCTGAATATGAAAAAGATAAAAAATTAATTTTAGAAATTGTTAATACATTGAAATTAATATTAAATCAAAACTATTTTTCATATAATAATAAAATTTATAGACAGGAAGATGGTTTAGCTATGGGTTCCCCTTTATCCAGTATAATTTCTGAAATATTTTTACAAGAAATAGATAATAATATAAATGCAATTATAAAAAAGTATGATAAAAATGGACATTGGTTTAGATATGTGGATGATGGGTTATATGTATCAAATAATAATAATATTAATTTAATAAATATATTAGATGAAATAAATAAAATTAATAATAGTATCGATTTTACATATGAAATGGAAAATAATGGTAAAATAAATTTCCTAGATATCACAATTATTAGAAATGAAACGAGTTTAGAATATATGATTTATCGTAAACCTACATTAACCAATCAAATAATACCTAATTATTCCAACCATCCATATAATCAGAAAATGGCTGCTTTATATAATCTTCTTTACAGAATGAATAAAATTCCTATGAGCTATGAAAATAAAATGAGGGAAAAAAACATAATATACCAGATAGCCGTAGAAAATAGATACAAAAAGAAAACGGTAGATAAATTAAATTATAATATTTTACAAAAACAAATAAAAAATAATATTCATTACAATAGTAATAGTGTTAATAATAATACTGTATGGAGTACTTTTACTTACACTGGTTTTGAAATAAAAAATATTTCCAAATTATTTACTAATAAAAACATAAAAATTGCATATAGAACCAATAATAGAATAATAAATATAATTAACCATAATAATAATATAAATAGTAGGCCTATACATGAGAAAAATGGAGTATATAAATTAGAATGTGAATTTTGTAATAAGGTTTATATAGGACAAACAAAGAAAAAATTAAAAGAAAGGTATAAAGAACATTTTAATGCTTTTTTAAAACCAAATATATATAAGTCTAATTTCGCAACACATTGTATTAATAATAATCATATGTTTCCTAATATAAATAATATGAAAATTATAAAAGAAGTAAATAAAGGGTTAAAAATGAACGTATGTGAAGCATTTGAAATTTACAAACATAATATTAATAACAAATTAATAGATGAACAAATTCAAATACGTTCTAAATACCATACTTTGTTCAATGTATATAATGTTGTGGCAGCAGTGGAGTAGGTTTGGCAATATTGTAATAGATTTGGCAACTGTGTATTGCTTTATCTCGTAGCTTCATGTTTGTTAGACAGTTTGTTTTATCATTCTTAATATTGTAACTCCTGAAGATGTTGGTAATGTAAGCCAACGAAAAGCTTAGAGTTTATTGTTCAATAAATTAAATATTCCTGTATTTGTGTGTATTATTTGATCTTAAAAATATTCTAACAGGAAAACACATTTGATATTCTACATATTTGCCTTACAAGGTTTGTTTGTGTATAAGTGGTGTGTTTAGGTTATATTTTTTTTTTTTTTCCTTGCTTTTATATTGTATTTTGTTTTATACTTTGTGTTTATTAATTGTGTGTTAATTTACTAGATTTTATACTGATTTATAATATGTTTTCTGCTAATATTTGTAATGCTGCTTCAACAAAAGATTTAAATAGGTTTGAAAAATGTAAAATCCAATTAATGAATGTTAATTGCAATATTTATTTTAATAAGCAATGCATTATAAATCATATAATTCCAAAATATGCCAAAACTATAATTAGGAATAAAAGTGTTACTGCACAAAAAACTTGCAAACAGGCAGAAAAATTATGGGTGAAAAATGAAATAAAAAATTTATATAAAAAGAAAAATATTTTGACAAATGAATTATATAAATTACATTTAAGGTTGGCTTATTTTATGCATAATTTGAAATGGGAAGAAAAATATAATAAAATAATAACACATGTAAATCAGATTAGAACTATAAAAATAAACAATATAAATAAAAAACTTGAGAATTTGAAATTTGAATATAAAAGAAATGAAGAAATTATAGTTAAATATCATAGTTTTCATCCTAATGTAGTTAATCTATCACAAGTTACATTTAATAGTAGTGAACTAAAAATTTTAGAAAATAATAAAGTTAACTTAAAGAGAAATATTATGAAAGACATTAATAATGTCATAATGGATACTGAATTGGCTATTAGTAAATTAGATGATAATATACAGGAAGATACTAGGATTGCAGCAAGTTATGAATTAAAGAAAATTATTAAAAACAGTGAGGTTAATGTTTCATACAAGAAAAAATATTCAGAAATTATTAATATTAAACAAAAATTACAATATAATAATTTAATTGCGGTTAAAGCAGACAAAAGTAATGCTATTGTTATAATTAATCAAAATGAACATATTGCCAAAACAGAAAAATATATAAATGAAAATAAATTTTGTATTTTAGATAAAGATCCTACTAGAAAATTTCAAAGTGAAATAAAAAATATAATAAACACATCTTATAAATTATTTAATAAAAATAATTTTTATAATTATATAAATGATAATCCTAAAATTCCGATAATGAATGGACTTATTAAACTCCACAAAATAGATAAGCCAATTAGACCTTTGATAAATTTTATAAATGCTCCATCTTACAAAATATCAAAAATTATAGCCAATATTCTTAAGGATAAAGTAAAACATAATAATAGTTATACTATTAATAATTCAATTAATCTTATTGAACATTTAAATCATATTAATATAGATAAAATACGAAATTGATATCCTTTGATATTAAAAATATGTATTCTAACATTCCTATCAAAGAGACTATTGAAATAATAAAATCTAAAATTTCTGAATATGAAAAAGATAAAAAATTAATTTTAGAAATTGTTAATACATTGAAATTAATATTAAATCAAAACTATTTTTCATATAATAATAAAATTTATAGACAGGAAGATGGTTTAGCTATGGGTTCCCCTTTATCCAGTATAATTTCTGAAATATTTTTACAAGAAATAGATAATAATATAAATGCAATTATAAAAAAGTATGATAAAAATGGACATTGGTTTAGATATGTGGATGATGGGTTATATGTATCAAATAATAATAATATTAATTTAATAAATATATTAGATGAAATAAATAAAATTAATAATAGTATCGATTTTACATATGAAATGGAAAATAATGGTAAAATAAATTTCCTAGATATCACAATTATTAGAAATGAAACGAGTTTAGAATATATGATTTATCGTAAACCTACATTAACCAATCAAATAATACCTAATTATTCCAACCATCCATATAATCAGAAAATGGCTGCTTTATATAATCTTCTTTACAGAATGAATAAAATTCCTATGAGCTATGAAAATAAAATGAGGGAAAAAAACATAATATACCAGATAGCCGTAGAAAATGGTTACAAAAAGAAAACGGTAGATAAATTAAATTATAATATTTTACAAAAACAAATAAAAAATAATATTCATTACAATAGTAATAGTGTTAATAATAATACTGTATGGAGTACTTTTACTTACACTGGTTTTGAAATAAAAAATATTTCCAAATTATTTACTAATAAAAACATAAAAATTGCATATAGAACCAATAATAGAATAATAAATATAATTAACCATAATAATAATATAAATAGTAGGCCTATACATGAGAAAAATGGAGTATATAAATTAGAATGTGAATTTTGTAATAAGGTTTATATAGGACAAACAAAGAAAAAATTAAAAGAAAGGTATAAAGAACATTTTAATGCTTTTTTAAAACCAAATATATATAAGTCTAATTTCGCAACACATTGTATTAATAATAATCATATGTTTCCTAATATAAATAATATGAAAATTATAAAAGAAGTAAATAAAGGGTTAAAAATGAACGTATGTGAAGCATTTGAAATTTACAAACATAATATTAATAACAAATTAATAGATGAACAAATTCAAATACGTTCTAAATACCATACTTTGTTCAATGTATATAATGTTGTGGCAGCAGTGGAGTAGGTTTGGCAATATTGTAATAGATTTGGCAACTGTGTATTGCTTTATCTCGTAGCTTCATGTTTGTTAGACAGTTTGTTTTATCATTCTTAATATTGTAACTCCTGAAGATGTTGGTAATGTAAGCCAACGAAAAGCTTAGAGTTTATTGTTCAATAAATTAAATATTCCTGTATTTGTGTGTATTATTTGATCTTAAAAATATTCTAACAGGAAAACACATTTGATATTCTACATATTTGCCTTACAAGGTTTGTTTGTGTATAAGTGGTGTGTTTAGGTTATATTTTTTTTTTTTTTTTCCTTGCTTTTATATTGTATTTTGTTTTATACTTTGTGTTTATTAATTGTGTGTTAATTTACTAGATTTTATACTGATTTATAATATGTTTTCTGCTAATATTTGTAATGCTGCTTCAACAAAAGATTTAAATAGGTTTGAAAAATGTAAAATCCAATTAATGAATGTTAATTGCAATATTTATTTTAATAAGCAATGCATTATAAATCATATAATTCCAAAATATGCCAAAATTATAATTAGGAATAAAAGTGTTACTGCACAAAAAACTTGCAAACAGGCAGAAAAATTATGGGTGAAAAATGAAATAAAAAATTTATATAAAAAGAAAAATATTTTGACAAATGAATTATATAAATTACATTTAAGGTTGGCTTATTTTATGCATAATTTGAAATGGGAAGAAAAATATAATAAAATAATAACACATGTAAATCAGATTAGAACTATAAAAATAAACAATATAAATAAAAAACTTGAGAATTTGAAATTTGAATATAAAAGAAATGAAGAAATTATAGTTAAATATCATAGTTTTCATCCTAATGTAGTTAATCTATCACAAGTTACATTTAATAGTAGTGAACTAAAAATTTTAGAAAATAATAAAGTTAACTTAAAGAGAAATATTATGAAAGACATTAATAATGTCATAATGGATACTGAATTGGCTATTAGTAAATTAGATGATAATATACAGGAAGATACTAGGATTGCAGCAAGTTATGAATTAAAGAAAATTATTAAAAACAGTGAGGTTAATGTTTCATACAAGAAAAAATATTCAGAAATTATTAATATTAAACAAAAATTACAATATAATAATTTAATTGCGGTTAAAGCAGACAAAAGTAATGCTATTGTTATAATTAATCAAAATGAACATATTGCCAAAACAGAAAAATATATAAATGAAAATAAATTTTGTATTTTAGATAAAGATCCTACTAGAAAATTTCAAAGTGAAATAAAAAATATAATAAACACATCTTATAAATTATTTAATAAAAATAATTTTTATAATTATATAAATGATAATCCTAAAATTCCGATAATGAATGGACTTATTAAACTCCACAAAATAGATAAGCCAATTAGACCTTTGATAAATTTTATAAATGCTCCATCTTACAAAATATCAAAAATTATAGCCAATATTCTTAAGGATAAAGTAAAACATAATAATAGTTATACTATTAATAATTCAATTAATCTTATTGAACATTTAAATCATATTAATATAGATAAAAATACGAAATTGATATCCTTTGATATTAAAAATATGTATTCTAACATTCCTATCAAAGAGACTATTGAAATAATAAAATCTAAAATTTCTGAATATGAAAAAGATAAAAAATTAATTTTAGAAATTGTTAATACATTGAAATTAATATTAAATCAAAACTATTTTTCATATAATAATAAAATTTATAGACAGGAAGATGGTTTAGCTATGGGTTCCCCTTTATCCAGTATAATTTCTGAAATATTTTTACAAGAAATAGATAATAATATAAATGCAATTATAAAAAAGTATGATAAAAATGGACATTGGTTTAGATATGTGGATGATGGGTTATATGTATCAAATAATAATAATATTAATTTAATAAATATATTAGATGAAATAAATAAAATTAATAATAGTATCGATTTTACATATGAAATGGAAAATAATGGTAAAATAAATTTCCTAGATATCACAATTATTAGAAATGAAACGAGTTTAGAATATATGATTTATCGTAAACCTACATTAACCAATCAAATAATACCTAATTATTCCAACCATCCATATAATCAGAAAATGGCTGCTTTATATAATCTTCTTTACAGAATGAATAAAATTCCTATGAGCTATGAAAATAAAATGAGGGGAAAAAAAACATAATATACCAGATAGCCGTAGAAAATGGTTACAAAAAGAAAACGGTAGATAAATTAAATTATAATATTTTACAAAAACAAATAAAAAATAATATTCATTACAATAGTAATAGTGTTAATAATAATACTGTATGGAGTACTTTTACTTACACTGGTTTTGAAATAAAAAATATTTCCAAATTATTTACTAATAAAAACATAAAAATTGCATATAGAACCAATAATAGAATAATAAATATAATTAACCATAATAATAATATAAATAGTAGGCCTATACATGAGAAAAATGGAGTATATAAATTAGAATGTGAATTTTGTAATAAGGTTTATATAGGACAAACAAAGAAAAAATTAAAAGAAAGGTATAAAGAACATTTTAATGCTTTTTTAAAACCAAATATATATAAGTCTAATTTCGCAACACATTGTATTAATAATAATCATATGTTTCCTAATATAAATATTATGAAAATTATAAAAGAAGTAAATAAAGGGTTAAAAATGAACGTATGTGAAGCATTTGAAATTTACAAACATAATATTAATAACAAATTAATAGATGAACAAATTCAAATACGTTCTAAATACCATACTTTGTTCAATGTATATAATGTTGTGGCAGCAGTAGAGTAGGTTTGGCAATATTGTAATAGATTTGGCAACTGTGTATTGCTTTATCTCGTAGCTTCATGTTTGTTAGACAGTTTGTTTTATCATTCTTAATATTGTAACTCCTGAAGATGTTGGTAATGTAAGCCAACGAAAAGCTTAGAGTTTATTGTTCAATAAATTAAATATTCCTGTATTTGTGTGTATTATTTGATCTTAAAAATATTCTAACAGGAAAACACATTTGATATTCTACATATTTGCCTTACAAGGTTTGTTTGTGTATAAGTGGTGTGTTTAGGTTATATTTTTTTTTTTTCCTTGCTTTTATATTGTATTTTGTTTTATACTTTGTGTTTATTAATTGTGTGTTAATTTACTAGATTTTATACTGATTTATAATATGTTTTCTGCTAATATTTGTAATGCTGCTTCAACAAAAGATTTAAATAGGTTTGAAAAATGTAAAATCCAATTAATGAATGTTAATTGCAATATTTATTTTAATAAGCAATGCATTATAAATCATATAATTCCAAAATATGCCAAAATTATAATTAGGAATAAAAGTGTTACTGCACAAAAAACTTGCAAACCGGCAGAAAAATTATGGGTGAAAAATGAAATAAAAAATTTATATAAAAAGAAAAATATTTTGACAAATGAATTATATAAATTACATTTAAGGTTGGCTTATTTTATGCATAATTTGAAATGGGAAGAAAAATATAATAAAATAATAACACATGTAAATCAGATTAGAACTATAAAAATAAACAATATAAATAAAAAACTTGAGAATTTGAAATTTGAATATAAAAGAAATGAAGAAATTATAGTTAAATATCATAGTTTTCATCCTAATGTAGTTAATCTATCACAAGTTACATTTAATAGTAGTGAACTAAAAATTTTAGAAAATAATAAAGTTAACTTAAAGAGAAATATTATGAAAGACATTAATAATGTCATAATGGATACTGAATTGGCTATTAGTAAATTAGATGATAATATACAGGAAGATACTAGGATTGCAGCAAGTTATGAATTAAAGAAAATTATTAAAAACAGTGAGGTTAATGTTTCATACAAGAAAAAATATTCAGAAATTATTAATATTAAACAAAAATTACAATATAATAATTTAATTGCGGTTAAAGCAGACAAAAGTAATGCTATTGTTATAATTAATCAAAATGAACATATTGCCAAAACAGAAAAATATATAAATGAAAATAAATTTTGTATTTTAGATAAAGATCCTACTAGAAAATTTCAAAGTGAAATAAAAAATATAATAAACACATCTTATAAATTATTTAATAAAAATAATTTTTATAATTATATAAATGATAATCCTAAAATTCCGATAATGAATGGACTTATTAAACTCCACAAAATAGATAAGCCAATTAGACCTTTGATAAATTTTATAAATGCTCCATCTTACAAAATATCAAAAATTATAGCCAATATTCTTAAGGATAAAGTAAAACATAATAATAGTTATACTATTAATAATTCAATTAATCTTATTGAACATTTAAATCATATTAATATAGATAAAAATACGAAATTGATATCCTTTGATATTAAAAATATGTATTCTAACATTCCTATCAAAGAGACTATTGAAATAATAAAATCTAAAATTTCTGAATATGAAAAAGATAAAAAATTAATTTTAGAAATTGTTAATACATTGAAATTAATATTAAATCAAAACTATTTTTCATATAATAATAAAATTTATAGACAGGAAGATGGTTTAGCTATGGGTTCCCCTTTATCCAGTATAATTTCTGAAATATTTTTACAAGAAATAGATAATAATATAAATGCAATTATAAAAAAGTATGATAAAAATGGACATTGGTTTAGATATGTGGATGATGGGTTATATGTATCAAATAATAATAATATTAATTTAATAAATATATTAGATGAAATAAATAAAATTAATAATAGTATCGATTTTACATATGAAATGGAAAATAATGGTAAAATAAATTTCCTAGATATCACAATTATTAGAAATGAAACGAGTTTAGAATATATGATTTATCGTAAACCTACATTAACCAATCAAATAATACCTAATTATTCCAACCATCCATATAATCAGAAAATGGCTGCTTTATATAATCTTCTTTACAGAATGAATAAAATTCCTATGAGCTATGAAAATAAAATGAGGGAAAAAACATAATATACCAGATAGCCGTAGAAAATGGTTACAAAAAGAAAACGGTAGATAAATTAAATTATAATATTTTACAAAAACAAATAAAAAATAATATTCATTACAATAGTAATAGTGTTAATAATAATACTGTATGGAGTACTTTTACTTACACTGGTTTTGAAATAAAAAATATTTCCAAATTATTTACTAATAAAAACATAAAAATTGCATATAGAACCAATAATAGAATAATAAATATAATTAACCATAATAATAATATAAATAGTAGGCCTATACATGAGAAAAATGGAGTATATAAATTAGAATGTGAATTTTGTAATAAGGTTTATATAGGACAAACAAAGAAAAAATTAAAAGAAAGGTATAAAGAACATTTTAATGCTTTTTTAAAACCAAATATATATAAGTCTAATTTCGCAACACATTGTATTAATAATAATCATATGTTTCCTAATATAAATAATATGAAAATTATAAAAGAAGTAAATAAAGGGTTAAAAATGAACGTATGTGAAGCATTTGAAATTTACAAACATAATATTAATAACAAATTAATAGATGAACAAATTCAAATACGTTCTAAATACCATACTTTGTTCAATGTATATAATGTTGTGGCAGCAGTGGAGTAGGTTTGGCAATATTGTAATAGATTTGGCAACTGTGTATTGCTTTATCTCGTAGCTTCATGTTTGTTAGACAGTTTGTTTTATCATTCTTAATATTGTAACTCCTGAAGATGTTGGTAATGTAAGCCAACGAAAAGCTTAGAGTTTATTGTTCAATAAATTAAATATTCCTGTATTTGTGTGTATTATTTGATCTTAAAAATATTCTAACAGGAAAACACATTTGATATTCTACATATTTGCCTTACAAGGTTTGTTTGTGTATAAGTGGTGTGTTTAGGTTATATTTTTTTTTTTTTTTCCTTGCTTTTATATTGTATTTTGTTTTATACTTTGTGTTTATTAATTGTGTGTTAATTTACTAGATTTTATACTGATTTATAATATGTTTTCTGCTAATATTTGTAATGCTGCTTCAACAAAAGATTTAAATAGGTTTGAAAAATGTAAAATCCAATTAATGAATGTTAATTGCAATATTTATTTTAATAAGCAATGCATTATAAATCATATAATTCCAAAATATGCCAAAATTATAATTAGGAATAAAAGTGTTACTGCACAAAAAACTTGCAAACAGGCAGAAAAATTATGGGTGAAAAATGAAATAAAAAATTTATATAAAAAGAAAAATATTTTGACAAATGAATTATATAAATTACATTTAAGGTTGGCTTATTTTATGCATAATTTGAAATGGGAAGAAAAATATAATAAAATAATAACACATGTAAATCAGATTAGAACTATAAAAATAAACAATATAAATAAAAAACTTGAGAATTTGAAATTTGAATATAAAAGAAATGAAGAAATTATAGTTAAATATCATAGTTTTCATCCTAATGTAGTTAATCTATCACAAGTTACATTTAATAGTAGTGAACTAAAAATTTTAGAAAATAATAAAGTTAACTTAAAGAGAAATATTATGAAAGACATTAATAATGTCATAATGGATACTGAATTGGCTATTAGTAAATTAGATGATAATATACAGGAAGATACTAGGATTGCAGCAAGTTATGAATTAAAGAAAATTATTAAAAACAGTGAGGTTAATGTTTCATACAAGAAAAAATATTCAGAAATTATTAATATTAAACAAAAATTACAATATAATAATTTAATTGCGGTTAAAGCAGACAAAAGTAATGCTATTGTTATAATTAATCAAAATGAACATATTGCCAAAACAGAAAAATATATAAATGAAAATAAATTTTGTATTTTAGATAAAGATCCTACTAGAAAATTTCAAAGTGAAATAAAAAATATAATAAACACATCTTATAAATTATTTAATAAAAATAATTTTTATAATTATATAAATGATAATCCTAAAATTCCGATAATGAATGGACTTATTAAACTCCACAAAATAGATAAGCCAATTAGACCTTTGATAAATTTTATAAATGCTCCATCTTACAAAATATCAAAAATTATAGCCAATATTCTTAAGGATAAAGTAAAACATAATAATAGTTATACTATTAATAATTCAATTAATCTTATTGAACATTTAAATCATATTAATATAGATAAAAATACGAAATTGATATCCTTTGATATTAAAAATATGTATTCTAACATTCCTATCAAAGAGACTATTGAAATAATAAAATCTAAAATTTCTGAATATGAAAAAGATAAAAAATTAATTTTAGAAATTGTTAATACATTGAAATTAATATTAAATCAAAACTATTTTTCATATAATAATAAAATTTATAGACAGGAAGATGGTTTAGCTATGGGTTCCCCTTTATCCAGTATAATTTCTGAAATATTTTTACAAGAAATAGATAATAATATAAATGCAATTATAAAAAAGTATGATAAAAATGGACATTGGTTTAGATATGTGGATGATGGGTTATATGTATCAAATAATAATAATATTAATTTAATAAATATATTAGATGAAATAAATAAAATTAATAATAGTATCGATTTTACATATGAAATGGAAAATAATGGTAAAATAAATTTCCTAGATATCACAATTATTAGAAATGAAACGAGTTTAGAATATATGATTTATCGTAAACCTACATTAACCAATCAAATAATACCTAATTATTCCAACCATCCATATAATCAGAAAATGGCTGCTTTATATAATCTTCTTTACAGAATGAATAAAATTCCTATGAGCTATGAAAATAAAATGAGGGAAAAAAACATAATATACCAGATAGCCGTAGAAAATGGTTACAAAAAGAAAACGGTAGATAAATTAAATTATAATATTTTACAAAAACAAATAAAAAATAATATTCATTACAATAGTAATAGTGTTAATAATAATACTGTATGGAGTACTTTTACTTACACTGGTTTTGAAATAAAAAATATTTCCAAATTATTTACTAATAAAAACATAAAAATTGCATATAGAACCAATAATAGAATAATAAATATAATTAACCATAATAATAATATAAATAGTAGGCCTATACATGAGAAAAATGGAGTATATAAATTAGAATGTGAATTTTGTAATAAGGTTTATATAGGACAAACAAAGAAAAAATTAAAAGAAAGGTATAAAGAACATTTTAATGCTTTTTTAAAACCAAATATATATAAGTCTAATTTCGCAACACATTGTATTAATAATAATCATATGTTTCCTAATATAAATAATATGGAAATTATAAAAGAAGTAAATAAAGGGTTAAAAATGAACGTATGTGAAGCATTTGAAATTTACAAACATAATATTAATAACAAATTAATAGATGAACAAATTCAAATACGTTCTAAATACCATACTTTGTTCAATGTATATAATGTTGTGGCAGCAGTGGAGTAGGTTTGGCAATATTGTAATAGATTTGGCAACTGTGTATTGCTTTATCTCGTAGCTTCATGTTTGTTAGACAGTTTGTTTTATCATTCTTAATATTGTAACTCCTGAAGATGTTGGTAATGTAAGCCAACGAAAAGCTTAGAGTTTATTGTTCAATAAATTAAATATTCCTGTATTTGTGTGTATTATTTGATCTTAAAAATATTCTAACAGGAAAACACATTTGATATTCTACATATTTGCCTTACAAGGTTTGTTTGTGTATAAGTGGTGTGTTTAGGTTATATATTTTTTTTTTTTCCTTGCTTTTATATTGTATTTTGTTTTATACTTTGTGTTTATTAATTGTGTGTTAATTTACTAGATTTTATACTGATTTATAATATGTTTTCTGCTAATATTTGTAATGCTGCTTCAACAAAAGATTTAAATAGGTTTGAAAAATGTAAAATCCAATTAATGAATGTTAATTGCAATATTTATTTTAATAAGCAATGCATTATAAATCATATAATTCCAAAATATGCCAAAATTATAATTAGGAATAAAAGTGTTACTGCACAAAAAACTTGCAAACAGGCAGAAAAATTATGGGTGAAAAATGAAATAAAAAATTTATATAAAAAGAAAAATATTTTGACAAATGAATTATATAAATTACATTTAAGGTTGGCTTATTTTATGCATAATTTGAAATGGGAAGAAAAATATAATAAAATAATAACACATGTAAATCAGATTAGAACTATAAAAATAAACAATATAAATAAAAAACTTGAGAATTTGAAATTTGAATATAAAAGAAATGAAGAAATTATAGTTAAATATCATAGTTTTCATCCTAATGTAGTTAATCTATCACAAGTTACATTTAATAGTAGTGAACTAAAAATTTTAGAAAATAATAAAGTTAACTTAAAGAGAAATATTATGAAAGACATTAATAATGTCATAATGGATACTGAATTGGCTATTAGTAAATTAGATGATAATATACAGGAAGATACTAGGATTGCAGCAAGTTATGAATTAAAGAAAATTATTAAAAACAGTGAGGTTAATGTTTCATACAAGAAAAAATATTCAGAAATTATTAATATTAAACAAAAATTACAATATAATAATTTAATTGCGGTTAAAGCAGACAAAAGTAATGCTATTGTTATAATTAATCAAAATGAACATATTGCCAAAACAGAAAAATATATAAATGAAAATAAATTTTGTATTTTAGATAAAGATCCTACTAGAAAATTTCAAAGTGAAATAAAAAATATAATAAACACATCTTATAAATTATTTAATAAAAATAATTTTTATAATTATATAAATGATAATCCTAAAATTCCGATAATGAATGGACTTATTAAACTCCACAAAATAGATAAGCCAATTAGACCTTTGATAAATTTTATAAATGCTCCATCTTACAAAATATCAAAAATTATAGCCAATATTCTTAAGGATAAAGTAAAACATAATAATAGTTATACTATTAATAATTCAATTAATCTTATTGAACATTTAAATCATATTAATATAGATAAAAATACGAAATTGATATCCTTTGATATTAAAAATATGTATTCTAACATTCCTATCAAAGAGACTATTGAAATAATAAAATCTATAATTTCTGAATATGAAAAAGATAAAAAATTAATTTTAGAAATTGTTAATACATTGAAATTAATATTAAATCAAAACTATTTTTCATATAATAATAAAATTTATAGACAGGAAGATGGTTTAGCTATGGGTTCCCCTTTATCCAGTATAATTTCTGAAATATTTTTACAAGAAATAGATAATAATATAAATGCAATTATAAAAAAGTATGATAAAAATGGACATTGGTTTAGATATGTGGATGATGGGTTATATGTATCAAATAATAATAATATTAATTTAATAAATATATTAGATGAAATAAATAAAATTAATAATAGTATCGATTTTACATATGAAATGGAAAATAATGGTAAAATAAATTTCCTAGATATCACAATTATTAGAAATGAAACGAGTTTAGAATATATGATTTATCGTAAACCTACATTAACCAATCAAATAATACCTAATTATTCCAACCATCCATATAATCAGAAAATGGCTGCTTTATATAATCTTCTTTACAGAATGAATAAAATTCCTATGAGCTATGAAAATAAAATGAGGGAAAAAAACATAATATACCAGATAGCCGTAGAAAATGGTTACAAAAAGAAAACGGTAGATAAATTAAATTATAATATTTTACAAAAACAAATAAAAAATAATATTCATTACAATAGTAATAGTGTTAATAATAATACTGTATGGAGTACTTTTACTTACACTGGTTTTGAAATAAAAAATATTTCCAAATTATTTACTAATAAAAACATAAAAATTGCATATAGAACCAATAATAGAATAATAAATATAATTAACCATAATAATAATATAAATAGTAGGCCTATACATGAGAAAAATGGAGTATATAAATTAGAATGTGAATTTTGTAATAAGGTTTATATAGGACAAACAAAGAAAAAATTAAAAGAAAGGTATAAAGAACATTTTAATGCTTTTTTAAAACCAAATATATATAAGTCTAATTTCGCAACACATTGTATTAATAATAATCATATGTTTCCTAATATAAATAATATGAAAATTATAAAAGAAGTAAATAAAGGGTTAAAAATGAACGTATGTGAAGCATTTGAAATTTACAAACATAATATTAATAACAAATTAATAGATGAACAAATTCAAATACGTTCTAAATACCATACTTTGTTCAATGTATATAATGTTGTGGCAGCAGTGGAGTAGGTTTGGCAATATTGTAATAGATTTGGCAACTGTGTATTGCTTTATCTCGTAGCTTCATGTTTGTTAGACAGTTTGTTTTATCATTCTTAATATTGTAACTCCTGAAGATGTTGGTAATGTAAGCCAACGAAAAGCTTAGAGTTTATTGTTCAATAAATTAAATATTCCTGTATTTGTGTGTATTATTTGATCTTAAAAATATTCTAACAGGAAAACACATTTGATATTCTATATATATATATATATATATATATATATATATATATATATATATATATATATATATATATACGGTAACATTACAAATTCAAGTTTTAAGTTTAAAGATATAATAACGATGATTTTTAGTATTTATAAATCACATCAATATATTTTAATTAACATAAGTAACAACTACATTAGAGTCTCGATAATTCGAGGTCGATGGGACCGAGACCTCCTCAGATTATCGACAACTTGGATTACTCAGAAATACGTTCCTGTGCATTAGAAAAAATGGGAGTTTTAATGAACTCTAACACTATAATTAAAAATACATTAAATATGTTTCTTACAGAACTTTATATGAACATTTCTTGGAATCCCGACTCATTTCCTTTGGATATTCATACAAATATTTCTTGGAAGCCCTACTCATTTCACTTGCATACAGTATTGATATAAAGATATCTTGGAAGCCCGACTCATTTTCCTTGCATACCTTATTGATATAAATATTTCTTGGAAGTCCTACTCATAATTTTCTTTCAAATTGATAATATATGCTCAGATTTAATTAGAGTCGAATCTCGAAAAATCAGGGCTTGGAATTTCGAGTCTCTACTGTATTATTTAATAATATAAGGACCTAAAAATAATAATTGTAGATAGTAAATCAATTTGTCTGTATTAATAAACAAACAATGCAAACCTGTCTCTTATTTTATGTTCAAATTGTCTACAGTGTTAACACTCACACTAACTTTAACTTTATATTTTATATATTGTTTTAACACCTACCATGTAAGAGGATTCTTGGACAATAGAAATCAAGTTTCGTCTGGAATAAATGAAAGTACTTTCAGTTTTAGGTTGCCTGTAACGTTTTGAAATATATACTGAGAGTTTCCTTTCATAGACGTATCAAATAAGATTCATCGTTTAAGAATATAGGTAGTAATAATTTTTATAAAAGGATTTTCAGGTGTGTGCACTGTGTGTAAAATATATTGTTTTCAGCATCAGTTTTGGTTTCAATACTTTAATCTGCTTAGTAGTCAATATGTATTTTTCAAATAATTACTTTTTTAAAAAAATACATGATTACAAATCTTGTAACCTTGTCTGAGACAAATCTTTTGTTATGTTTATATCCCAGTTGATTTTAAACATGCTTTCATCTCAGTTGCCATTAGATACGTTTTTTGTGTTTTAAAAAGCAATGATACTTCCTGTGAAATCATTTCTTGGAATCTCAGTCAATCAAAACTAAATATTAGAAGCACAAGGAGACAATGACTATGGATACATAAAATACTAAGAATGGCAGAAACCTACAATTATTATCAAACCGATTTTCCTAGAGCTTGCTAGAAACGTAAAAGTTATATAACAACTTTATTCCTAATTAAACTTTTTTTAAAAGATATCCCTGTTATTCAAATATACAACATTTGGATACGCACGTACGAGTTATAGTTATAGCAGTTACCGTACTGAAAGAAACATGTCCGTAATTCTTGATCGGTTATTGTGAGTAAAGAACTGCGATCCATTGACCAATCAGCATCCCCTTTGATGAACACAATTTTTGTAATGCACATTAAACAATACTGGGTTTTCACGAGGTAAAAATATTTTTTAAGGAATTAAAGTCGGACGCTTGTCGTCCATTCAAACCGCGAACACTGCACGGGCCGATCGATCAGTACCTGCCTGAATCAATTTGCCATTACCGTGTCAAACAGCTCGCTCGTCCTAATGCCAGTTTGGTTTTTAAATTCAAAAGCCACAGTAACGAAGTGTAAGGACAATAAAATACTCTATCATTTTAAATGCAATTTACATTTTTTATGTCGTTAATTCAAAAAGAACGCATGTAAAACCCTTATAATCATTGTTTAATGTGACATTGCCTTTCATTGGATCAGTTTCTACCTCCTTATTTTTTAATAAAACTTATCAAATAGCTGCTTCATATTCTGTAAGAATCTCTGGAATTAACACCATGTTAAGTTTTCTTTGAACAATCTTTAGTCTCTTTTTAGTTGAGGAAATTTAGCTAAATTGTTTTGAAGGTTACGAATCCGGATGGGAGTAAAGGTATCGAAGTGGGGTTTTTTGCAAAAGGTTCGTGGTGTTATGTAGAAAAAAATGTAATTTTCTTGCATTTGGTACAATATAAAAAATGCATTTTTCGGAGTTCATAAAAAATTGCATAAAACGCATTTAAAATGCATTTTCGAATGGTGTATCGATTTATAACCTCGATATTCGTTCTCAGCGTCCTCAAAAACCCCTAGAAATAATTTTTATGTACTTTTAATAAAAAAAAAAAAAAAATTAAAATGCATTTTTTTGGAGTGCATAAAAAGAATGTATAAAACGCATTTAAACTGCCTTTTCGAATGATGTATCGACTTATAAACTCGATGTTAGTTCTCAGCGTCCTCAAAAACCCCTAGAAATAGGTTTTATGTACTTTTAATAACAAAATTTAAAAATGCATATAAAAAATGCATTATATGCATTTTTAACCCTTTTTATTGCATTTGTACCGATTGCAAGAAAACTACATTTTTTCTACACAACACCACGAACATTTTGCAAAAAACGCCACTTCGATACCTTTACTCCCATCCTGATTCGTAACTTTTAACTAATTATCCTCGACTATTTAATCTATATTCCAACTCGATTTAATAAGACTATTTCAAATCAAATGGCGAGTAATAAGTTTTGTCGTACTAATCCTCAAACTAATTGCGGCTACAGATTTGAGTTTATGAGTATGTACAATGTAAATACAAATTTTAAAATTAGGATATGGCAATTTTTTTAAAACCTATATTGTGACTTTTTGTGCAATTTTCAACATATTTTCTTTCATTGTATAATTTTAGACTGTTCAATCATTACTAGAACCTAAGTATTCTTTATAAGTTACAGTATTTCTAATAAACTAAATGCTTCAATTTCTAAATCAGATCCAATTAAATTCTTCCTATTAGCTCAAACTCTCCTGATATATATATATATATATATATATATATATATATATATATATATCTTGTAAAAATTTTCAAAGGGTAATAAAATACGTTTTTATTCATTCAATCAAGATCAAATACATTTTTGTAATTTTCGTTAATAGCAATTGACGTTAATAAAGTTTTTTCAAATATTTCTATAATAATTATATTATAAAAATTAAGGGGTCTATCCAGTTTCGAACTCTGAATCTTCATGTTCAAAGTCTAGCGCTCCTTGTCACTGCGCCAACTTTTCAACACTAAGAAATGAATTTCTCAAATATGCATATTTCCCCCTTATTCTGATTGTCGGTGAAACCTCCATTATACAACCTTAAACTGTTGCCATGGTTACCACAAACTATCATAAAGAGTGCTGTTGGGGTCAAAAGGAATGAAGCGAATAAAATAAAAACAAACTGGAAATCAGCGAACAATGATACATTTTTTCCTTTACCTGAGTAGGAATTTACTTTAAAAAATACTTATTTAGCTACACAACACAAAAAATGAAATTATTTCACAAACATCGTTTATTAAAATAGAATATTTACATACACAATTTAATTGTCCACCGTCTAAATGTAAAAATGAAACCTTATCTCCAAAAGTTTTACTTTTTCTTTTCTGACGTCACATGATCAATTTAAGACAATTATATCTGAACAAAGTTTTCTCTGCCAGACACATGGAGTGAGTAATTTAATTTTTACGTAAAAGCACGTGTGGAACATTCAGTTATATGTGTTAATGCTGAATGCTCACCCCCAAACATTAAAAAAATAAAATATTTTATCTGAAAAATTAATACCTCCAGTGCATTATTTTTATACTAAAATTACCTTTATATTTACGAAAAAATAAAGTTTTTTCTTGTTTTTCGAACGTATTTAGAGTTACCGAAGGTGAATATAAGTTTTTAAGAAACATATTGCAATTTACAATGATTAAACAAAATATGTGTGCACTTAAAACACGAAATCGTCAATTAGAGCGTCTTAACATTAAACATATAGCAAACACTAAGCAAGATCTCATTGCTATAGCACTTAATTATAAATATTGAGCTGGTAAAACTATAACTCATAACAAACCTAATATAATATGAATATTCTGGGGAATAATGAAGTAAATAATGATTAATGAAATTATATAAATGATATGGATATTTGTTGCAAGACGGTGGAATTTTAAATCATCGTTTCACATATCAATTTTATCTGTATCAACCGTTGTTAAACAATGGTTGATAATTACGTTGATAAAAAAATATGAAATACTATGAAAATTAAAGTAAACAGTCATTTAAAGTACCGTATACAATTAAGAAGTGTCTGTGGGCAGTATATATATATATTTATATATATATATATATATATATATATATATATATATATATGTAGTTATGCAACACTGTTTTCTTGGATTTCACCTATGTACTTAAACAAAAATCTTAACAAAATTCTTGTTTAAGTACATAAGTGATAGTGATATATATATATATATATATATATATCCTATATAATCTAATTAGTTTTTAATTAATTTACTACTTTGGGCTTCTCTTGGCCAAAAAAGCTACATATTTATATTTTTCAGCAGACGCGTTTCGCACTAGATAAGTGCATTGTTCAATGCCGTGAGTCACGCACAAGACGGTTGCTCAGGTGTGTTTTGTGGGTGTGAGTCTGTGGAGCATTGGTATTCTGTGGTGTATTATTGTTCCTAGAGTAATTGTTAACTATGTTAAATAATACCCCAGTAAACAAAAACTATTTTATCAAATCAAAAGTTAAACCTTTTTTCGTAAGAGTAAATAATTTTCCTAGAGATCAAACACTGCACCTCAGCTGTATGAGTTTTCTTACGGTTCGGCCTTAATTGATCCAATGCAACTCTTTCTGTTACCTAAGCGGTGGCTTATTTCTGTACTATCCTGATGTTTAAACAAATTTTATATTTTACTTCCTTGAATACAGTGTTACGCCTTGAAGGAATCCATAATCGAAGCACATCATGGTATTAGTGCTTTTAGTAACACATATCAGAGGGAAATATTTATTCTATCTTTATTATACCCTACTTCTCATACACGGGAGAAGTATATTTTCCAAAAATGGAATTTTCTCCCAGGCTAAGTTCCAATCCCCTATCTGTTTTCACTATTCACTGTTTATATATTTGATGGACATAATTTCAATAAATTTCACTCTTGGTTTATTTAATAAAACAATGAAGTAGAGGAATAAATTAGATTCCTCACAATAATATTTTAAAGTTAATCGTATATAGTGTTAAACCGCCGCTTGCAACAAGCATAAATGTGCAGGGAAGCCTTGTGTTCTGTTAGATTAATTTCCAGTCCTGGTTAGTAATTACCAATAACAGGTAACTACTATCCCCAAGGACAATTTTCAGGTCAGATAGCTTCAGTAATTGTTTTAATCACAACGCCCTTGAGGCAACACTAAAACGTGGCCAATAGTATTACCTTTTTATACGAACTTAGGCAAATATAAGGGACTAAAATTATGTAATTATGGGTATTTATTATTGAAGAAGTTTTTTAAATGTATAGAACTGAAGTTCACTAGAACTTATAATTTTTCTAGTTAAGAAAAGGATTTTTATTTTACTATAGGGAATAGTAAAATATTTGATCGGTATTTCAAAAACATTGTTCGTTCCATTAAAGCTTAAATATGAAAATTCAACTTCTGTAAGTATTTAGAAAAACCTAAGACGTAACTTAGTCAAAACCTTATCTCTGTTGTTATTTCAGTGTATTTGAATATTTTAAAGCATTGACATATATATATATATATATATATATATATATATATATATATATATATATATATATATATATTAAAAACAACTAAGGTTATTCAAATACAAGGATTATTTATAAATTTATATTCATATAAAATATGTTTTCTTGTATAATAATTAAAACAACTAAGGTTATTCAAATACAAGAATTATTTATTAATTTATATTCCAATATATTTATATTTAGAATATAATTTAATAAATAATTCTTGTATTTGAATAGTCTTAGTTGTTTTTAATTCTTATATAAGAACACACATTATATTTATAGGCCTATATAATTACAAAATACGTTTCCTTGTTTAATAATTTAAAACAACATAGGTTATTCAAATACAAAAATATTTATTAATTTATATCCAAAGCTTTTCGTTGGTAAACAGTACCAACATCATCAGGAATGAAAACTATATTGCTTACATTATTGTAATTTTCATTCCTGATGATGTTGGTACTGTTAGCCAACGAAAAGCTTTGGATATAAATTAATAAATATTCTTGTATTTGAATAACCTATGTTGTTTTAAATATATATATATATATATATATACAAAACCAATGAGAGCCTATATAAATAAGAGATATAAATGTATATCTCTTGTTCCAGCTCTGTAGTTAAATTTTGTTTTTCTGTTTTTGTTAGTATTCTATATTTTTTTGTCTTTCGTGATCACCACATAACTCGGTAACCCGGTTGTTTAGATATCTATAGAACTTTGATTACTTATATTTCAAAACCCCGACAATAGACTCAATTTTACCACTGATTGTTTAGGACTGGCTCCTTTAGTTGAAAATATGGTTTTACAGTGGGGCAATATGACCATTACTATATTTCACCTGCCTAATACGTATTACAATAGTTTATAATTTTCACAGGATGGATCTATATTTTGTATAATAAACCACACATATATACCTGGAGATACCGGCTACTGAAAAAAGGATCCTTCATATAGGAGTGAATTGGTCTACTCCCTTTAACACTTAATTGCTTGGTTTCAAAAGTATTTAAAGAAAAGAAATAAATGCAAATAATAAAAACACGAATGTGTAATATAAAGATTATATTATTTTATATTGTTCGTGTGTTTATTTAAATTAGTTATGCCCTGTGAATATAAAAAATGAGCTACCTTTCATAAAGAGAAACTTGTTGAGTAAACTAATTATTTTAAAACTTTCATTGATTTTAAAATTTTCCAAGTACTAATGAAGTCCCATTTTCGATTAAATTATTAACATGGTTTGGCATGGATATATAGCCTTAAATTGCTGACGAAACGTGGTATTAAAATTTAACTTTATAATAGTAAATTCTAATAAATTAATTATTATTTTACTATCAATATTTTAAAAGAAAAGGATTTTTAAAATATAAACCCTTATTTTGTTTAAGTTTAAATTATGTTGTTGTCATTAATAAAGGGTCTTAACTGAAACTTTATTATAGTTTTAAAGACATACTATAGACAACTGGGACGTAATGTAGTAACACGATACTGAATAGAGTAGATAATGTGCATGACTTTTGTTTGCTTATAAACAAACAAAAAAGTTTATAAGTTACTAAGACGGGGATCTTGAATGACAGAATTTTCTAAATGTCTTTTTCCTGAGTAATAATAAATTTTCTCCAATCCCTTTCATGATTCATAACGTCAAAAGTTCAATTAGAATAAGGCTATTAAGGTCAAAAAAATTGTGAATGGTTTCAAAACATTTAAACAAAATAATTGCTAAAATAATAATAGAAATTGATAGTTTCAATTATTTTTTTTCTGATTTAAAAAAAATTAGATATAATTTCCAGAATAAAATAAAAACAACCAACAATTGTTTTCTATTAGTCTATATCATGAAGTTATTATGTAGTTTAGTTTATATTGTCCTAGCCCTAATGTATACCATTTCGCATCCACAAAGAGATATTCTATGTAGCGACTATTATACCTCCCTTATATACTGACTATTTAGGAATTAGAGGTTTATTTATATCTTTTAATCTTCGGAAGTAACATTGGATGTCCTGCATATAAAAACCTCCAGCGTTAGCGTGAAGATAAATTTGGTTTGTGCTTCTAGAGGAATATGTTTATAGTTTGTCTTTATTTAAAAACCTTTATCGATTTAATATAAATTTTAAAACAAACAGTAAAAAAATTAAGTCAGTTCCTACTTAGGTCAAAAGAGAAAACTTTTATTCTAGTGGCTTTTTATATTATAGTTATAAATAATACATATATGTATATAATGAAAGAACCACAATATCAAGTGCAAAATAGAAAGCGATTTCCCTTGCAATTATCCATTATCGTCTCTATACAGTGTATGGTGTTGGATTATATTTTTATTTGTTACTATTTATTCGCTTTCTTTTTTTCTTTTTTATTTATGAAGCCGTAGGTGATACACAACGTCTCGTTCTATCCATCTATTGTATTTTCATTGTTACAAGGAACATTTCTCTTATATTTTCATCTTTAAGTAATAGGTTTGTAGCAATGAGAAATTGGCTCAGTGCTAAAGTGCTGGATTTCTAACATGTAGTCATTCAGTTCGAATCCGATGGAGGCATCAGCTTTTTTCAATTTTAATTATTGAATAAAAACACTGTACTATTATCATTGTCATCTACTAGATTAAAAAAAAAATATTTGAATTTTATTTGGTGAATAAAAATGTATTTTATTATTGATTGAAAATTTGTAGAATATATATATATATATATATATATATATATATACATACATATATAAAGATTGTGAGCTAATAGAAGCAATTTAAAAACAAAATAAATCAGTTTTGAAAATTGTAAATCAGAAGATATTGAGAATTACATTTATAATTGTACAGCTTGCGGCGAGAGAGGGTAGTGAAAGGGAAATAATAATTAAAAGTTAAAATGAACTCAGTTTGCTTGTTTCTATTTCGTTTATTCTTAAACTGTATTCTACGTTTTGAATGATTTTCTGTCATTATCAGTTTAACGAATTTTAAGCATGATTTGTTCTTTCTTTTTAAAAAAATGACCTGTAAAGTTCTTTGTAAATTTCTATTTCTTTTACTGTTAAATTTCTATATCTTTCAATACTAATGCAAATCTAAGGTTCGTTAGTTTCTCCGTCATTATCAGTTTATTAGGCTTTAGGTCTAATTGTTTTATCGTGGTTTCTATTTTCGGGGTCGAAATTAATTTAAAAATTTCCGTATTTTTGCTGCTGTAAATTTAAGTTCTTTTTCTATCAATCCTTATATAATATCATACAAATAATAATACCAAAATAAAAAAACTTACCTAAAACATTTTGAAAATTCTTTTATTACGACGCTTAATGGCGTTAAAAAACTTTACCAATCTGCCTAAAGTTAATCTGCTTACCAACATTCTAAAAATTAAGACCCACACTGTACAGTACTTACATAATGATAGCAATATTTCTACTCTTTGTGTGACATATTTAACTGACCAAGACAAATGTGTCGATAGTAAACCACACAACGTCAACGTCATGTCTGAATTTGGCACCTTTGTATAATCCATCAATACGACAGATATTATCCCCAGTAATATTCATGTCATATTATGTTATGTATTTTAAAAAAGAATTCTGTTCAAAAGAGATTTTATATTTAGCTGCAAGAATACAATAGTCCAAAAAGAAAAACATCGACTAAAGTTTTAAACGGATATGTAAGGCAATGAAGGTTTATTAAAATAGATATGTATTTTAATTTAAAAATTCATGTCTTAAAAACCGTTTAAAGGTGTAGAAAGTCCTATAGTGTCTCGACTGCAAATATAAAGGTCGTTTGTTCGCTCCAAGGAGTCTTTGAGTGCACAGCCCCCAAAATTCAACCATTGAATAGGAAAATGAGTACTTAGGTTAAACCTAGGGCACTTCAGTAGGTTGAAGCGTAGTACTGGAAATATTATCTTCAAAATGGTAAAAACGAACGTAAGGTGGTTCGATCATGTCTCATTTAAGTAAAGATAGGGGTTTAAAAGACATCTTAAATCATAATTTAGACGTTTTTAACACTAAATTGTAAGGTACACCTAATTCAGAAGCCCACTTGAATCATTATCACTCATTATTTCTTCTCTTAATCATTCGACATTTAAGTTAAACCTTTTTCATGGATTTTTAAATGCATAAACAATTGATCGGAAAATAAAACATTTGAATTTACGTTCAAGGGAATCAACCAAGGGTAGGGTGGATTATGAATGTAGATAGAATTAGGGTAAGGCATAATGTCCCAAAGTGGAGAATAAAAATAGAGTTCACCAAACCTGTATGTACGGGTCATTAAAGTTTAATAGACCTACTGTCTATCGAGGTCTCAAAGCTTTTAAACATGTTTGAATTTTTTGTTGAAGGTGTTCAACCTGTATAACTATAATCGCCTTTAAAGGATTGGAAAGTGTATGAAATTAGGTTGGATTACAAAAAGACGTAATATCTCTTGGTAGATAATTTAGGGATCACCATTGCTCCTTGTATGTAGGGTTCCTGGTAAAAATGTAGATGGTATCATGGTGTCCTATCTGTGGAGCCTTGTACATTAGGTAGACTTACTTGTCTATCGAGGTCTCAAAGGTTTTAAACATGTTTGAATATTTTGTTGAAGGTGATCAACCTGTATACATATAATCGCCTTTGAACGATTGGAAGGTGTTTGAATTTAGCTTGGATTACAAAAAGACGTAATTCCTCTCGGTAGATACATGGGTCATAATGGTGTCTTGTATATACGCTTCGTGATATAAATGTAGGGGTCATCGTGGTGTCCTACCTGGAGGTCATGTGTCTAAAGTCCTCTCTATCGGACTATTCTCGTACGTATCTCTTGGCGTGTTAAAGAGTTTAAACCCGTTACACACTAATCATTTTAAAATATTCCCCTAAAGCTTGAATTGAATGCCAATATCATATTTTTGTAACACTTAGGAAGGCTTATTCGTTAATTTATAAAATACCAATTTTGGAAATGTTTAAATTACGTGCCGGATATGGTAGTTTTGTAAGGCGACCAACAACAGCCGGGGCTCCAATCACATAGATATTGTTTGCATTATTATTCAAATAGAAATAATGCTAATCGTGATTCAGATGCAAATCGATTTGCCGAAGCAATTATGCGCCTGAAGGCAATCATTACACTCGACATGAAAGGCTCGACATGAGGATAATCGAATTCAAACCCGAGCATTTCCAAGGTTTCATGCATCGCTATTCTGTTCATCAATGTTGGATAATAATCAGATGTTCAAATAGGAAGGCA
>JBAIZL010000010.1:72745057-72795057 GCA_036971475.1 Prosapia bicincta | reverse complement strand
TTTTCTCCAATTTCGGAAATAAAAACGTCCATGGATTTGCTTACCAATTTTTATAAATCGATTTAAATCAAATAAGTTATAAAAATTATTATTACGTACGTTTTCCAATATTTATTTTTTCATAATGTATTTATTTCATAGTAACTATCTTGTTTTATTATATATATATATATATATATATATATATATATATATATATATATATATATATATATTTAAAATTTATTTTTATTACTGTGTATTTTATTATTATAATAATACTTAGTTATTGGTTTTATTTTATTATTCATTTTTATAATGGATACTGCATGCTCGTACATCTAATTAAAACCTCTAATACCTATAAACTACGAAGGAAGTATTTACTTCTGTAGGCTAGACACACTGTCTGCGCTTTTATTTTTACAATAACATAATTATGTCATACGCGAGTGTCTAGTGTTCACGCCCATGAGCACAAAGATCTTAACCTGGAGATACCTTGTAAAGAGTCGTTTACTGAAGAGATATAATTAAAGGAATATTTGGAACTGCCTAAGAATAGCCGGAGTTATTTGTTTCATTAAGTACCAGATTTCCTAATTATTGTTCCGGTGCGATATTTTGGATCGAAAAGAGACGGCCAACATTCCTCAGGAAAATATCCCCAGTCATTTGCTAGGCAGCAACATTCCAGTTTGTTACCATGGATCGTTTTATGGCATACCTCATTCAAAGGTATCATTCATATAAATACTGATTTGATAATACCGCGAGGAATTCTGGTTTAGTTAGGTTCTTGTCGATTTAATTTAATTGGAACTTCCATAAAATGAAATATATTGCATACATCTATTACATTTTACTATAATTGAATTGTTAGTTTTTGTTTTTTTAAAGGGAATATATTGTTTAATAGATAACAGGTAAATGTAAAATATTAATTGATATATTATATTATTAGGTTAAATTATTTTACTTTTTTAAACATTCTGTATATTATAGAAATTTATTTGAAATGTCCACTACTTAATTGAAATATTATGATGGTTTAATTGAATTTGTAAACCAAAATCTAAGTATTTTTTTGATTTAGCAATTACGTTTTCTTAATATTACATAGGTTTTCATGAAATTTGTTAGAAATAAGGAAATCAGATAATAAATTGTTGTTAACTGGTTTGCAAGTTAAACAGATTAGAAAACGACTGTAGACAAACTCACAAATATAAACACTTTATTCTCGTACGCGTTTCAGTAACTTATGCCATCATTAGTGAGACTAATACACAATTACAACTGAAACTTGACTTGAATGCTATACTTATTAGTAATTCTGTAGCTGCTTTGCGAATAAAGTGTTTAATAAATAACTGTAGACAAACAATTATATTGATAATTGGTGTAATTATAATGACGTAATTTTACTAATCTCACTAACGATTAGTTTTTAAGTCTTATGAGAATAAAATGTTTATAGTAAGTTTTTGTACAGTTATTTAAAGGACTTATTAAAGGCAATACTGTCTGTATTAATTTGTGTATTTTAGAAATAAGAAAAGGCTATAAATATTAAAACTATTTTGATCATTATTGTATTTATCACACAATAGTTTATTTTGTTATTTTTTTAATAAAATATAATTACAAATAATGCCACTTCACGTTTGCCTTATCCACGTGTTATTCATTGTAAGGGAGTTATATTTATTCGATCCGAACTCAACCTCAACAACAAGGAAGAAATTCTCTGAATAATATTATTGCCTCGTGGAAGGTTACTTATTTACTAAAACGAATGTCACTCTGAGAGAGGCCGTAACCATAATAGTGGCATTATCTACATCTGATATTGGTAAAATTAAATGTCCAGAATTATGTAGAAGAATCGGCTGGAAATGCATTAGCTTGGGGTTATCTTTATTGTATTGGTGCTCAATTAGACAGAATTTTTGAGAAAAATACATTATAAAGAATTAATATTAATTGCATATTCTTTAAAAAGAAAATCGTAATAAAAATACTGTTTAGGCGGTTTAAAAAAAGTACTATATTTATGGCAATGAAACTGTAATATATGAATACTTGACTAGTGAAGAGCTTATACTAGTTAATATAAGCCTACTAGTATGTACTCAATATATACTAGGATATGATCTGTTTGTATACTGTAAATTTATAGAGATTTATATTTATTTTACATAATATATATATATATATATATATATATATATATATATATATATATATATATATATATATATATATATATATATATATTATGTGTGTGTGTGTGTGTGTAGGATTTTAAACATATTTTTTGCAAGTTTTTATTACTGGAAATATGTTTTTATACAAAAAAGTAGAGTTAAAGTGGCCGTTAACGTGTATTGCGACGGTCTACCTACCCAACACACGCAGACTCTTCCTCTTTTGTCGTTGTTTTCCTCTGGATCCACACTTATCTGTAGACCGCCGACACAGGTAAAATTTGAAACAAGCAGATCTGACACGAGCCAGAACCTGTACCGCTGCTTACCAAATTCTGCCTCAGAACCAGTCACTGGTCTTTGATTTTAAAAACTTAATGATATTTAACTAATATACATTGTAGCTTAAAATTTATAAAATTCATGGCATTAAATAAAAACATAATAAAAATCAAAGAGAAAATATCTTAATAAATATTGTCATTTAGAAGTCAAATGTTTATCACAAGTGTTTGTGATAAAAAGCTGACTTGTAAATGAGAATATTTATTATGAGTTTTTTATTGTTGATTTTTTTCGTGTTTTTATGTAATGTTATGAATTTTCTAAAGTGTAAACTATGGTGTGTATTGGTTTATTAAAAACGAGTTTTTGAAAAAGAATTTCGGAAAGAAATTCCAAACGTTGAGTGTTGAAAAAAAGCAAGAATTAATTGTCTGTGATCTGTCACTAACCTATACACACACACACACACACATATATATATATATATATATATATATATATACATATATTAAATATGGTGATATGTTTTCTTTTAATATAGTTAATAAATTAAAAATATTTCAATAACAAGAATACTTGTAATGAATATATTTATTCAAAGCTTGTCGCTGATAAAATAGTACCAGCATCTTCAAAAAAATAATTATCTAATGATAAAAAGAAAATGTTTTTTTTTTTTTTTTATTAGATAATTATTTTCCTAAAGATGCTAATATATTCATTAAAAGTATTCTTGTTTTTGAAATATTTTAAATTTATTATATATATATATATATATATATATATATTCTCACCTAAAATTAATATTAAAATATTAGGATAGAATATTAAGACTCATAACTTGGAAATATATTCAGTTGTAGTGACATTTAATATTAGTTAATGTTTTATAAGAATATCATGCACAATAGTACTCTATAATTTTAAAAATAAATATATTGAAACTTAATTATTGTTTTTCGTACTACACAATATAATATCATACCTTTGTTAATATACAAAGATATATTAACCCCCTTCACCTGAAAATGCATTAAACTAGTTTAGAATTATCTTATTTGTAACTTTATGTAAATATGGAAACTATTACGTTTCTTAAAATGGCAAGTTTAACCAACTTTCCTATGTAAATATTAGATAGCGCCACAATAGACTACCTTTTGTAATTTCAAAGAGAATATACGTAATGGGAATGCCGGCAATGGCTCAAACCATGTGACAGTGAGCTAGCTACGACTCTAGTGTATTGTAACAAACAGAATTGTAATTATCTTTTGACTGATAAGTCCTCATTTGGTAAACAAGTAAAACTAACACACACACACACACACACACACACACACACACACACACACACACACACACACACACACATATATATACACACAATTAAACAAGACTTTCATAAATGAGAATTTTAATTTTATTTTTCTTCATATATTGAAGATTTTTGCTGATTGGCAGTATCAGCATTATCAAAATTTTAATATCAACAGAGTCCAGATGTAGTCATAGAACTATAATGTATATTAAAAATTTTGACAATGCTGATACTGCCAATCAGCGAAAAGCTTCAATATATGAAGAAAAATAAAATAAAATTCTTGTTTATGAAAGTGTTGTTTAATTGTGTATATATAAAACAAGAAAAAGAAATTCATCCAAGGATTACAATATATATATATATATATATATATATATATATATATCGTTGTTTGAGCATCCTTCGTAACGTTTCTGTTAGTTATACCTATGAATGTTTAAGGACAAAATTTAACCCCATGTTTTCTCATAACATTTAGAGCTTCCGACAGATTTAACTAAACTTCATCCTTACACCTATAAATCTATACCCAGAAATTTCTCACCTGGACCTAATAATAACCTTTTTTTATTGATTTCGATTTCCCTTTTTTTTTCTATGTAGTTTTTTCTTGAACAGTTATTGTTAGTTAGAATCTTGTTTTTAGTTAGAGTATGCGAGAAGTCAAGGATTTGATTCTTTATTTAATATTCCCCTCACTTTTCATACTAAGGTAGTTTAAATGTTTTCACTGACGACAACAGAGACTGACGTTTTTAAAGTATTGTTTATGTTACTCTCTTAAAATTATAAACGAAAACATTAACAGATGTGTAGATTTTTAAATTCAATGTTAAGGCAAAACACTCTGTTTATTTATATTACACAACTGTCTGTAAAAGTGTATTTGAAAAAGAAACAGTATTTCTTAACATCTCCCTCTGAAATGAAACTCAATCGAAATGTAAAATATAATAATTTCCGTTTTTTATAGATTCTATTTGAAATGATGTAATCTAAACATTACGTCACAGAAACAGAAACCTGCTAAAAACAGGAAATATCATACAACAAGTTTTACCAGTAAAATTTATTTAACCACCTCAACACGACCGGTCGATGATACAATCTTTACACATATTTAAAACAATTTACATTGTATAACTCATAGTAGATTTTTTTAAATAAGAATAAAAAACACTCAACCATTGATTAGACTCATTCATTACACTTGACTTTACTGGTGAAGACTTTACAATTAGAGGCTGGTTTCACTGGTGTTAGGACATCCTTAGCTGTCTACTCCTGGTAGACATCCTGTAACTCCTGGTCTCTTATAATCGTGAGATAAATTATGTTATACTCTTTTGCACGCTAAAAATATGTTTATTAGTGATCATATGTTTTTGTAACAGCGCCTTCTTTAGTGAATATTACAAACTACCTGAAGTTTAATTGTTATGGTGGTTTCATTGTTGCAAGCACATATATAATCACTAATATATATATGTTTGTGAGAATTGAAAAGAGGACACACTTGTTTTTGTTTATATCTTTTCCTACATAGGATCTCTATATATACCTATGTAAAGTGCTTGAGGTTTAACCATGTCTCTCACCTTGAGATCGCTAGGGTGGACTGGGCTGCAGTGCGGGGTCAAAACTCAACACTTCAACACCTATTTACTTCTAGAAGGTTCTAGGCTTTAAGGGACAGCTTGCTATTGTGTCTACTCAAGTGTCAGGTATTGCATCATAATGGTATATAACATTTTAAAAGTCTAATACATTTAAATGTTCTAGTATTAATAATTAGTTTATTGCTGCTTTGTTTAAAAGTCGTACATCACAAACAGTTTGTAGATCACATACTTTTTATACGTCTAGTAATATAATAATTGTTGAAAAATATATATTTTGATTCATTAATCAATAATATATCAGGTTTAATTATAAAGGTACATGCTCAATTGAACCCGAAAATTGAATATACGATTTAGAACGATAGGTTTTTAATTATTATTCTTCTGTGTTGTCAAGGAATAAAATAATGTTCAATGGACGTCGTTTCTTTTGTCTCTTGATCCTTTAAGTCTTCGAGTGGTTTTCTGTGTAAAAACAAAGCTATCACTCCTTAATCACTAATTTTCTCTTCACGCTGATGGTATTTACATTTAATCTGCAAAGTAAAGATTTTACGAAAATGTCGACTACTATCGAAAAGTCTAAAGGGAAAAATTAAATATATTACAGGTTAGGATATTTTAAATAAATTCCAGACTAAAAATATTTTAGCAATCATTGTATAAAAAATACAACGTTTTAATCATACTAGGCTTTAAAACACATTTGTTGTTTTCAGATATCTTAAATATAATGAATATATGGATAATCCTATTCTATTATACCGCCTAAATATTAACATCCTAAATTTTAGATGTAAAACTACCCTCAATCTAAATATAACAGTGGTACTAAAAGCCACATAAGTAATTAGTCGTAAAAATACTTATGAAAAACATGAAGTAATGCATTTCAATTCAGAACACAATATATACCGAAATCGTGTGGCTGTTCATGACGAGCTAGTTGTAAATTACAAATTACACTTTTGGTATTACCTGCGACCAGACATTTGTTAACTAAACGTTGTTAATTGTTAACTTACACTTGGAGGAAACGTTTTCGTCTTACGACTTCTTCAGCCTCCGTTTAGACGAAAACGTTTCCTCCAAGTGTAAGTTAACAATTAACAACGTTTAGTTAACAAATGTCTGGTCGCAAGTAATAACAAAATAATATATACGTCCAATTCAAATGAAACATTAAAAGTTTGGATACACGTCAAGCATGTTAAAACGACTTTAAGATATTACAAAGTATTGATCTTTATAACATTGTTATTAAAACATTTAGAATAAATACTTTACGTTTTGAGGCGATATCAAGAATCAGAAGTTCTAGACGGATCTGTGAAGAAAATGTTTCTTTTGATACTTTTATAATCCTTTCATATTTAGTCCCTTTGTCGGGATTATACATAACAATAAACAATTTAACACAGACATTGTACTATTTTACGGATTTATTTAATCTAAGGCTAAAAACGGTACGAAATATGAGAGAGTTGTGTGGTGGAAAATATTAGCAATTTTAATTTTGAAGTATGGAATGATAAATAAATAAATAGTTGTACACAAACTCACAGTGATACCTACTTTATTATCGTACGCGTTTCGATGACAGTTTAGTTGTAGCTGTAATTTAGTTGTGATTTTGTAGTACTATCACTGCTGATGATGGCATAAACAATAGAAACCCGAATAATATTAATAAACGGTGTTAATAATTGTGAGTTCGTGTACAGTGATTTATTTATATAGACCTATCAGTTTAGCCTACTAGCCAATTCAAATATTATATATATATTTTGAAAGGAATAGTTAATATTAAAATAAACAATGTTTTATGTTATTATTATATTTCATTTTCTAGAAAATTCCACAAATTTTTGTAATCTTTAACTTAAAATATTTTTGAAGTCTTCTCCTTTCATTTAAGAAGAACATTTCAATTTTGTCACACATTTAAGTTTTAATATTGACTAAAATGAACTATTTAATGCAACTAAATCATATTAGCAATAAAATGTTATTTTAAATCTAAAATTCAAATATTACATTTAAATATAGTTATTCCAACAATCACATTTATAGGGAGACGCCAATAAATCGTACTTCTGAGAATAACACTGTTGTTCATATAACGAAATATATTTCAATTAAATCTGATTAAACTGAAACAGTTTCAGGCTAAATGCACGGCTAATGATTTGGCCACACCATCGGGCAACATTGAACGAGAATAAAGGTAGACTGGAAACAGTTTCACATTAGTTAATGTCGTAGAAATATTCGCAAGCACTGACATTACAATGATAATTTAAAAGTATTATTACATCGGATACAGAACTTATTTGGAGTACAAATGTAGCGACCATCTTTTACATTATTAAACTACTCGTATCTAAACTCAATACGTGTTTATTTGTCTTCACATACAGTCTTAGGTTTTTACTCTTATAAAAACTATTCAATTATAATGTGCATAAATTATATCTGACAAATTATATGATGATATAACATGAGCCTTACATTTAAGAGAAGTAATTATTGTGAGGAAAAAGCCTTTTTCTAAGCACACAAGAGTAAGATGGAGGATAAATGAACAATAATTGCACATTAGGAATTGCACACTTGATAAAATTCATAATGTTATTTTCTTATGTGTGTTAAATAAATTATAAGGCAATTTTAGACGACATAACTATATACTTTTCACTCATTCCTATTTCTCCTATTTTGTACACATTTAAAATATATAAAAGTGTAATTGTCCTAATCAATACTAGTAATAACTAATGCGTTATATAAAAGTCTGTTTACACTTTACACACAATGTCACTGCCTATCACTCTGTCACTAAATCCTATACACTCTTTACTACATTGCAATCACTGATAATCTCCACACTTTGTAAAATTGTTATTTATCGATCTGCCGTTTCTAGTAATTTCTATCAGCTTTACTTCTAGTCGTTTCCAGAGTCTACAGCGTGACGTTAGAACTGCGTGAATGCAATTGCACTTGTCAAGCCGTGTGCCATAGATCACGGAACGGTTCCTTGTCCGATACAATTCACCTGTGAAGCCTCAATTACTCTGGCCACGTAGCAGTACACTACTCTTTGGATGCGGATATTGTTATAAATAGTAATAAAGGCAAAAGATTTGGGAAACTGAATAAATGTGATTTCACAGTGAGATTTTTGGTGAATATATATTTTTAAAATAATATGAGCAAGCTTTTTTTGCTTCAATAATTGTGTAAGATTAGGAGAGACCATTGTGTCACATAAGAAACTATTTAAACTCATTGATAAGATCACCTACGAGTAAAATAGTTTTGTTTTTATATTAGCGCCGTTTACTGTATTTAGTGAATTAGATTTAAATTAAATATGCATTCTTTAGTGTTCCTTTAGGCACCAGTGATTGGTATACAAAATCTTAAGTATTTGGGAACTAGGATTCACATTTACAGCTACGATTAACTTGGGGTGCATATGATTAACGAACAGTTTGTTTGAACAGTTTTCACGTCCAAGTATTAAACTTTTTTTATAAGACAGATCCGTTTTATCGTTAACTTAGCTAGAATTGTCCTATGCAAAGTGGAAAATATAAATTATGTTTGCTAATACAACTGTTGCAAAGCCACTGTGTGGAAAATGTGTCACATAACTGCAATCCGTATCATGACAGTAAACACGTCTCGTGTTTATGTCAAGTGTTTTATAGGAACGTGACATTTTAATTGTACTTCCTCCAATGCGATGAGGTATAGGACATCCAATTCGCATTATTCAAAAGAAGGAGAGGATATTTAATTTTGAAAAACTATAATTTGTTTTAACTAATTACAATACTACAAAAGTATTCAAAAAACAAATTTAAATCACTGTAGCAACTGTAAATTATTCCTTAGTTTTCAAGAGGTCCTTCTTAATAACAAAACAACATGTTTTTATTAACGTATAACAATTATAGCTTTTAAAAGACATTAAAGAACTGTATATGTTAGATCAGGATTGGAGAATAAATGTGCCCAAGTATAGGATAATCCTAATATCATATGTTTACGATTGCGTACGTAGAATAGAAATACTGTATTGCAGCGGTTTCTAACCTTTTTCAGCTGGTGGCTCACCTCTCCTTATCGGAATATATCTACGTTCCAACAGTCCATGGTAGAGTAAGAAACAATATTTGTATCGTGTGTAGGCCTATATATAATTAACGTCTGTACATTTTATTTTTAATTGCTTTACTGAACAATGGTTTAAGAAAATGGGAAAAAGAATACAATTTGATTTGCTTCGATTTTTACTATGGTTTATTTTTAAGGTTGTCTGATAGTTTTGAGATAAAGTTGTTTCCCATCTAAAATTCTTCCGATAGTGGGTCGCGACCCTTCGGTTGCTGCCCTATTATGTGTCGGTACCATCCTCGTAAAAGCTTTGAATAGAAAGAATAATAAAGAGTAGTTGGGTTTAAAGTACAACTGAAAAAATGATATGGAGATTCCTTGGTATTAGAAATCGCATGGCATAGTTGTTTATCCTCGCGGTCAGTGGCGTAGCCAGGAAGATTTAAGAGGGGCACGACCCGAAAGGTCAGGGGATGGAGCCCTCCCGGAAAAATGTCGGACGGTTTTATTTCTCTCTAAAAATCATATTTTATGGTATTTTAGCACTGTAAATTTCACAATCGTTGGGGCGTCGATAAGCTGTTTCGCTGAAAGCCTAAACGGTTTTATAAAGTAATATTTTTCTCTGGCTACATTATATTTTCTCTCACATAAAAATATTTACATGCAACCAGTATACATATACATTTATCACGTTAAAAACTGTACGCACCAAGCAGTGCTAATATACAATATCAAGAGCACAGTGGTACAATATATTACAATGAAAGTATTGGAAAAAAACCCAATACCACAAAAATAATCAAAAATAACAAATAAAACAAGTTACTTAAGACAACCCTTATGCTCATTTCGTTGACCATGTAATCATTATCAGAGTGTCTTATTACAAAATTACAATCTAGCAAACAAGAAGTTACAAGCTAGAGGGATCCCTCTCTAGAGGTGATCTAGAGGAGTGATTTGATCTCTCTAGTTTGTAACTTCTTGTTGCTAGATTGTAATTGTGTAATAAGACACTCTGATGATGATTAAATGGTCAACGAAATGTACATAAGGGTTATCTTAAATAATTGTTTTATTTGTTAATTTTTGTGGTATTGGGTCGGTTTCTTTCCAATATTTTCATTGCAGTGCTAATTTGTTCGTATTTTCTCTGCTAATTTACCATCTGTGACATAATTAAATATGCCCTACAATAGAAAATTCTTCTACTTTTGTGGGAGGTTCCGCAATTAAATGCCAGATCTACCTTAGTTATTGGTTTCTCCACGGAGCGTCGCCGTCGTCTGATTTTAGTTTAATCATGGTGTTACTTTTTTAAGTTATTGTTTAACCAGAAATAATTCTTCCTTATGATTTTCGCGAGAGGCGTATGATGTTCAATTTTTCCAGTTTAATATTATTGAAGATAATAATATGTCTGATTTGTAACAAGTACTAAAACCTCTGATGAATAACAGAACGTGATAAATACATAACTGTTTAATTTATTAATTTACTCGGCTTGCAATTATCAGTGATATAACTATTAATTTATTTTTATACTTGAAAATCGCTATTGAATATTAAAAAAAAATATTCATTACTTCTCAACAATTCCAAAACCAATTATATATGTTCGGTTGCTTTATAAGTAATAAGGTTGAATACTGTAAACATTAAAGAGTTAGAAATACTTCAAATATTGCAGCTAATTTTGGGTACATTAAAGAATCCCGAGTCGTAAACAATTTTTGAAGTATTTGACCTAAACGCAACGTCTTTTTCACAGCTAAAATAATTATAATCTACATATCTTTTTACAGTTTTTTTTACTTATATTTGTCCCTTTCTTTGTATTGGAATGATTGGAAATTGTACACGTTTGAATTATGAGATATGTATACCGAGAACCTAGCCTTGTCTATATAAGACGATCTCAAACATGTCACATGATGGCATAGACAATTTCTGTTTGCACATGTCTCATTGACTCAAACCACTCGTAGCTTACGAAACAGACACGTGCTGATTAAGTTATTGAGTTAATTATAGTTTACCTATTTATTATTGTAACTAAAATTTTATAGGAATAAATTAGGCAATGATTTAGCTAATGCACAAGTGAGAAGTAATTTTGAAGATAACCCGTAATATTAGGTAAAATAGGTTCTTAATAATTATGCATTTGTTCATTCAACCAGTTACTTGTAATAAAACTTCAAAAGTAACTTAATAAAACCATTTAATTATTGTTTTAAAATCCATGAAAGTTCAGCTATTCAAGTTACACTTGTGTGAAAAGTTATTTTAATTTTAATATTTCTAGAAGTTGCATAAATTATTGCAGCTTTTGCTAAGATAAAGTAATTCAAATATGAATATAAAATCTAAGCATTAAGAAATTAATACTACGCGCTCAAATTAAACTTGAAACAAGGTTAAATTCTAGCTTCAGTAACAGAGCAACAACTGCAGTCGTCACGCTTAGCGTAGTTTTATTTATTGAAGATTTAATTAGGAAAATTATAAAAGTTATTTTAATTTTGCACATTATTTTAAACTTGCTGTTTTTATTTATTATCTCGTTAGAGGAACGTTGTAACATGCTGTAAGAAGATGGTAATAATAATAATAACAACAACAAAAAACGATAATAATAATAATAATAATAACTTTGTGTTCTCTGAATGTTGGGAAAAATATGAAATAAAACATTATTATAGTTCAATAATAAACAGTTTTTCAAAATTATTTATTATTAATAAACAATAATATTAAAATTAAGATTACTAATAATAATATAGCAACAATAACAACAAAAACAACAACAACAACTACAACAATAATAATACTAAGAATAAAAATATGAACAACCACAACATCAACAACAACAACAATAATAATTAATAATAATAATAATCATAAATAATAATAATAATAATAATAATAATAATAATAATAATAATAATAATAATAATAATAATAATAATAATAGTAATAAAAATAATAATAATAATTATAATAGTAATAATAATAATAATAATAATAATAATAATAATAATAATAATAATAGTAATACTAATAATAATAACATTTATCCCGTGGCAGTTGCTTGTCTGCTATCGGGCGCCTCCCCAGGTGGTGGATAGGGGAACGCTCGTTGTGCTTGCACTTCGGGTACTGGTGAAATAAAATAGCCAGGGTGAACCAAAACAAGATAAGGGAAGGAACCCCGAAAATAAACCAAATATGAGTAGTAAGAAGGAGATATCTTTTACGGTGCTGGGAGTCGGATCCCCAGTACCGGCACAGGTGGAGGTGACTGAGCAGGCCACACCTGGGTCGTTAGCCCATGACTGCAATTCTTCGAAAAGGGTGGAACACTTGGCCCTGACGCAAGCTACAAGTGTAGAAGATCCGTTCAAGAAAAGCATGAGCACCCATAGGACTCCGCCTCTATTGAGAACATTGGAGAGCAGCTGTGCAGTGGACCTGCCTGCAGGGCCTAGGGATGCCTCTGAGTGTACTCTGGACATCGAGTTGGATGCGAGAGCTGATTTACAGACCATCATTACAGAGATCGAAGCTTCTGAAGTTGAAAGGCTTAAGATGCAAATCAGGGAAGCAGACAAGAACGAAGAGGAGCAGTTAAAAGATATTAGTGCTATCCTCCGTACTATGCGGGAGTCTGTAGCAAAACAGAAGAACGTGAATATGATCATCAAGAATGGTCTGATTCAATTAGAGGACGGGCTAGAGGTGCTTCGTGCCTGTAGAATCACCCGTCAGAATGCAATTGGTACACTAGCGGAAAGAGCATCTGTGTCTGTAGGAGGTAGTCCTGGTATCCCATACCTACCTCCACGAAAGCGCCCGAGGGAGTCTACTGCGAGTCAGGATGCAGCGGACACCAAGAGCCAGGAACCAGCAAAGACCGAGGAATGGAATGTAGTGGCCGGTAAAAAAAAGAATAAGAAGAAGCCAGTACTAGAGACACCGCAGCAGCAAGTGTTGGCGCCAAAGCAACAACAATCTAGTCAAAAGAAGAAGCCAACAAAAGAAGCAAGACCTAGAAGAAGCGCTGTAGTTATTAAAGCCGTCTCTGGAAAGAGCTACGCCGAGATTCTAGGAGCAATAAGGAAAGACGTGCGGCCAGAAGACAGTGGGACGGTGATCCGCGGGATCAGGAAAACTAGGGAAGGCGGAGTGCTATTGGAACTCAACAGCTGCAAAGACCAAGCGGCACTCCAAACTGCAATTAAAACGGCAATTGGAGAGAGCGGAGAGGTTCGAAGCTTAATCCTCAAGATGAGATTGGAGATTCTGGATCTCGACTCCTACACGACCGAAGAGGAAGTTAAGGAGGCTCTTATCCGGGACATGGTAGAAGGGGAGGTTAAGATATCCATTCTTGGCCCTAATGTTAGGGAACAATGTATGGCGATAATAGAAGTAGAAGGGGCGCAGGGAGTTAAACTGATAAGGAAAGGCAGAATAAAGGTAGGGTGGATCTTTGCCAGGCTCAGACGAAGGATTGAGGTCCGACGCTGTTTCAGGTGTCTTGAATAAGGCCATGTAAGGAGCGAGTGTAAGGGCCCTGATAGAAGTGATCTGTGCTGGAAGTGTGGACACAGAGATCACAAGGCGGTTACGTGTAAGGCAGAAGCACGGTGTATCCTTTGTACGGATGGAGGGTATAAGGATATATCTGTAAACCATGTGCTGGGGTCAGGTTATTGTAAAGTTTTTCGGGAAGCTTTAGCTTCGACAAAGGATAAGTACAAAGGCTGATGAAGGTGTTGCAGGGTAACCTCATCAGATGTAGGACCGCTGATGGATTGATTGACCAACTGGTACTGGAGACAGGAACTGGAATCGCAATCATCAGTGAGCCATATCGTAATAGAGGAAAACCAACATGGTTTACGGACGAATCTGGAATGGCAGTAATCTGGATCACGGACCAGCCAAAGATCCCTGTCAGTAGGAGTGGTTCGGGAAGTGGTTACGTTTGGATTAGAAGCGGGAACTTGACATTCGTCAGTTGCTACTTCTCTCCAAACGAGGGTATTCGGATTTATCAGGAGAAACTGGGCAGCATGGAGGACTCAGTGAGAGAACTTGGTGGACGAATTGTAATAGCTGGAGATTACAACGCCAGGGCGGTAGAATGGGGAATGCCGCGTGCAAATAGAAGAGGCCAACGTCTGTTGGAAATGGCAGCTAGACTGGGGCTTAGGATCTTAAATACAGGCAGGTGCCAACGTACCATTGACCAGGCTATGGGTACTCAATTCCGGATGTGACGATGGTATCTGAAGAGCTGGAACGGGGATGTGGAAACTGGCGAGTGCTCCCAGACTATACGGGGAGCGACCATGATTATATAGCTTTTGATATTGAAGAAAGGAATGTCACACCTCATTTCAGGAACCGATGCCAGTCAAGGTGGAATGTAGGGAAAATGGATAAAGACATGTTGGTTGAGACGTTAAGTTTTATGGTGCATTGTGATCCGGTCTGCTACCCAGATTCACCTAACGTAAGAGACGTAGAAACACGTAAGACACGTAACACGCATTATACGACAGGCCTGCGAAATGGCAATGCCTAGAAAGAGCATCCACAAAGCAAGGCAGCAGGTTTATTGGTGGAGCGACGATATAGCCGACCTTAGGCGGATATGTCTTCAACTCAGACGGAAGGCACAGCGAGCTCATGGCGGGGTTAATGCAGCAGCTCTATCCTCAGAGTACAAAGAAGCAAAAAAAGCTTTAACTAAAGCAATCAGGCTAAGCAAGGAACGGTGCTGGAAATCCCTCTGTCAAGAAATTAATGAAGACCCCTGGGGTATGGGCTATAAGTTGGTTACACGCAAGCTGAGTAGTGGATGCTCTGACCAGGCATTGAGTGCCGGCACTATGAGAAGAATGGTAGATGCACTTTTTCCTGATCACCAACGTCCAGTCCCACTTGGAGCACCATGTGAGAATATGTTCCTTTGTTCACTGAAGCAGAATTGTCGACGGCAGTAATGTCTTTAAAAAATGGGAAGGCCCTAGGACCGGACGGAGTCCCATCGGAGGTATTAAAGATTGTCGCCCGAACCCAACCATATCTTTTACTGGATATGTTCAATGCTTGTTTGAAGGTAGGCATATTTTCTTCTCCCTGGAAAGTGGCGCGGCTGGTGCTGATTAATAAAGGGAAGGGATCTCCCGACTCTCCGTCATCATACAGACCGTTGTGCATGCTGGACACGACAGGGAAGGTAATGGAAAAGCTGATAAAACCGAGGCTGAGAAACGCAATACAAGCAGCAGGAGGCCTTACCATGAATCAACATGGGTTTCGGGAGGGCCATTCGACAATAACGGCGATAAAACAGGTGATAGAGGCTAGAGAAATGGGAGATCGCGTGTGTCATGGGGCCAGACCTATTGTCCTGCTGGTGACACTAGATGTCAAAAATGCTTTCAACTCGGTCCGTTGGTCAGCTATAATTGAGGCCCTAGAGCAAAAGTTCATTGTTCCACAATATCTATTGACTGTTATCAGAGATTATCTGAGAGATCGCCGGCTGACTTGGACGGCCGAGGGTAGACAGTGGACAAAGGAAATTACAGCTGGGGCTGCTCAAGGGTCAGTATTGGGACCAGACCTGTGGAACGTGGCATATGATGGCCTGCTTAGATTAGAAATGCCAGACGACGTATATCTAGTGGGCTACGCTGACGACGTGGCGGCTGTCATTACAGCCCGTAGCACCGAGTTGGCGCAGGTGCGGCTGAATCAGGTTATACGAAGGATTAACCGATGGATGGAGGAGAACGGATTGGAGTTAGCAGTTTCCAAGACGGAGATGGTGCTGCTGACAAGATCGAGGTTGCCGATGGTAGTTCCAATGCTAGTGGGAGAGGAGACTATCTACACTAGGAGAACGGCCAAATATCTTGGAGTAGTAATGGATAACAAGCTTACGTACGTGGAACATCTTCGTATGATCTGTGACAAGGCTGCGGTGGCGACCTCGTCACTCGCGAGATTAATGGCCAACGTCGGCGGCACAAGTGCAAGCAGGCGTCGGCTCCTGTGGTCTGTGGTGCAATCTGTCTTGCTGTACGGTGCTGAAATCTGGGCAGATGCTGTCAAAACACGTAGAAATTGTGTCAGATTAAACTCAGTACAGAGAATGGGGGCATTAAGAATTGCGAGTGCCTACCGTACTGTTTCGTTGGCTGCAGGGTTGGTGGTGGCAGGTATTGTGCCAATTGACTTATTGGCTCAAGAGAGGAAACTTGCCTACACCTCCAGCAAGGATGTAGGTAAAGTGGAGGCAGCGAAGAGAGCTAGGGCCAAAACCATGGTTGAGTGGCAGCAGCGATGGAATACTGAACCAACAGGGAGATGGACGTTCACCCTGATTAACAACGTGAAGGCGTGGACAGAACGCAAACACGGAGAAGTTAGTTTTTTCATGACAGAATTTCTGACAGGCCACGGCTATTTCCGAGCATATCTTTATAGATAATATTCGAGCTGGCTTGTGAGTGAAAGTTATAATTAAATAATAAAAATATATACAACTCACAAATATACAATTTTTTATTTCAAACGCGTTTCGACGACTACTTTGTCGTCATCTTCAGTGAAAATACACAAATGAAATTAACTAAAAAATATATATATATATTAAACATAACCTATAAAGTTTTAGCAAAGGTAAAAACAAAAGTTTTGTTTTTACCTTTGCTAAAACTTTATAGGTTATGTTTAATATATATATATTTTTTAGTTAATTTCATTTGTGTATTTTCACTGAAGATGACGACAAAGTAGTCGTCGAAACGCGTTTGAAATAAAAAATTGTATATTTGTGAGTTGTATATATTTTTATTATTTAATTATATCTTTATATTTTGGGAAAAGTCTTATCAAAGTACTGCCGGGTGTGTACCGATTGTATTGATGACGCAAGACACACATTTTTTGAGTGTGGCAGATTCGCATACCAGAGGAGCCGGTTGATGGCACGTACCGCGGGTCTCTTAACAGAGAATATCGTGCGGATGATGCTTGCAACTGAAGACAATTGGAGGACTGTAGAATGGTATATCGAAACCATCCTACGCTGTAAAAAAGAAGAGGGATAGTTAGATCCATGATAGAGGGCACTAGATAAAAGGCACCACCTCGAAGTAATGCTTCGGCGGTCCCGGGGTGGAATCTTTGCCTGGGAAAGACGGGTTTTAGTGGGTATACTCTCATGTAGAGCCTAGTGCAATGTCGAGAGGAGTCCCACACTATGTGCATAAAGCATTTCCCGTCGTTAAAAAGGAAAAAAAAAAAATTACAATTATAATAAAAACATCAAAACAAATAATTGTAGTTATTTAACTAATAATAATAGTTATTATCGTTATGATTAAAAATTTGAATTTTTGCTATAACCAATCTTTACACTATTATTTTTTTAAGATTAGGTACAAACATAAACATAAAGGCGCTCGCGCGAGCAGACACACACACACACACAGACACACACCCACACACACACACACCCACACACACACCCACCCCACACACACACACAAACACACACACACCCACCCACACACGCAATGCTGTGCTTTTTTAAAATTACTCAATAAATCTGTTTTTAGTTATAGCTTTTAATATTTTTAAATGAATAATTAATATACTCTGCAGAAACAAACTGTTAAATACGAGTCGGATATAGTTAAATCGATCGATAAAATATCCCTTCAGTAATTACTGACTGGGCTAACTGAGCCTGATGTACAAGCAGCGATGCATCACCCTAAATGTTGGAGCCGCAGGTGGACTCTGTTGTCCTGTGTGCACATTGTTCTGCCAATATTAGCTGCAAGTCTCCGATAGAACGTTTTGATGAGATATTTGGTGAGTTACAATTATTTGCACAATCGCGTTATAAATGGTCGGTTGCTTTGGGGGGATTGTCGTTGTGTTAGATTGGTTAATTAATAGGGCAGGTATAGGCAACCGCATGCTGGAAATGACAACAACAACGTAAGAAGAGAACGGAATGAATACACCAATGTAGTATCAGGTGAGACTCGTTATCAGACCGTTTATATTACGAAAAAATCCATTAAACATTAAAATTAAAATGGTTGTGGTAAAAACAAATAAAACTAGACCAACAATAAATGTAAAATGAAACGAAGAATACATAAGCCACGATAGTTGAGTTCATAAACTTTTACTGACTTTGCTTAAAATACATTGCACCCTTTAACTCTTATAACATAAGGTGCTCATGTAGCAGCCTTATATAATTACAAAAATCTTATTTAACTAATCAAAAGAAATGTTAAATTCAGTAGCCACATAGTAAAACAAATATAGACATAGTCAAGACTAACAATTTAATCATATATTTACTTATATACGTTCCAATGACAAGGTCATCATCATCATCAGCGAGTGTTGCTACTACAAACTCTAAATGTCGAAATCTTGTTGCTGTTCATGACGAGCTGGTTGTTAATTACTTATTACACTTTTGTCATTACTTGCGACGAGAATTTTTGTTTAACGAAAAGTTGTTAAATTGTTAACTTACACTTGGAGGAAACGTTTTCATCTTACGATTTCTTCAGCCTCGTTTTGAGAGAAGAAGTCATAAGACGGAAACGTTTCCTCCAAGTGTAAGTTAACAATTTAACAACTTTTAATTAACAAAAAGTCTGGTCGCAAGTAATAACAAAAGTGTAATAAGTAACAAACTCTAACTTACAATTTTCTAATTTAGCAGTTGTAAGTTAGAGTTTGTAGTAGCAACACTCACTGATGATGAGATTGTTAGACTACTAGCGATTGTTAGTAGTAGACGAGGAATAAGATCTCTTGTTATTCAAGAAATTTTGTCTCGAAAATTTGAATTTCAAGAAATTTTAGCTTACATTAGCAAGTAGGCCTAGTAACTCCTAAAGATGGTTACTTTGTCACCTGAAGTGGTATAATGAATAGATTAAGTTGTGACTATTTTTGAATTATTGCAAGTGTTTATTAATTATGATCCACAGTTTTTAAAGAGAGCAAATAACAATTTATTTTTTTAAGGTTATACTCTATATTTATATTATATTCTATCTTGTTTATTTTAGAGTAAATATGAATAAATAAAATACATTTTATAAAATATCTTTTACAAATTAGTGGCTTAGGATAAAATGTTATAATATCCGTAGTGTATTTGCTGTAAAAAATAATAAATTATCCAGAATAAACATGAGTAAGGAAGTGCACAAAGTTTTGAAAATAAAAGTAAAAATAAAGAGAAATCTCATTATAAAACTGTAAAAGAAATAAATTCAAAAGTAAGTGAAGAACAAATTAAATATTACTTCAAATATTTTTAAAATACCACAACAATTATTGGAAATAAATTCAAAAATATGAAACGAAAATTTTTAACAGAAAATATAACACAGCCTCAGTTAAAAGAACGTAAGGTGATATTTGGTCATTTAGTAATTTTTTTATTATGTTTTACGACAAAAATTCTACTAAGCTATATGCATGGGACGTAATGCATCTAGATTAATATTTTGCGATGTTTGAATGCGTAACGAGACACGTGTTCTCATTTCAACGAGCCTTTGATTGTTGTAGCGGCAGAATAATATTTAAACATCAATTAAACAGTCTTCCAGAAATCTTGCTGACTTCTTATCGATAATGTTTATAAAACGATATCGTCATATTGTCTTTATAATAACATTAAAACGCTTCAAGGTATACTCAAAGCCCAAACAATTTGGTATTGCTTATTTTAACAAACATGATATGTATTAAAAATAATTACAATACGTGAATTTGTAAAATTAATTTTTTGGGAGAATAATTTTACTATTTAAATTTAGGCATTGTAAAATATTATTAGCTTTCTCTAGTAAATATTAGTTGTGTCAATATGTGATTCATTTGGTTATAAGTTCTTTAATAGCTTAAAGAACACTTCTATGTCTTCAAAGAGAAGAAATCTCAAATTATTCCGGTTCTGTGGAAATTGGATCCACCTCAATAATGCGAATCGTATATTCCGTATATTCCGAATCGTATATGATTCAGTTCGATTAGCGTTAGATTTCTGTAGCTCATCTATAGTTCGATGACCAATCTATGGTCTACACTAGAAGGCGACTCCAGATTTAATTTGAAGTTGTGGTAAACTCTAGTGTAAATGGCCTTGGAAACTCATTTACTCTATTGCTTGAATACACATATTACACCTAGAGGCCATGTTACATCTACGACTCTGCCTGATTCTTTGCCTTCAGTTCTCTCAAACTCTATAAATACTCCTAAAATACCTACTTATTTGGTGACATTACGTGTTTAGAAATTTATATCTGAGAAAATACACAAATGGGTCGATGTTATATAAAAGAAATGTATTTATATAACGCCAATATATATATATATATATATATATATATATATATATATATATATATATATATATACATATCGCAATATGTATTCTTGTGTAGTAATAAAGAACTAAGTCAAAATACAAATACAAGAATTATAATTGACATTTGTTTACTAACAATTGTTTAATATTCCTGATGATGTTGGTACTGTTAGCCAACGAAAAGCTTTGAATTGTAAATTCAATTATATTTCTTGTATTTGTATTTACAAATAGAAGAATAATTTATTGTACATTCAATAAATGTATTTAAATAGCAATAAATTAAATTCAAAGAAAACAAAAACTAGACAAACACTGACATAAAAAAACGTTTTAAAAAAAGTAATACTGTACTTACAAATATTTTATGGTTTTTTGATACATATATTTTACTGGAAACTAAATTTTCAGTAAATAACTTTTTATTCAAGTCTCAAAACTGAGAAGGACATTACTTGGGTTACATTTTATAAATATTTCAAGCGGTGGTAACTCTGTAGCACTTTATATTCGTGTGGTATAAAATTTATATTATTGGCATATTAAAGTAACTAATTGTTTATCTATGATAAATGTATCATAGAATCTTTTAAAATTGAAATTACAACTTTTGTGGTTTTGTTTTATTAGTTTGATTAATGTTTCCAGCTTAGACATGTCTGTTTGGTGGTTTGATCCAACTAACTCATGTCACGAGCTCAGAAAGTTTCGTCAACTATTTTGTGGACGTTTTTGTGTTATATGACTGTTTCATCACGGCAATTAAAATGCTTCAGGAATGCTTGCTTGTATGAGGATAATTTAACTGTCAAATAATCAGGTTGCGAAATATTTGCGAAGCAAGTAATGACGAATAGAACGAAAAATAAAAAAAAATAATGTTTCAATTATTCTAACAAAAAATTAATATAATAAATAGGCATTGTATGTACCTGAAACGGTGTATTTAAGTACACATTAGGATAATGGATGAAATTTTAACGCAGGGTCTAAATAGTGGGTGTATTTATACAGTAGGCCAAAACACCTGCTCGCACCACCGTGGTGTATTTGGGCGTGTTTCCTTCGTGTTGTTTCTAGTCCTTCCTATTAAAGAAATTGAAATACAACAGAGAGTATGAAATGACTAAAAGCATAGAGGTTTAAGTATTAAATACTGTTATGTGTTGCAAATTCTATGAAACACATCAAACGATTTTAATATTTTCGAAAGTAACTAATGTTACTGTGCAACTATGTCTTAGAAAGAATACAATGCTGAGATTTCAGATGTACTGCCAGTAAAAACATTTTCTCGCACTAAAACACCTCGTTAAATATGGACGAACCCCAACTAAAAATCAATAGTCTAATCCTGGAACGCGATTCTATGATATTATTACTTCATTACGTATCATGAAATTCTTAATATTACCATCTAGAGTAATAATGGCAATAATAATATGTCACTAATAAATATGAAATTATTATAACATAATGTTAACTATAATAATAAGAATAATTATTATTAGTATTGTTGTAGTTATAACAATAGTTTTAATAATTGATTTGTTTACTTAGAAATGGAATTAAATTTATATTTTGTTATTATCAATTCTCATTGATGATGAGATCAAATATTAAATTATCGATTAAGAGTCCTATGTTTGTTATTATTTATTATTCTTATCTGGTGAGAACATTTTGTACAAAACTTTGGTAGATCCAAAAAATGTCCTTCCTCTCACCTCTACATATCAAGTTAAGCTTAATGGAACATTTTGTGAAAGCCCTGTTTAAAGATGGAGAATGTTTCAACTATTTGAGAGGAAAATGTCCCCATGTATTAGTAGCCAAATTAAAAGAAGGTGTTTTATTCGGACCAGACATTCGTAAAATAATATTAAATTCCACCTTAGAAACGTAGATGGCTACGTAGCAAGTTGTAACCAAAATTTTAGGTAATATGAAATACTCTAACAGCGGGTTTATAGCAGTTAATTTTCTGGAGACGTTTAAAAATTTGATATGCCTTATGAGCCGTAAAGTTCACTTTTTGCACAACCATCTTGAGTTTTTCACTCAAAATGTGGGTGATTTCAGTGAAGGACCAGACAAACTATTCCATTAGGACGTCAATGTGATGGAGAAACGATACCAGGGGCGTTGAAACACCAACATGATGGGTGATTACTGTTGGGGACTTTATCTGGAAAACAAAATGCTTTGCTCTGAGGAAAATCTACATAATAAGTTTTGCAGAAAAACTATAAAGAAAATACAAAAACATTACCTCCTAAAACGATTGTACATGGTATTATAAGCCAAAATGTAATAAAGAAGTATTATTTTAATAATGTATAATTTTTATGTATTTCACCATTTACACATTTCACAATTAATATATAGAATAATCATTGTCTTATTGTAAAGGAACTGTAAGTGATAACAATAATTTATTATCAGATTCTGTTTTGGCACTCAAAAATACATAGGATTCACATATATTTATAAGGAAAGAGTTTATAAATATTTTGTTGTTGGCCAAAGTTATCTGTGTTTACAAACGAAAAACAATATGTTGGTTAGCAGCCATCGCTGCGTTTCAATATCTGAATTACAAAAATCGTCGACCCTTTGTAGATAAATGTATTTTAAATACTAACGTCTCTGGTTTGGGTTGCGTTGTGGGCGAATCGAGTCTCCTATTTATTTACAGGTTAACCAACTGTACAAATACATTAAACGTCAATTGAACCATTTAAACCTAATCTATATAATTAAATCCAGGTTTTTGCCATGGAAATACCGTTTTTAACTCAAAATGCATTCAGTTCAGAAAAATAAAATAAAATTCTCTAAAAATATTTTCACGCAACTGTTTTAAATCAGATAACATAATAAGTTTTACGTTGGTTTATCAAAACTGAATTTGTAACTTCATATTCATATAAAATGAAGTAAGGTATAGTGCTATAGCTTTCAATAATTAGAATTTATTTATATCCAGTTTCCCAGCATCCTCACTTTGAAGCAGTCGAAAAGATAGGTAGGTGTTGGCCTATCTAAATGCTAAATCAATCTGGTTAAAATTTATTATTACAATACTGTCAAATTTTAAATAATAACATACGCACACGAGCGTTAGAGTAGATGCCTTATTTGGGGCTTACGGCATCCCACGTTGGTAATGTGGCCAGCATTATGCTTAGGTCGCTCATTACCCAAAACGTTTGATCGTAGGTGCTCATTTACACACACTGAATCGACCTCTACCTGAAAAAGCACCAGAAAATCTTTGATGATCCCACTATCGGATCTAAATGGGCGGGGGGTTCTAATGCATTACCTACCAATTCCTAAGCCGATTTTAAATGCAATATCATGCATTGATTTTAAAATGTAAACACATCTACACCTTTAATTATACTTAATAATAACAAAATAATAAACATTCCAAATTTTGATTAAAGTTTGCTCACTACATTTAGTAAATTAATTAAATTAGAACGTATACAATTTAAACCTTAAGCAATTTCAGTAATATCAACAAAAATATATCAAGCACTATAATTGATACTAACTCCGCTAAGCCGGTCCCAAGTCCGGGGCCTCATTTTATAATCCCTATAGAGTAGTAGTATCTGTTTAAAAAACCTTGGTTAGCTGGCCCGGCTGATGTTACCTTGTGAGTACTCCTTGTACAGGTTTACAAGACTAGGAGAAAGGACCCCGAAAACAAACCAAAGATGGAAGTTGTAGATAAAACCAAACCTACAGTATAGGGGGGCCGGATACGTAATACCTGTAACCATCGGGAGTGAGCAAGCAGGCTTTGGGTCGTCGTCAGCCAGTGATTACAAGAATATATCCGGGGATGGAACACTTAGTCCCCTTGGATTAAAATGTGACAAGTGGTGATAGAAGAGATCCTTACTCTAGGAGCTCTAAGGTTCAGAGGACTCTAACGTGAGGTCCTAAGCTGCCTGAAGCGAAAAGAAGTGACCCAAAGATTGGCAAGGAAAAAAGTATTGCCTCACAGTAGGTTATGTAAGAAAGGGAAAATGAAATTGTGGGAGCTGGAACAAAAGGAAACGTGGTTGCAGAAAGTTCTTAGCAGCTATCTCCTAAAGAGAACCGGCGAAAAAGCTCGTTCTACACTCCTGCGGGACGGAAAGATCAGAGTCCTCTTCAACAGGGCTTAAAGAAAACACACAGAGAAGGAAACGGGCAGGTAAATGGGCCTTCGAGAGGGAATTACACAAGCTCTGAAAGCTCTATAACAACTGAGCCTAACTGAGCCCACTTCAATCCTAGAAGCTGCTAATGAGTCCACTTCACTTTTTAACAAAATTATGAATGGTGGCGAGTGAATAGTGGCTCAAAACTGCTAACAAGTAGCGGCATTAGTTTGAACTGGCTATGGAATCTGACCATAGGACTCCAGGTAAAAAAAAGAAGAAAGTAAGAAACAAACCGCGCTCAGAGACAGTACTTATTAAGCCTGTCAGTGGGAAATCTTTTGTGGATGTGTTACGCATTTTTCACGATAAGTTAAAGCCTAAAGACCTAAATTCGTAAAATCCATAAGGAAAACAAGAGCAGGTGATTTTCTCTTTAAAGTATCTAGTAACGGGGAAATATTGAAGATTTTAACAAAACTATAACGGATGTAATTGGGGAGGTAGCAAAAATTCAACACACTGTCTTCAAGGTATTAACATCAGAGACCTAGAGTCAATAGCAACAGAGCGTGACGTAAAGGAAGCTCACAGTCGTAATTTACTGAGTAGTAATGAAGAACGTAGGGTTTATGCAACAACAGCAAATAACAGAGGCTATTGTGGTTTTAGTCGATGACAAATCAGGCATTCTTTTAAAGAATAGCAAGCCTAAAATTGGCTATGTCAGCTGTAGAATCACGCTGAGGAACGTGGAGAATCCAAATTCTTCTCATTTTGTGAACGGATCACCTGACAATTTCGAAAAACCAACTTTGTGTGCAGAAGTTGGGCAGTGGAGAGATCAACGCTTGAATTCAACGTCGGGGCAATACACCAGAACAACATTGTGGGCACAATGCTATATAGTGCATCCAAATGGATAGAGATAGCGACACACATCGAGAACATACTACGGACTCAAACGAGATAGGAAGTTTGAGGAAGTTTTTGATTAGTCTGTCTGTCCATCTTCCGGTGGGTTCTGCAGACCATCTTTCCTGCCACTTGGTCATCGTCGTTCTTCTCGCTTCCTTTTTGTTATCCCTATCGTCCGTATTTTTTCGTCGCTCCGCAATGGTCTTCTTTTCTAGTGCCAGCAGATCAATAGGAATTATTCCCGCCACTACTAGAGCAGCCGATTCCGAGACCGTTCGATAAGAACACGCCACTCTTAGTGCCCCTTTTCTCTGCACTGAGGCCATCCGTCTTCTATTCCTCTCAGTTTTGAGGGCACCTGCCCAAATTTCCGCTCCGTACAGCATTATAGATTGCGCCACGGATATCAGAAGACGGCGTCTGCTCTGAGTAGGGCCCCTAACATTAGCCAGAAGCCTACTCATAGCTGTTGTGACTCTGATCGCTTTCTCAGCTGCGCATTTAACATGATTTTGAAAGCTCAGCTTCCTATCAATCATGATACCTAAGTATTTAATGGCATTTTTAACCGCTATTTTTTCCTCTCCCACAAGCATCTCAGGGCTAGGAGTAAGGTGTCTCTTGGATATCAGAAGGATCTCAGTTTTTTTCTAGAGCCAAGCGTAGACCATGCTCCATCATCCAGCTGTTAACACGACGCATTACTTGGGCCAGTCGCAATTGGGCGAGCTCTTGGTTTCACGCTATAATGATCGCAGCAATGTCGTCTGCGTATCCCACCAGGAAAGTTCCATCTGGCATTGTTATACGCAAAATGCTGTCGTAATTTGCATTCCAGAGGTCCGGGCCAAGAATGGAGCCTTGAGCTGCTCCTGCTGTTACTCTCTTCCTTCTAGGTCCATCTGAAGTCTCGTATATCAGATACCGGTTGTTGAGGTAGTCTCGTACTATCCGTAGGAGGTACTCAGGCAGAGCGAATGTCTTCTCCAGGGCATACAGTATGTCTTTCCATCTCGCTGTGTTGAAGGCATTACGTACATCTAGGGTAACCAGAAGGCACACAGGTCTTGAAAAGTGGTTACCTACCTCGACTATTTTAGCAGCATCAACTACGGTTCTAATAGCATCAATAGTTGACTTGCCCTTCCTAAAGCCAAACTGTCTCTCAGAAAGATCCCCTGCATCGCGGAAGGCCGAAAGCAGCCGTGGCCTAATAAGTTTTTCTAGCAATTTTCCAGCCGCATCCAACATGCACAGCGGTCTGTTTGAAGACGGAGAATCTAAGTTCCCCTTGCCTTTGTTAATCAGGACCAATCTTGCTACCTTCCAACGGGCACTAAATACGCCAGTTTTCAGGCAGTGGTTGTACATGTTGAGTAATACGTGCGGGTGAGTTCTCACTACGGCTTTAAGGACCTCCGAAGGGATTCCATCCGGTCCCGGAGCCTTGTTATTTTGGAGGGAGTTGGCTGCTGTCCATAGTTCTTTCTCTGTGAAGAGCGGGAAATCTTTTCCTCCGGTTTTCCTCTTTAAAATCTAACCGACAGGGTGAGAAGGGAACAGACCATCTACTATAGTTTTCATCTGTGCCGCATTCAAAAGTCCTCCTGGAGTGAATGAATTTAGCTTTTTCATCACCAGCGTATATCCCAGGCCCCAGGGATCGCTATTTAGATCTTCCCGAAGGTCCTCCCAGCATCGCCTTTGGCTCTCTCTAATTGCTCTACGGAGTTCACTCTTTGCCGTCTTGCATTCCAGTGTCTCTTCATAGGCCACACCCTGTCCCCTTCGCCTTGCCCGTTGAGCTAAGCGTCTCGTTCTAAGACACTTTCTCCTTAATATGGCTATCTCCTCAGTCCACCAATATACTGGATTTCTATTTCCTGTAGGGAATCGTTTTTGTGGGATAGCAACCTTGCAGGCTCTTTGAATGAGTTTCATTGTTGCGTCTACTACAGCTTCAGCGTGCCTGTACCTTTGCGTTGTTTGACCTATTTCCATGGCATCCAATTGGGAACCCTGCAGGACCTCCGAGAATCTGTCCTGGTCCATACGGGCGACATTCCACCTGCTTCTTCTCAGTGTTTTCAGCCGTCTCTTTGATTTCTCAGGGTTGATGCTGATTGAGATGTACTGGTGATAGTTCGCCGTATAGTCCTCCATCACTACCCAGTCCTGAATTCAAGGGACTAAAGTCTCTGAAGCTAAAGTAATATCGATAATACTACCTCTATATCCTGGTCGACGGAAGGTAGTCGTGTTACCTGTGTTAAGGATGACGAGTCCCAGTCTTGATGCCATTTCGGTCACGCGTTTGCCTCTAGAGTTAGTTATATCTGCCCCCCATTCTGTAGCCCTCGCGTTGAAATCTCCTCCAACAACGATGTTACCGTCCATTGCCTGTAGTCCGTCCTCTAGCTGGTCCATCTTTTGGCGGAAGTCTCCGATGGACTCATTGGGAGTTAGATACACGCTGACGTATGTAACATTGTTGCTTTTAACCCATACATAGCCTTTACCAGAGCCATGACTATCAATGGCAAGATTCCCGTCAGGTATCCAAATAGCTGCGGTTCCCAAGCTGTCCGAAAACCACGTAGGTGATGCCAAGTCCTTATACTGCTCACTTATTATTATAATGTCAGCCTTATGTTCCAATCGAAGTTGCGAAAGAAGATCATTAGCCAGTCTCCCTCTGCCCAGATTTCCTTGGATAGTCCGTCTAGCCATTCTTTTTTAGTTTTTCGGCTTCCAACTCTTGGCGAAACACTATACATTTCCCAGATCCGGAGACGTGTTTTGTCTTGTCCACATCCAGATTCATATCCGCGCACAGCATGCAATAAGGTTCCTGCTGACAGTCTTTGACCTGATGTTCGCTGTTGCCACATTTAAAACATAGACCTTGCCTATCAGGTCCGTTGCATTTTCCAGTCTTATGCCATTATTATTAATGGCATAACAAGTATTATTATTAACAGCAATAACAATAATAATAATAACAATACAAAAATAATAATAATAGTCTAATATTAATACCAACAACAATAATTGTAATAATAACAATATGAATAATAAATATCACTGTTGCTAGTAAAATAAATGTGTATAGGCCTATATATAACTTCATATTCATAACACAGTTAACGAAATAAAACATAGTGCATTGATTAATTAATTTAAATATACGTGCGTACTGTGTGTGTGTGTGTGTGTGTTTTTGTGTTTGAAATATTATGGAAATATTTTGAACGTAAAATGCTAAAAAAGAAAATATATCAATTTCCAACTTAATTGACTTTCAAAGTTAATTATAGTTATTAGTCTGATTTTAAATTTATTTTAACTTTGAATTGTAGGAACAATGCTAGTTTTCTCTTACATTAATTAACTAAATGTTTGAAGTCAATTCAGTATATTAGAATTATTTGAACACTTATCAAAGACAAAAGAAATATAGCTTTAACTTAAGTTAACCAGCCACCTCTGCGTTTGTCTTGTGTAAAGGTACTGAGTTCGTGAAAATGAGTTTCTAAAGGGAAATTGGTTTCCCAGCTTTGTAGCATCAGAGCGTTTGTCCGAAGGGCTTCCTGACCTTTACCTGCAAATTATGTAACCTACCTTCATTGTCCATTTCATACCCTTGGTTTTATCTATATAGAAAGTTGAACGAGAAAATGTAATTAGGTGGTTAATATGTAATATTATCTTTACCCACACATTACTAATCTGTCAAAAATCTGTACTTTTGTAAACAAACTGTTTTAAAATTTTAATAATCATATAGATGCATGTACTGTTATATAATAACTGTCAAGAAAACAAGTAATATGAAAAAAGTGACTAAGATCAACAGAAAACATTAATTTTAGTTACTTTTTATTTTGTAATTACAATTAATATAAATATGTATATACATATGTCAGTATAACAATATCAAGAGCCAAAATGTCCATTATTGTTTCTATATAGTAACGATATGGTGCCGGAGATATAATTTATGTTCGTTAATACATAATTTTTGGTTTTATTTTCGTTTCAAATTTATAAAGCTGATGGTGACATAATTTCTCATGCTAACCATCTCTTCTATTGCTTCATTATTGCAAGGATTCTTTCTCTTATAATTTCATATACATCTTTAAGTAAACGTTTTTTAGCAATGGAAAAGTTAACCAAATGTGATAGTAGTGCATTTCAAACATGTAATCATTCAGTTTGAATTCGACCAAAACTTCAGCTTTTTAAATTTTAATTTACGAATAAATATTTTTAAGAAACTGAATTAACATCAATTGTCGTCTACAAGTTAAACAATATATAAAGTATAAAGTATATTTAAACTTGGTTGGGTTAATAAAACGTATTTTATTAACGATTGAAAATATAGATGCATACATTCAATCATATATATGTATAAAGAGTGTGAGATAATAGAAAGAATTAGTTATAACTACTAATTAGTTATCAGATAGTTATCAACTTTAATTCCAGGCATGATTTTTTTATAGGATTCTAAAGAGCTACTAAGATCCAGAAAAGGAACAAAATGTTATTAAATCTATTTTCTTTAAATTTAATTTGGAGAAAATATATAAAACAAAACTGTTTTATTATACTCTTTACGTAATTGAAATTTACTGTTGATTTAACTTTTTTAAACCGGCCATTAGACTATTGTTTCACATTTAAATCACTGTAATTGTTACTACTAGCTTTCCAGAATTACATACTACATTTATGTGACGTAATCAGGACATGCTATGTGACTGTTGTAATGCGATTGTAATCATAACAACATTCCGTAATGTTTCGAGAGATCTGTGCAGTTTTATTTTAGTATAAAGCTGGCACGTCCGATTCACAGTAGTGTAGCGGTTCTGTGATAAAACCATCATTACGTAGGGTTATAGATGTCCCTTTTTAATAATCTATTCAGCTGGAACGCTACGTGATATGGTCTAGAGGGTATCAGCGGAAAGACGAGTTCTATTTATTTCTGGGAACGACTAAGCATGGAATGTAGAAAATATTAATTTGCAACCTTTGTTTCTCGTTGACTTTGGCATTATAAATTCATTTTGCTTCAACGTAATGAAAACGTACGCATACGGTTGAGAGATTTCTACGTGACTGTATTTCTATATTTAAATGTATTTAAATTTGAGTTCTTTTAAAGTAGATGTACGCATTATTGATGGAAATGCACTTACAAATAAATGAATATTTTATAAAATCGTTCTACTCCATTAACGTTTTCTTGTCACAGACATGCTTGGTGAAATGGTTATTTTCATCATTCGATTTTTCGAATATACAGTATTTGGTTGATTATTGGTGTTTCATAATAATTTGTAAGTATTCATATTTGAGTTCTTTTAAAGTAGATGTACGCATTATTGATGGAAATGCACTTACAAATAAATAAATATTTTATAAAATCGTTCTTTTTTATTAACATTTTCCTATCACAGACTTGCTTGGTGAAATGATTATTTTCATCATTCGATTTTTCGAATATCATTTATGAATATACAGTATTTGGTTGATTACGATTAATAATGCTATCGTAACACTCAGTAAAATACTTGTGTTTCGTCATATACAATATATAATCGTGTTATATTTATCTTATAGGAAATGAAATTTGAAAAAAATTAATTTGTTTTTTACGGTTAAATTCTTAGTTGGAATTATTTTCAGGGAATTAAAAGTTGTCTCTCAGCTTTTATAAATATCATCTCTCAACAAGGGAATTATATATTATCTTTCTAACAAAAACATAAATTCAAACGTTGTTGATTTAAAAATTTTAATTCATGCGCCACTGTTTGAAAAGTAAAATAATAAATAAACCATCCCCTGAAGAGAAATCCTATTTGAAATGGAAACGTAGAACATTGTTTTAAAGCTAATTAAAATTTGTTTTTAATATCCCATTGTCTGTAATTGCTCGTAATCAAACAAACTATTTTCATATTGGAACAATATGATTTCATCCATTGTTTGCGTCATTCATAATGTTTGTAAATTTATTTCGATATTCATGACGTCATGGTTTAAACAATGCTCTGATGTCAACCGCCGTAGGAGGGTTGAATAGTGAAGTTGTTCGCCGAAATAAAATTAAAAAGACAACCAAAAGACAAACCCTCCCCCCTTAAGAGCAATTTTGACGAATAATCTTCCTCAGGCCATGGACGGTGCACATACTTACAAATATAAAAGTTTAAAATATTTATCTGTGCCGCAGTCTTTAGTAGAGTGTTACCTTCTGGTTGTGACGTAGGTTTTGTAGGTGACGCCAGATAGACGTGTTGATGTCACCCGTAGTAACCAGCTACACTTTCTTTCGTTGCCGGGTACCTTCTGGACACTACTTACTCGACTGAACTAGCTTTATTTTTATTAACTTGGGAGCGGGTTTTTTAACTGCCCGAAGCACTGCTACCTTAAGGTATATTGTACTTACCTCCCTGATCTAGTCAAAGAGCCCCTTCCCTCTTACCAGGTTTGGACGTTTCCTGACTAGTGTTTTACCTTCAGCATCCTCTTCCAGAGCCGTTCCATCACCAAAGAGGTTGAAGCGCCTCTCGGCAAGTGCTTCACATCTGTAAATAATGTGTGTTGCAGTCTCCAGTTCCTGCCCGCATAATCTGCACACTGGTTCATCTTTGTAGATACCCATTTTATGCAGATGTTTCTTTAGTCCACCGTGTCCCGTGAGTAGACCTGTGGCTATCCTCAATTCCTGCCTAGACAGATAGATGAGACTCTTCTGCAGCCCCAATGAAGGTTTCCTAAGGGTTAGCTTATTGTGTTTCATCCCTTCAGCCCTGATCCAGTGCTCACAGTGTCTTTCAGCCATCCACCTTCGCACTGCCATCTTGACCATGGATTTGGAAATACCTACCGCAGGCTCCGGTCCAATCAGGGGAGTCGAAGACCCCTCTCTGGCCAGCGCATCTGCGGCTTCATTTCCAAGTATTCCCCTATGCCCTGGCACCCAACCTATCTTGATTTGATTGTGCCTTGCCAGGGCTTGTAGGTTATTTAGGCACTCCCTGACTATGGCCGAGGTGACCACATGTCCTTTTAGTGCCTTAATTGCTGCCTGACTGTCGGAGAAAATAGCAATCCGGGTCCCGTGTGTTCCCCTTCTCGCTATCTCTCCCAGACAGGCATGAACTAGCTTAGTATTTTTTAAAAGGTTTGGAAAATTCAGGTTTGAGGCAAACAAAAGTACATAAACGGACCACTGGTGTGTGCTGCTCCCTAGCGGCAACTATGGAAACTATACTGTCTAGTTTACAACTTATTGTTTTGTAATTAGGCCATCGGATGATAACGACATCGCCATTGAAATGTACATATGTTTATAAGGGTTTGATCTTAGGTAACTTGTAATATCAGTTATTTTTAATAAATTGTCGTGCTATTGGGGTTGCTTCAAATTTCTGTTGTGTCTATTATGTCACACAACAAACAAATAATGAGAACCACAAATAGAATAAAAACGTTTTAGTTTAAACAATGTATACAAACAAGAAATAAGTAATCTATTACCAACGTTATATTTGTTTATTAAAATGTTTATATGCAATAATGATGACTCTGTAAAATAAATATTAAAACGTACATCTGTTTTCCAACGCCTGATCGATCTGCGCTATTATTAGAAAGGTATTTGGTTAAAGCTTATGTCGATATATCCTGCATGTCCACAACACAATACAAGCCTCGTCCAGTAATAAAACTCTCGTTAGGGAGGGCTTTGTTTAAAATGTATTTAGCCGCATCACTACGTGAGATGATTTGGGACTTTATGGTCGGTATAGAGCGGTTTTATTTTCAGCTGATACAAGCAGAAATATTCCTATCACACAAAGTCCTTGGAATAAATTCAATTATAGGCACTTGAATAGTTTAGGTGTAGCTGTATATTTAAAAGCATAATTACTTTATATGTTCACAAACATTTACTTGAATTACGATGCTGTACATTTTATATTGTTATGACATGTTCAAATGGCAAATATTGGGTATAACATTATCAAATAATGACGTCAAATCACTACATCCTATTACTCGTCTTTGAGCAGACAGATCTTTAATACAGAAGGCATTGGTCTAAATAATAGTAGTTTAAATATATTTTCTGTTGTTTTCTTCAATAAATTATATCCAAATCTTATTGTGTTTAAACATTTATCGCGCTCATATATGAAATACTCTTTTTTATTATGACTAATGACAGTCATCAGCAATTCACCCAATCGGAGTCGACAATTACGGAAGACAAGAAGGATTGGCAATTGGTAGGTCGAAGTCGCAGTGCTTCGCAGACTTACAGTGATCAGCTGACTTCTCGTCACGGTTACAAAGAGGGCAAATAATGTTATCGGCCAGGCCACAGCTGTGCATGTGCGAGTGTCTTTAGTCGTGTCCGATCTAAATGATTTATAAAATAGGTAAATTATGATTGACTAAATAGAGAAAATATGTAAATAAACATACACATAGTTTAACGTAGAATTTGTTTTATTAAACACATTTGTTAACGTTTAGTCTTCGTCAGGTTATTTATGAATGTAATAAAATACAAAAGACTCGATTTTTTTCCTTGGTTAAATGTCGGAACGTAATTGCTATAAATTCTGATTTTAAAAATTGTAATTATACCACAAAGTTGTCAAAGTGTTTAACATAAATCAATTCCGTATATGAGTAGGAGATATTAGATAGAAAACAATTTATATTTAATTAAAAGTATTCATGTGAGATTAAAAGGTATTAAAAATACGATAACTAGTTCGCTTTTATAATTTAATAATAATTAGTATACACACTAAGAACACAATAAAGTTTCTGCTATCTTTTCCCTCACACTCATAAGTACAGTATTAATTAATTACCTGCATAGAAAAAATTAAATATTGATTTGAAAAGCCAGTTTGTTGACCATTGGAGTGGAGGTTTAGCTGGTCTAGGAGATTCCGTCTTTGTAGCCACCGTGTTAGCTGCCACCCTTGTAAGAAGCCACGTTACCTCAAGACGAGGTTTGGCAGATGTTCTTCCCACAACCCTTCACGTGTTAACAACTAGTTACGGAAATTCACATGCAATGTACCAACAATTTTAAAAACTATAATATTTTCTGTATTACTTTACCGATCAATGTATACCATCTATGAGAAAACGTTTTTTGAACGCATTTCATCACAGACACATAACAAATAACCCAGTGGAAGCCTTGAAAAAATAATACCCCATTGTGCACCCGTACGTTCATTTTAGTATACAAAAAATTTTACCAGACACTTGAAAAATTACAACAAAACCGATTATTGTAAATATACGTTTTACCACAGAAAAAAAAGAAGAAAGAGTAAATTGACTTGGACAAAGGAATGGAACAGTGTATAGTGAAATATTTATAAAATACCTTTTCAAATGCCTATGTCTGATAAGCTATATAAAGAAACTTGAGTAAAGACACAAAATTCACATAAAGGCTTATAATGAGCCTATTATAGCATAAATATTAAAATTAACGGCTGCGTGTAAGTAGCACACGTTATGTAAACCCTTAAAGATAAATGACGAGTTTGACAAAGTTGAAATGTCTTGAAAGATCGAAATGTCTTGTATATTACCAGATGTATTTTATAGAATTTATGTCAGTACGGTTTAGTAATACGTAAGCAGCTGAATCAAAGCTACGATATGTCTTCCCACAGGGTGGCAACTAGCACAGTTGCTAATGACACGACCCCATCTCGGGTTTGTCGAAGTCCTTCGGCTGTACGTACATCAAAGTGGACCTGACTTTGCGTCCAGAAATATTTTCAGTTTGATAAAATTTAAGTTTTCAAATTAGACTATTATAGGAGATTATTGATATGTTCATATAATTGGTTCAACCCCAAACTCCACTCAGGGAGATTCTTCCACTCACCCCTACACTTATTACAGAAGCAGATGCACACTTTATCTCCAGAACTACAAAGATTATTTTGTATTTTGTACAAAGAGAAAGTACGCTGAACAAAATTTGTAGATATAAAATTTATTATTTACAAGCATATAACTGTGGCGTAATGTTTAATTTAAATAAAACCTCTATACCACAAATAAATTTTCATTAATTTAATACCTTATGCACATTTCATTTGAATAGATTGGTTAGTGATTAGTTTGTTTTGTAAGTTACCTCTGAGGATGATTGCTATGCAATTGAAATCTACATGAGTTATTAAATAAATGAAAAAGTTATTTGTGGCATAGACATTTTATTTATTTAAATTTACAACGACAATTGAAATGTCTTTTGATTTAAAACTATAGGCGGCTTAAAAACCCAAATATTCGCCTGAAAACCAACCTACATCTAGAAATCTAAGCTCACATCTAGATGCATTATAAATATTTATAAGTACAGCAATACAAAACAAATAGAGGTCCAAGTTTTATTGCTATTAATATTTTTTAAAATAATACATAAAATTTACTTAAATAATAAAATTAAAAGAAAATGCCTAACATGACTAAATCCTAGTTAAACTCTTTTCTAGAATATTTATTTCTTACCCAATATTATATATGGTTATTCTTGTTTGATCTGATTGAAAATACCATGTTTCTATTGATTTCATAAGAGGTAAATACTCTAAAGGAAATATTTATCAATCAAAGTTTTTATCCGATTTAAAGAAAAACACATTAAATAAATAATACTTTTAGGGATATATTTTAGCTATGTCTTTACTTTCGAATTGTTTTCCAATACCTTCTAATAACTCACACTCTCATATATATATATATATATATATATATATATATATATATATATATATATATATATCTTGTTAACATTTTCATTCAGTAATAAAATATGTTTTATTCACCCAATAAAGTTCAAATACATTTTTTTAAAACTATAGAGGGCGACAATGATGTTAATGACGTTTTTTCAAATACTTATTCAATAATAACTTATAAAGGGTTTGGGGTGTATGTCAGATTCAAAGTGAATATTTTCATGTTCGAAGTCTAGGGCTTTTGGCACTGAGCCAACTTTTCTACAGCTAGAAATGTACTTCTAAAAGAATTATATAAATTTTGTTTGCCTTTTCTGTTGTCGCCGAAACTTCCATTTTGCACAAATTTAATTGTTGCCATGGTTACCGCACAATATCATAAATAATGCTCTAGGATTAAAAATGAATGAAAATAATAAAATAAACAAACTGGATTAACGGTATCGAATCTTGCTTTACAAACGAACAATACGAAAGGAAAACGAAAAGAAACTAGAACAAAATGCTAGCTTCGAAAAAAAGAAAGCTTATATATAGCAACGAACAAAAATAATAGTCCAGCACCATACTTAGAAAGAAAAATAATAAATTGCAAGTGAAATTCGCTTAATATTTTGCCACTTAATATTGTTATTCTGACATACGTATAAACATATTTTTAGTAATTGTAATTATAAAATAAAAAGAAACTAAAGTAGCAATTTTCTTCCTTGATTTAAGTAGGAATTGACTTAATTTTTTTTTTGATATTACTTGTTTCATAGAAACAATCTTGAGAAAACTAATTACCTAAATGATTGTGTTCAACCAAATCGGATAAGTAATTGTTACTGACCAAATTTTCCGCTGTGACGTATGTCCGCGAGACTTTGCAGCTCTGGTATTGGCTGATAAATGTGGACACAGGATAAATGAACATAGCACACCTGCGGCTCCCGTAGCTAGAGTGATGTATCGCTGCTTGTGGATCAGGCTTAGTTTAGACCGGCGTCATTACAAAGTATGATTTTCACCGATCGATTGAACATTAATCAGTTTGCTACGAAAAATAATATAATACCATAATAAATAATATAATACGCAGCTACCTTTAACCATTTAAACTGAAAACCTTACGGCATTAGAAAAAAACTAACTTTTAAAGCTTATAACGTGTAATATTAGAGAAAATCAAATTTAAAAAAAATTATTCCTCACAAATAATTCTAACAATAATTTAGAATTTCTTTTAGAAACATAGAGTAATAGAAACATGTAATGATAGTATTTTTTATTTTATTGCTTTGGACAAATATGTTGTGAGTTATTGAAAGCGTATATGTGCAGTTTTCATAAATATACCAAGGTTATGTCACGAAGCTATTTTGTATAGCACGCATGAGAAATAGGCCTAAACTGCGTAACGTAGCCCAATGACGATAACGTATCCAATATTGAAACTTTACCTGAGTAAATAAATAGTTGTACCTGACTCGCAAGTCAACCGCATTTATTTAAGCAATAATCGAGTGTAAATATGAAAATAAATTTTAAAAACGTTTTAGCAATGCTTAAACTGATGTATATTTGAATACCATGCTCACTTTGCTAGAGATTATTAGGAACAAGGAAAAGGAATAAATCAGAAAGAAAACCAAGAACGCAAAGATTTGATTAATTGGCGTTTTCTTAAAGAAGTTTAAGGATGATTTAATCAATAAATAAATACAATTCAGGAGAGATGAGAAACAGAAAATAGAGTTCATTTAATCTTTTTACTGCAAGTCGTTTTTGATATAAGTCGATGTTGTGATACATACATTTAATGTATCTTAGTAGATATGGGTTTACTATATACATATCAGACTTGAACATTAGTTATATTGTAGAAGAGACAGAGAGAGAGAGAGAGAGAGAGAGAGAGAGAGAGAGAGAGAGAGAGAGAGGGGATAAAAAAACGGAATGAGTGTTTACAATAATGGATTTGATGTATCACACGTAATGGATTTGATGTATCACACGTAATGGATTTGATGTATCACACAGTTACATAATCAGGGGATAAGATATCGAGGGAGGATAATAAGATTGTCTTTGCAGGAGGATAACCAAGGGCTTTGTAAAGCATTTACGTAATCGATAGCATACACAATGTAAACTGACAGTAATTATTAATTGAAATTCACGCTAAAGGAAAAAGTCGAATAAACCTAGTTGTATGTTAAATATTTATGATAAGCTTATGCAAGAAACTAAAATGTTAGTTTTCTCGGTGTGAAGTAGGAGCTTAAATGATTCTAAGATTAGACGGAAATATTGTGGACGTATTTTTACCAACTACTATAAAAGTATGATTTTCGTGTAGGATGAACAACGACATGTTTTTGGCTTTATTTATACGAGTAGTATCTGATATTAAAAATTGCGTTTTTAAATGTCTTTGAAATTAGTAGTAGCCAACAATATATGATCATTTAATTCCTTATTGAACTTGAATGATATATTCTCAAGTTCTAAATTTCTGTTATACGCTTTAACATAAGTTTGGTAAATAGCCTACTTGGATATTATTAGCACTTACCTTTTGTCTAATGAGTTCATTTAATATTGGAGTGGTCTTGCGACTAAATGGAGGCAGTCTATATAGCCTATGGTGAGGGACTATTTATATCGAAAATACCCTCAATCCCTTATCTGGGTGCTTAACCCTGCGTAACCTCATTATAGACAAACTCAATGACAAGACCCGGGCTACGAGTAAGTGCTCAAAGGTCTTCATGTAGAGTCTAGACTAGTCTCCGGTCCGATTCTAGAATAAATAGAGTCTCCAGAATTATCAAAGTAGAAACCTCCGTCCGGCCTGGTTCTCCGTTCCGTGAAAACGCCTTACTGATAGCTCGGTGACTATACACCCTCGGTTGGACTGACCTGAAAGCCTCAACGTGGAAACTTGTTTAAACTACCTAAGGCGTTTCGGAAGGTTTATCTCATTTTCAATTCGAACCTTAGTAGTTACCGTCCGTTTTGATAACGGTCACATCTCTCAAAACGGTTGACCTCATTTTGATAAGTAGTCTTATAGATTAGTGTCAATATTACCATGTTTTAAAAGTAAGTACCATTTTGGAATTCGACCATTTTAGATCTGTGGTCGGAAATCGGCGCATGTGGGCTGAATGTCTGTATCTGCTGGCAAGCCACAGCTGAAATTTTAGTTCTATTCGTCACTATTGAAGGTGTTTACGTGTATTTAAATGCCTCCTGCGATAAAAAATTCCTCGATTGTGAAATACTCAGTGAGATACGTTTTCTTAAATCGTGATATCTGTGAAGTGTACGGAAACGTCATGAGTGATGACATGGTAAGGAAATGGGCGTGAGCCTTTAAAGATGGCCACACAAATGTGCATGTCGAGGGACGAAGTGGTCGCCCTTCACTTACGACTTTCACTGGTGACTTAATGCAACAAATTGATGGAAAAGTGAAGGAGAACAAACGCTTTACGATGTCATCGCTATCGTGTGAGCTTCCTCAAGTGCCAGGAAGTGTATTTCCGAGATTGTGACAGAATGTTTGAAGTACAGAAAGTTATGCTCATGCTAGGCTCCGAGTATGGTGACGGAAATTCACAACAACAAACCTTGAGCCAGTTCTGTAATATTCCTGGAGCGCTACTACTTCATTACCATCCCATCACTCATGACGTTTATCCGTATATTTCACAGATCTCACGATGATTGTCAGCTGTGATGAATATCACTCCTTTAATATTAAGAATATTTCAGCGGTATTTTCGATCACAGGAGACATTTTAAAGACACATAAACGAGCTTCAACAGTGATGAATGGATCCAAAATGGCGGCTGTGGTTTACCAACAGATACCGGTATACAGCGCGTAATTACGGACACCAGATCTAAAGCTGCAAAATTCCAAAATGCTACTTACTTTACAAACACGCTTCGTCTTTTTTCACGATAAATGCTATAGTAAGAGCTTTTATTACTTTTTTAATGTAAATACCTCGGATTTGTACTTGAATGAAAAATCCCTCAATACAAAGAAAAGTTTATATTATAATTCCAAAAAATCCTTCAGTTAAGTTATAATACCATCAGAATCTACAGATGAAACAGAGATGTGCGAGGAAAAACTAGTAGTAGGGTGTTTAATATACTTTGACAGACAGACACACACATACACAAAACATATTCTGTATACATACGTATACAAAATTATACTCACAAAAAAGCATATTTTTGCATAGTTATTATTTTACAACAATGAAGTATAAATAAATGTATAAAACGGGAATTTCATACAGCAAAACTCTGCATTTATGTGGTTTGTATACCACTGTGATACGTTACCATGGACACCTGCGAGAGAGACAGAAATGCTTTTACAAAGCGAATCTCTTCAACGTCATAAATTTTCTTTTAATAACGTCAGTTTGAAGATAATGGAGAGTTTCCTTATTCAGATAAGTTAAGAACTTGTAAACTTTACACATAAATAACACTCGCCAGGCTGCCTAACACTAAAGTTAGAATAAAAATTTTTTGTTTAAGGCTCAAAGCTACTTTGTGGGTATTTTGGGTTCCAACCTGCTTCGATAAATACTTGTTAAAAAATTTTAAATTAATTATAATTGTTTTAAATAAAAGTAAGACGACATTGATTACAATAATTAAATACCCTATGTAAGTCAGGGTGCTCAAACCTTCATGCATATAGAGTAAAAAGTAACAAAAAAAGCAGAATATATTCTACATACAGTAAACACATACAAAATGACGTTGGACCTTTTTGATTTGTTTTAATGATTAGTGTGTAAAACTTCCTAATTTATTAACTATGCTATCAACGTTTTTAAAAATCAAATATAAAAAATTACGTATACTTCAACAGTATATATATAGTATATATATATACAGTATATATATCATATTCTCCTCTGATGACGGGTTTCGGAGTGATTTCATTTTAAAAATTTAAACCGTACTCTCGGAGACTACTAATTAAATCTCGAAGAGAACGATTTCAGTTTTGAAAAAGGTGTCACTCCGAAACGTGACAGCAAAGGAGGGTATTGTAACGTTAGAAAAGGCAGAAAACTGTACTCAGATATATAGAAATGTCCCTAATAGAAATGTAGATGAGTATATTATTAATTTCAACAGTAAATGTTTAATCAGAGTTATGAAACTGATTATTGAAACAAAGAAACTGATAACTGGTTTATTTTGAACAGTGATGAATGGTAAAACTCTTGTAGATGGCTACCAATCAGTATCGATTTAATCTCCTGTTTGAAACTCCAGGCCTATCTGTCCCCTAAAAATGTCAAATTGACAAGAAATGTTATTTTATAATTATTACAAAAAATTTAATATATAATATCTTTTGCTACAATCTGTGTCATTGCAAACAATATTAATTGTGTGTAAAAGGTGTTTGATTATTTGTTTTTAATTTTAAAACATTAAAATACTAGTAACGCAGGGCAACCAATAGTATTCGATAGCCTGGTTATAACCTACGGTCCAAGGTTTACTTGGCCCTTCTGTGTGTGAGACATTTTTAGATAGTTAAAATACATTTTGTGATTCATCGACAAACATTTGAAACTATGTTCTATTTAATCTTCGTACGTCATGTTGCCAGCTACTTATTGCTTAAATCCCTTCGCATCGATTTGTATTGACTTTCGAAGCTGTTTTGTAGATGAAGGTTTTACTGCGTCTAATATAAAAGACTTTTTATACAACGCCATTGTTCGTTGCTCAAAATAAAAAAATATGAAAATATGAATGCGTCTCTTTCATTATTAAAAACGTATATAATTCAAGCTTATGTCGGTATCTCTGGATCTGATCTACACAATGCAAGCAATGTGCTGTAATAAAGTCCTTGTTATGAAGGATTATATTGAGACCGTGATATCCTCGTCTATATATAAGCTGCATCGAAGTAGGTTGGGTGAAAATGTTTTATTGTCATTTAGAACTGCAAAGCAAGAATATTTACCCCGCGTAATTTTTCGAGAAAATTCGTATTTAAAATCTGGTTGTTATAGTTAGTTGAAATATGTAGAATAGTATAATAATAAAAACTGTTTTGTATCACAAATAAATTATTAAATTTGCTCTACTTTATGTCTTTGTCAGCTCTAAGTTCTAGTCCTTAATGCTACTGATATTTTACTTTACTTTGTTTTTATCTGTTCGGCTCACTTGATATCCCCCCCCATTAAACTGACCCAAGTTGCTAAATCTGCATTGCGTTGCTAAAGGTTAATGTGCCCTGTAATATGAATAACAGTGTTATCGGCTTTCATGGATATATTAATTATTTTTCTACGGTTTTAAAAGGTTTCGATATTTGTTGAAAAACTGTTTGCAATATATATATATATATATATATATATATATATATATATATATATATGCAACACTGTTTTCTTGTATACACTAATCACTTTCACTTATGTACTTAAACAAGAATCTTACTTATAAATAATATTCGAGCTGGCTTGTGAGTGCAAGTTATAATTAAAGAATAAAAATATTGCACAACGTACAAAAATATAGCAAGTTTTACTTGCTAAAACCTTATTGGTTATGATTAATGTATATATATTTTTTAGTTAATTTCATTTGTGTATTTTCACTGAGGATGAAGACAAATTAGTCGTTGAAACGCGTTTGAAATAAAAAATTGTATATTTGTGAGTTGTACCATATTTTTATTTTTTATTTATAAGAATCTTACTTGTTTATTTATGCGAGCTAACTTTCAATGGCTGGTCGTGCCGTCATCCTCGGGCATACTGAACTGTTCAATATTCCCGAGGATGACGGCACGACCAGCCATTGAAAGTTAGCTCGCATAAATACCAAGTAAGATTCTTGTTGAAGTACATAAGTGAAAGTGATAAGTGTATACAAGAAAACAGTGTTGCATAACTACAAATATATATATATATATATATATATATATATATATATATATATATTAAATATGGTGATATGTTTTCTTGTAATATAGTTAATAAATTAAAAATATTTCAAAAGCAAGAATACTTTTATTGCATATATCATTATCATAATTATCTAATTATTTTCCTGAAGATGCTGGTACTGTTTTATCGGCGAAAAGCTTAGAATGATATATGCAATAAAAGTATTCTTGTTTTTGAAATATTTTAAATTTATTATATATATTGCCTTTAAAGTTAATTTTTTTTAAACTTATCTTATAGACATTTAGGTTGTACAGACATACGAATCATTTCCAGAATCTTTGTTGCTCCCAATGAAGGTTGGTTTGAAAAAAAATACCGAAAGCTAATAAAAAAAATTAGGATTTTTTGTAAATATAAATTTAAATAATAAATAATAAATAATAAAATCAAATTTAAAAGAGTATGATCTTTATATTTTAATTTTAGTAGATTACTAACAAAGTTAAATACAGAGAAGTATTTGAGTTTTGTCAATTTGTTTTGAGATATAATGAGCACAGGGCCAATATTACAGTAAATGTATTGACAATAAACCAAAATACAACAATAATAACTAATTAAAAATATTATTCCATCATGAGAAGATTGTATCTATCACAATAAAAAATACAATGTAGAAAGCTAAATGTAATAAAATTACGCACTTAGTAAAATTATGTACTAGTTATGCCTTATTATTGTTTGAATTATTATGATTAATGTATGTCAAGGGCTGTTAACAGCTCTTAGAATATTAACCAACTTTAATTTTAGAATAGCAACAGAGAAATAATAAAATTCTAGAAGAGAGAAGCAGAAGAAATTATAGGTCCCAAAAACCCATACCTAAAGGTGTCGAGGATTCGAAAGAAGGATTGTCGAAACTGTCCTAACATGAAGAGATGTTCGAAGAGTAGAAGGGTAGAGGAGATTTGGTGGAAGGTAGAATTCTAAATAGCATGCAGAATAGTAGATATTTGTTACAGATGTTCCAGAAAAAAAGGAGAGATCAATGAGGGTAGAATGAGATTAAACAGATATAGAAGGGACAACGAAAAATTGATTTTCCTGTTAAGAGTTCCTGGTTATGGAATCATTACCCTCTTAGAGCTGAAGAATGCATCCTATTGGCCACTGAAGAAGATCAGTGTTCTCTATAATGAAGACACTTTGATCAAAAGGAGTAGAGATTTTATCAAATTTAGATCGTTTAATTTAAGCATCGAATACTGTGAAGAACGATGTAACCATTCGTTGAACTTCTGGATTTGAGTGACACTTCGTTATAAATATTATCCTTAGACGCAAAAGCGAGAGTCCAATAAGAAAGTGACGAGGTATGATGAAGGGTTATGTTTGGGTCAGGAGATGTGTTGGAGAAGGGGTGGTTTTTTTCTTAAGTATGGGTGGAGTATTGCATACCTACTTCACAAATTCCATAATTATATTACCATTTTACAATAAATTATATATTATAATACAATTTTTGAAACGGAAACTTTCTTAGGCACATCTGACACATCCCCCTTGCAAGTTTTTCACTTCTAGTCCCATGACAGCTATATCGTTAACCTATTATTAGGAGAGTTTGAAGTTATTTAAAGTCCTTCAAAAGGAAGCCTTATTATATGCTCTGATCTAGTAATATCTATGTAAAGAAAATATTCTCAAATTTGTAATTTGTTTGTTTCAAAAGTTACTTATTACATAAATTTGTAAAAAAGTTACATGCGGAATAACTTGTGTTACGGGGGATAAAACTATTTGTTTTTCAAAACGGCTTTATAGCTTTATATCTTTTATTGATAAACAAATAAAATTTAATAGTAGATGGTTCGCAGTGTTTCAACATCATTGGGTATCATAAAGTTTTTTTAAAAATACACGTTAATAAATCACATTAAGTCTTTGCAAAATCTTTGTTCCAAAATAAAAAATGAGTTTTTTCTACTTTTATTGATAGTTGTAGTAAAACAAATAAATAAATCTATTTTAGTAACTCCTATTAAGGGAATTGTGAAAGGAATTGCGAAAACATTTATTTCAACTACAGTAAAATTTTGATATGATGAACTAAACCTTATGACACTACAAATTTAAACATTTAGACCTTTAAAAATTAGTCTTAAATTTTCTTTTTTAACGATAAGCTTTATCTCACGAAAATATTACAGACTTCTACCGTAAAATAAACGGTTTCTAGTTGCTGATTTAAACCACTTATGTAAGTTCCTTACCACACTTTATAGGGAGTTTTTTGTGTATTGCGAAAACGCCTCGTACACAGGTAGACGGAACCCTTTCCTCGTCGTACTGCTTTGATCTGCAAATTGTGTTTCACACCACATCCCCAACTTATGTTTAACAAGCTGCGTTAAATTCCCACGAGGGCGAGCACATTTTTCATATTGTAAAGTTTCTTTGAGATAGAGTCTTCAAAAGCATTCAGAATTGTTATTCATTTCGTGTTTACTCGGAGTAAAATTTCAGTTACGTAAAGAATTACACAGATCCTCTTGTTTCATCTTTCAAGAAAAACTTTACAGCCATGGCAACAATTCTGTTGCACGAGTTTCAAAGCGTTTTATATCGCCTTGAGTTGGAGGATTTAAGTAAAGTTTAACAAAGTTTTATTTTGTCCTGCTTAGCTGCAGTACAAATAACATTAGTTTCTATAAAAATTACTTGAAGGAGGAAATTCTGCACTTTAATTTTAGTTGTTTTTAGTTCAGAAAACACTATTTAGTCTATAACGCACTAAACCACTGGACTTTGTATAATAAATTGTTTGAGAAAATTTTTTTAGGAGAACAAATTCAAGAAAAATGTTGACATGACAATATATCAAAGATTTTAATTCTGGCCATTCAGTATATTTAACAATCTAAAGTTCTTAAGAGCTAATTAGATTTCTCGTCAAGCTGGATAGATATAATCTAAAGAAAAGGATATAGTTTCCCTCTGGAAGTTGAAACTCCAAAAATTTTATAACAACTGAGAGAGCATGTTTTGTCAGTGCAATCAAATGGAAGTGTTTCAAAGATCCACTTTGAACACAAGTCCTTTGGATCATCCAGCCACTCCAAGTATATCCTAAGGCAAAGTGTCAGTGACCATGAGAAGTAAGAAAAGGCGCGATCGCAAAACCTGGTGTAAATTTTCTGTAACCGTAGCAATACTAAAATTTCATTCTATAGTAGCTTTCGGATTGATCTCAATTAATTAAAGCATGTCAACATTTTTAAATTAAGAAAAGATTTTCTCTTTATTTTGAAAATGTTAGAACGATCATAAGAATACGTCTATTTTTCACAACATTCCAATTATGAGATTAACTTATATATAACTTATAGTTTGTTCTGTTGGAGGCTCTATGTAGCGGAGCTATTCTTTATGGCCAACCGAATCAAACAAAATGTTCTATTCTTCAGAAATTAGGACGGGAATATACCATTCGGAGTTAAGCATTAAATATAGGTTATTTTTATTATGAAATTTTCAAAAATAAAATATAAGAATATCCATAATAAACACTTAGATTCTGAAAAGATAATTAGGTGCCTACGTGTAAAAGTAAATGTTTTGGTATTAAATTGTTTTTAGTTTTAGTGGTTGTAACTTAAAATAATGTTTAGACATAAACTTATTTAGTTTTTATTTTACTATTCAAAGTCAGCTAAAGATTTTATTCAAGATTTATATACTAAAAACAGGAGACATACGTTTATGTTCATCTAGAATAAATATCTTATCGTATTTTTTTTATATAAATTAATTTTTTAAAACTTAATAATATCAAAAAGGCACGTATTAAAATATTTTAAATTAAAATTTTAAAAGTTTGGTTTAAGTATAACAAAATTTGCAAAGAAAAAAAAGTTTTTCAATCTGCATAAACACTTTGCAGTTTAAAATGTACTTTATTGTACATTAGGATGTTGTAGCAACCCTTATAAGTTTTATAACAATCTAAGTTGAAAACTATATTTATGGAATTCCAAGGAGTATTCTTTACTTAGTTTAACTTTAATTGGACTTACTGTGCCAAATAGTAAGCGGAGAAAATGGCAGAGGGAAGAAATGTAAACACGTGATTCCTAATAATTCCTATATGATGTTTTGTTGTTAATTAATAATAAAATTTTATAGCAGGTATTTATTGTATTAAAATTCTGCACTGTATAAAACTTTGTTACTCTTCATTATAATTTACTCCTTTTTATTCTCTACTCCCAGAACACAAGATTTATACTGTGTATGTAAATCTATTCTAATAGTCTATTAACATTACAATTAACTGGATTAAATAAATTAATTCTTGGAAGAGAGGCTAATGCCACTTATACAGAAAGCATGAGTAATGTTATATGCAGCGCATGGTATACATTGTACAATATGTAATGGTGAAGAAAATCCCCGCTTTTGGAATACTGATTCAAAGGATAAGTTTAGAGCGTGTGAAGTAGAACATTTTATATTCAGATGAGGTAGCTAAGCTGAAAAGGCTATATTCCGTAAGATTAGCTTATATATCCCTGTTTGGACACGTAGGCCTATAATATTATATAGTTGTAGGTTTTAGGTGGCCTATTGCAAACACTGTCTGTGTTAGCCTATGTTATTTTTAAAGCTTACGACACATCTTATACTAACCAAATAATGTTATAGGCCTTTTACTTGCTGTATTTAAAATATTGTTTAATCTAATACATATTGAGAAAATAATTACATCCGGGAAGACTTCAGGAAAAATATGATACGTCATACTTTTTTACGTTCTATTTTTGAACTGTTAATTTTGATTGTTGAAGAAATTTAAAAAAATATAATTTCAAATATTAATCTTTTAAAGAAAACTATAATGAAAAAGAGTTTAAACGAAAAAAATGATTATTAATATTATTAAATAAAGAAACGAAATAAAATATTAGAAACACGAGTGGCAAAATATTACAACGGTCTAGGTTTGTCGACTACTTTGATAACACCAGGACACGTGTTTCGGACATCGACGGTTCAGATGGTAATTTACTGGCAAAGTTACGCTTTGATAAGACACGAAAGTCTCCTAAGCCGTGAAGATCCAAAGACTTGCTGATGTAACTAATTTCACTTTAGAAACTCAATTTCCCGGACAAAGTATGTTTAAACAAGACAAAGGCAGGCCAGGTCGGGGATTAATAATTCACTTCTAAACTTCAGAGATTCGCCGATCTGTTGTCATCATCAAATATATTTCGGCGTCATGAAAATACTTTTCAGCTATTCAATAGGATGAAAACCTTTACTGGTTACATTTGGAATATTGATACTTGTAACAAACGGTAACATGTTTGAGGAATCGTGTTTTTCTGATGCCCCCTTAATATTTTTCAAAGCTTTTTAGTTACTGCTGAACCGCAGTTATTCGTTTTTTAAATATATTTTTTAGGTTATGTTTTTGTATCTGTGTTTTTTATATAGGCTAATGACAGATCATAGACAATTTTGCTTTTTTAAACACACAACGTTTCGAATATCTTACCGAAATTCCTTTTGAAGAGTTCAGTTTTTTATTTATACAATTATACAACATAACTTACGATGTGTGAAATACATAACATTGTATAAAACATAATAAAAATCAAAAATTATAAAACTCTTAATAAATATCCATTTGCAAGTCAAAATCTTTTGACAGGTAAATGGATATTTACATAGCAAAATTGTCTGTGATCTGTCAATAACCTATATAAAAAATTAATAGTTATTAACAGACATTAAATAAAAATATCATTGTTTTATCATCCATTAATATATTTTAGTGTCTGGGTATACTAAGCTGACGGTAATTAACTGTATTTATTAATTACAAAACGAATCTAAACTAAAAATTCTAATAACTTCATTACACCAGAAAATATTGATTTTTTTTGAAATATTATTTGAAACACAAAATCTTAATAAATATGTCTAACAGTAGCTACCATATAAATATCTCTACCATATTTATAGACATATTTTAAACCCCATGAATCATCTCGCAATATTTATTGATTTTTCAAATAATAACTTTAATATTAGGCAGTTTGGGGGATGATATTTATGCGTAAAGTACTTTGTTTACCTGAATACAAAAATGT
>JBAIZL010000010.1:72672557-72740057 GCA_036971475.1 Prosapia bicincta | reverse complement strand
AGGCAGGTTAACTGGAGAAACTCCCATTAGGACGTTGTCCAGCTGTACCCTCAGTCTCTTCCACCTGTTTCTTCTGTTGACGACTTTGACGTCCTCGCTCTCCACGTACAAGTCATACTTTTTCCTTCCAATGATAGTAAATCTTCTTCAGAGCAACCTTCTTCCCAACGATCTTTCTTTCTGATCACCTTCTGGTCGAAATCCGGAAGAAGCGAAATCTCCGTCGTCAATGACAGTACACCCGCTCACTAGAAATCAAGAAATTACTAAATAGGCAAATAGTCTTAGTAAAACCTTTTTTGGATGACTCCGAACGGTAATTTCGGAGGGGTATCTAAATTCATTGGACTTCACGAATTGTACCATGTGGAAGGCTACCCACCAGACACTTGGAGAAAAAAACGTCCATTCATCTTCTTCAAAGTATATATTTCACCCCATACTGAAATCAAAGACGACGCTTTCACCGCTTCTTGAATGGATACCTCCAGGAATACTTCAGCCAGGCGTCCGAAGAGGAGGTTCACCCATTCACACATTGAGAGATCAAAAAGCTAAAACCCAAAAGGTTCCTGGTCTTGACTCCATCAACTCCATTGCTTTGAAAAAATCCCATCCAATCCTCATCTCCTGCCTTCAACACTAGTTTAACTCTGCAATTCGTTCTTGTCACTTTCCATCCTGCTGGAAAACAGCCAAAATCATACTTTTCCTAAAACAGCACCTACCCCTATAACGTCCGGACAGTTACTGCCCTATTTCTCTTCTCTCTTCCATTTAGAAACTGTTTGAGCGCTTTCTCCACTACACTATCTATCCTGATAGATAGTCATATTATTCAGGAGCAATTTGGTTTCAGGAGGACCACTTCACCACCCAGTAGCTGCTGCATTGTTTCTTGATGTCAGCAAGGCCTTCTTTACAAATTGGCTGCCAGCCACTTCCTAAACACACCGTCATTCTTCTCATATCCTGCTTATCCAACCAAAACTTCACTATTTCTGTTTAACAATGTATCTCTACCCTCCGACAATAATTTGCTCATGCCCCGTAGGGTTCTATCTTAGGTCCTGTCCTCCACCCCGTCTATGTAAACGATAGCGGGCTTTTTCCTAATATATCCTTATACCTCTACGCGGAGATGATGCCATATTTCATTGCAGCTCATGGAGCGAAACTAAAACTACGAAGGTCATCCAAGGTCAGCTGGACATCCAATCGCCGTAGCTCCGGAAATGGAGGACTGAGGTTATCACTGATAAATCAGAGGTCATCTGTTTCTCAAGGAAATTCAAACCTCAGACCGAAGCCATCACTCTCGGTGGGAGGTTCATCGCCTGGAAGACATATGTAAAATACTTTGGCGGTATCCTCGACAATCGTCTTGCCTTCTCTCCCAAGTTTCTGCAGTCCTGTAGCATAAGTCCTATTATACCTAGTTTTAAGCCAAATATAGCGCTTCAAGTAAATTGTACAATTTGTAAGGTTATGTGGTAATCCTAAGTCACATGCACTCAATTTAATTCGAATGGTTACCTGTAATCCATTACAGATACACCAAGTCAGTCAGTCTTATCTCCATTCAACTAACCTTAACCGTCCCACCCAATCGAAGCGCTTAAATAGGCAGTGTTCGTCCTGAATACTGTCACGGCTCAGTCAAGGAACAAAAGCCATGATCCATATAATATTACCCGCAGCCATTGTCACGTGACACATGCTGCATAACCTTGGAAGTCACCAAACCCCCTCCTCCTATTGACTGACTGATTGACTATTTCCTTCTTCGGCCGCAGTGTTTACTCGGTCGGATAGTAAGCTCTCCGTTTCCTATAACAGGTGGCACTAATGAGCGTCTCTTTTCTCTACTAGGAAGAGTTAGATGCTAACCGGAGTATTTAAAGAAACCTTTAACATTTAATTAATAATTGGTATTAACGTGTAGGAGTGTGGATTTACCAAATACAACGTCCTCCCCATCGGTTGACCAGAGTATGCGTTTCAGTGTAATATAATCACTAAACTACCGCTTGAAAGCATTCATCACTCGGAATTAGAAGCTTTGAGGAAGATACCCCTGATTGATTATAAAATGGGTAACTTGTTTTTAAAAGTTTCTCTTTATATAAGAAGTTTACATATGAAGACGTGAAGTGAAAAAGAATGTAAGTGCCATTTTAAAACTTTTTAATAGATCGAGAATTTCTTCACAATACGTAAGTTTTTATTACTGCCATCTTGATATGTTACGAAAAATTAAAATAGTTCCGTTTAATTGACCAGCTATATTATAAAATTAAATATATAAGGGTTTAGCTTGAATAATCAATTTAATGTGCCAGTTTTAGATTAGACCTAAGTGCCCCTTAGCTAACGTAAAACAGGATGTTGTTTCAAATGGCACATACATCACTTTATACGTTTAACAGCTAACAAACCTTCTATTGACATATGAAGTTTACATGTATGTTAGCTGTATATGATCATCACATGCACCTTTTCTAATATAATGCGTTTGATTAAAAAAATTTGAAAAATATGAATAGATTTATATATACATACATATACATATATATATATATATATATATATATATATAATAAATTAATAAATTAAAAAAATGTTTCAAAAACAAGAATACTTTTAATGCATTAATTTATTCATTTTTGAATTATATTGTTTTTGAAACATTTTTAAATTTAATAACCATATTATAAGAAAACATATCACCATATTTAATATATTTAAAGTATAAATAATATATTTATATAAAATATATATGTATATATAAACATGAAAAATGGAATCAATTATTGTTTTAAACATAATTAAAATAATCAATAAAGAAAATATCTGTGTTTCAGTTACATAAATCTTAACATGTATTGCAATAAATTAGGGGTAGTGTTGTAATTTAAATCTATAAACCAATCTAGGTGTTTTGGAGAATATTTGAAAAGTTTCATTACAAATATTTAGTTATTTTTATAAACTATAAACATAAAGCTTATAAACAATAAAATAAACTAATATACTATTTAGCTTTTTAACTATTATTGCTTACATAGCTATGATATATAAAGTACTATAATTATATAAGCTATATAACTTTATAACTAATAAACTATAATAAATTTAGTTTATAATTTATGTAGCTATAAACTAAAATTTAATAATGTTTTTGTTATATTAATACAACTACCCGAAATTTATATATACGTACACAGTCAGGTAGAAAATGAAGGGGTTTAGTGGTTTCTCATGTTATACAGCGTTTGGCTGAGGGTTGGGATGTGGTATCAGAGCTTTTTGTACGCGTGTTGGATCTGAGGAGAGGTTTTTGTAAAGACAGGACGTTCTCTGGCTGGATGGAAAAGAAACGGGTGTTTATTATGTGACACATTGTTTATTTATATATGATTTCCATAGTTTTTACATGATTGCGTAAGTGCGTATGTAAGATAGCGACTGTAAAAATTTGTAATAAAGAAGCTTTACAACGTGCAAAAAATACATAAAATTTAGAGAAACGGAAAAGCAGTTTGAACAGTTGTTGATTTAAATACTAAAAACAAACTTATCTAAAAAAAAACTTTACTAACAAAAACCTTTATCTAACATAAACCAAGAGTATAACGGACTGTAGCTATCTTACTGTTAACAAAAAGTACTTAAAACTAGGGATTTTATTTACGAGGTTTTATAAATGCTGATGCTTTATATTATGCCTTTAAAATGTGAAATCAACAACAAAACTAAATCCCATCATTAAATTAACTGTACCGCTTGAATCTAAAATTTTAGATCTAATCATTTAAATATACTTACAGTAATTCGTGGAAATAATTTCATGAAGTCTAATTATTTTCTCTACGAACACTTGAAAGGTTTCTAGAAAAACTCTAAAGCTTTGCAGGTTTCAAATCTTATAAAAACAAAACTTTGCTTGTTAACTACCATCTGCACTGAAAATATCGTTGCCTGTGAAACTTAAAAATAAAATATACTTACAGTAATAAGTGGAAATAATTTCCTGAAGTCTAATTATTTTCTCTACGAACACTTGAAAGGTTTCTAGAAAAACTGTAAAACTTTGCAGGATTCAATTCTTATTAAAACAAAACTTTGCTTGTTAGCTACCATCTGGACTGAAAATATGCCTGTGGAACTTAAAAATATTTCTTTTGTATACTTTCATGACGCATAAGATAATTACATATGAAACTACTTACAAGCCAATGCACTAATCTTGCACTACCCGAAACCTAACGTTGGTGACATGCTGACGCACCTCATCCAGGATTACATCTCCTGACGGCTGTCACTTGTCCAGGTTTTGAGTTGGCAGTGTGGGGATTATAATACTCCCAATTCGTGCAAGTATGCTGATAGGTTATCACGACCTGTTATCATGCAGAAGATGGTAACATTTACAGCTCAAGAGAGAAAACGTTTATAGAAATAATCTTATCAAGGCTCCCACATATTGGCAGCAGATAGTTCCCTGCGTTGGTGACCGAGCCTCTTATCAACCGTGGAGATTAATTAAGCTTTTAAAGTGTTTAGGGCATTAGAAGCCTCTGGTTATGAAAAAGTTGTCCCCTGCGTGCCTAGCTTGCTAGTCCCTTATTTTTTCCAAAAGTGTCATAGTGGTTATTCATTGCAATTATATATTCCAAACCTGGCTGCGGTGAGCATCTAGCCTGGCTCTCCCAAAGCCTGATGGAAAACACCGCTTTCAGAACTGCAACCTCTACATCTTGCATAGTGGTTACTTTACAGCAAGGTATCATTGAAAGCATTGGTATAATTATCTAGCTCCCATTAACCTGCGCTTAGTAATGGAGAACCGTTCGTGTATATATGGACCCACACTCTAATGTATTGTTTCTAGTGTTAGATATATAAGTCTTTAGCCTAACGTCTCCTATGTGGTCGGATTATAGTGTTTACACCTAAAACTAGTTTGCTTTAATGTCTTTAATTTAAATTTAATTTGCTTTATTTTCAAATAATAGGATCCTATAACTGTAAAAACGTTTTTGTTAATGAGTGTAATCTTAAAGGTATCTTGAGTTAGTATTTAAAATCTTGAAAGCCGATGGCCTTAGGTTATTAGTTGCCTCAAAATTTAACGGTTTTCGATGCTTTCTTTGTTTATTATGCGCTTGTACTATAAACATTGTAAATAAAACTTTTCGAGTATATTATAAATTATACTAGGAGAGTATTTTCCAACCTAGGTAGACTGTTTCCATGACAACATGGATTGGTACCTTGCCTCCCAATGCACTTTTCACATCGCTTATCTCTAAATGCTTCTCGTCTGAGAGATGTGAATTGGACGCAACGAAAAGAGCACTCTGAGAAAATTGGATCGTTACGCAGCCTTTCTCGAAGCACAGTTTCAACTTCCCCTCTAAGATTAAGACGTATGCATGAGTTGTTACCAGTTTTTTTAAAGCTACGAATTAATAGAATTACATTGTGTACAATTTTGTTTCTTTCATATCATTTAATTGTTAATCATTTAATTTTGTATAATTTTTTATATAAACAAATACCCTATAACTTTTAATTTAAATTTATTGGATTTAATTTAAATTTCACATATATAATTGGATTTAAGTAATATGTTAAAGTTTTTATGCACATTAATTTATCTTGTTGTCATAGTGACTTCCTTTGCTTTTGAACTTTGCTTTTTCACTCTAAACAGAGGAACATGGACCAACACTTTGTATATATAGTGAAGAGACAAAAGTAGACGATCTATTGTAGTACAATGCTAAAAAAAGGCAAATAAAAAGACAACAGCATATTATTAATTCTACGCTTTTAGCATGTCTCTATGTTTATGCTTTTTAATGTGGTGTGGAGGCATGGATGGAGAAAAATAACGGGCGTTGAGCCGTTTGAGATATGGTGAGTCAATGGCAAGACTACTGCGAAACGCATCTGGTGAAAAATATCAGTAAGTAGTGGTTTTTCGGCACGGTAATGCCAAAAGTGTAATTATAGACAAACCTCAAGATGTACAACACAAAAAAAACACGATTTATGTTTTTATTTTATGTGCTCACGCTTTAATTTTAATTTTATTTTTTATCTTTTATTTAATAATATTAGGAATAACATTTTTATAAAAAAAGTATTGGTAATAAGTTGTATTTTGGACAGAATACAAACGACAAAGTTTGAAAATACGTTTTACATACGTTCACGACTATAGAGTTGTTCCACCAATGGAAACATTTCTAATGCAACAAAGGCTGTTATCATGAAATCTGTCATGAATTTAATTTAACTATGTGTTAATATTACAAGTGGACAAACCCATGTTCAACGTATTTAGTTTGTAATGAACTGCACGGATTAGAGTTAAATCCACCTAAAGCCTTTGTTACAATAATGGAGTTTGTATTACAATAATTTGCTTCGTATTTTAATCAGAAATTACAAATAAATCATTATTTCTGTTCACTAAGTAGCAAATGCATATAGGTTATTTTATTTATTTGGTACACCATAATTTATTGAAAATTAGTGATTTATTATTAAATAAAACTTTGCGTAGAATTAAAGGTCATAGTTTTCTGTAAAAAAAAGCTGTTTATGAGGCTTTATTACTAAATACAAAAACTCTTTAAAGCATAAAGCGATTTAATATTAAATACAAAACCTATTTAAAGCATAAAACGATTTATTACTAAATACAAAAACTCTTTAAAGCATAAAGCGATTTAATATTAAATACAAAACCTATTTAAAGCATAAAGCGATTTATTACTAAATACAAAAACTCTTTAAAGCTTAAAGCGATTTAATATTAAATACAAAACCTCTTTAAAGCATAAAGCGATTTATTATTAAATATAAAACCTTTTTAAAGCATAAAGCGATTTAATATTAAATACAATACTTCTTTAAAGCATAAAGCGATTTAATATTAAATACAAAATCTCTTTAAAGTATAAAGCGATTTATATTAAATACAAAACCTCTTTAAAGCATAAAACGATTTATTATTAAATTCAAAACCTCTTTAAAGCATAAAGCGATTTATTATTAAATACAAAATTTCTTTAGTTCATAAAGCAAATTATTAATAAATACAAAACCTCTTTAAAGCATAAAGCGATTTAATATTAAATACAAAACCTCTTTAATAAAAACCTCTAACCTCTTTAATGCATAAAGCGATGTATTATTAAATACAAAATTTCTTTAATCATAAAGCGATTTAATATTAAATACAAAACCTCTTTAAAGCATACAGCGAATTATTAATAAATACAAAACCTCTTTAAAGCATAAAGCGATTTATTATTAAATACAAAATGTCTTTAAATCATAAAGCGATTTAATATTAAATACAAAACATCGTTAAAGAATAAAGCGATTTAATATTAAATACAAAACCTCTTTAAAGCATAAAGCGATTTATTATTAAATACAAAACCTCTTTAAAGGATAAATCGATTTATTATTAAATACAAAATTTCTTTAGTTCATAAAGCAAATTATTAATAAATACAAAACCTCTTTAAAGCATAAAGCGATTTAATATTAAATACAAAACCTCTTTAATAAAAACCTCTAACCTCTTTAATGCATAAAGCGATTTATTATTAAATACAAAATTTCTTTAAATCATAAAGCGATTTAATATTAAATACAAAACCTCTTTAAAGCATAAAGCGATTTAATATTAAATACAAAACCTCTTTAAAGCTTAAAGCGATTTAATATTAAATACAAAACCTCTTTAAAGCATAAAGCGATTTATTATTAAATACAAAATCTTTTTAAAGTATAAAGCGAATTATTAATAAATACAAAACCTTTTTAAAGCATATAGCGAATTATTATTAAATACAAAACTTCTTTAAAGCATAAAGCGATTTATTAATAAATATAAAACTTCAGAGCATACAGCGATTTATTATTTTATGAAACCCAATAAATATCTAAGGAATGGAATTAAGAAAAAGCTAGCTGCTGAAACGAGAAAAGAGAGTCGGATAAAGAAGATAAAACAAGACAAATCACACTTTTTGAATAGCTCAATGTCTTGCTAAGGACGAAAGTTAAATATTTTATGATCATTTTAAATGACATTCATGATTACGGCAATGTAGTAATAAATATATAGTCAGAAATAATTATTTTATAAGTGCAAAAGATACTTTACAATAATTAATAATATATCAATAATAATCAATGAAATATTCAACATGTGGCTGTTATACCAATAAAAAGAAACTTTTCGTGCGGTAGTAATTAGCCAAAGTATCAAGTTGTTGTTAAAACATTTTACCACATGCGGCTATTACGCCAACAAAGAAAACACTTTCTTAAAGTAATAATTTATTAACACAATTTAACACATGCCATCATTTATTATACCAATAAAGAAGATATTTTATATACTAATAATTTATCATTGAGTTAATAATCAATAATATAATTTTACAACAATAGCTAACATACTAATAAAGAATAACGTTTTTACATAAGAAGACAATTTACAATACAAAAGAATTTGTATCAACAATTTTACTTACAATACAGTTCTCAATATATTTTTTTATCAGTACAATTTTACAAATGCGAGTATCAATAATAAATCACATTTTTTCAAATATTAAATACTTATCAATACGATTTTACACAAGTGCCTTATACTTATTAAAGATTCTGATTAAATATTTTCCTTTTTATTATTGAAAGAGCAAAACCAACACAGTTTCGCGTTAGTAACTAAATCGTCCAACACGTGACCTCTACAAACTATGCTTTAGTCTTGCTAACTACAGCTTCTCGACCTCGTTTCTAACTTCAGGTAACTGTGAACTTGTCCACAGGAAATAACTGGCTCTGCCATTGTTACATATCTCTGTTTCCATTTTGTTTGCCAACTATTAGGCCTAACACGACACAGTGAAGGGTTGAATTCTTACCCAGCGCCACATGTCAACAAGTTTCCAGTATAGCGTTCCATAAGGACTTTTCAGAAATATATTTTTCATGCTAAGGAATAAAAATTATTATTATTTTCAGCCTAATAATACATATTTAATATCATTATATTGTTTTTTAATCATATTTTGAAAACTATGAACTAAAGAGAAAATCTAAACCTCTTTATATATATATATATATAAAGAACAAAAGTCTAAATACAAATACAAGAATTATAATTGAATAATAATAATTGTAAATTCAATTATAATTCTTGTATTTGTATTTAGACTTTTGTTCTTTATTAATACACAAGAAAACATACTGCGACATATATATATATATATATATATATATATATATATATATATATATATGCCAATTCTATAAAATGTGTATAAGAGGATGTCTACAGATCTAAATTAGGTATAAAATAACACCAACTCTATGTTCCCTATTTGTTTTAAATTTTAATTAATATTTCTGAATATTGAGCCTTGGTAGCTCGCCTTCCATATCTTAATACCACTGCTATTTCACTATCCTTACCACATTCCTTAGGCGATTACATTGTTACCCTAATCACCTTATAACTGTGAGAGAAAACATGCCTTTTTTATTATATTCTTTACCTTTTCTTTTTTTAGTTAATTAACGACATTAAATAATAGCTATATATAATCACTCCCCCTGTCAGAATATGTCATGCTTAGCCTTAAGTTCATTAAAGAAATTGGTGACATGTAGTGGTCTCGGTTTATGGAATGTTGCAAAGTAAAATGAACCCATACAATTTTAGCAACTAAATAAAAATAATGTGTACCTGAACCATTAAAATTTTATTCTTAATCAACTCAACTAACTCCTATTAAATGACGCTTTAATGAAATCGTATCAAAATATATAGAAAACGCCGTTTGAAATCTATTCAGCTACAATATAAATTTCTAAAGCAACAATAATTATTTTAAAATATACCTTGGGTTGATCTTACGAATTTTGAAAAATCAAAATAATTCATTTGAAAGACATTTTTTTTATTTAAGTAAAACAATTAAGTAATACCAAATACGAATATACCTTTATTATAAAATATTTTAATAGCTCAAAGGTTTATGTTTTTGACAATGATGGATCAGTAAGTAAATTCAAGGTTTACGTAATCGTTTGGCCCGGACGTGGGTGCTCTTAGTTGTCGACAGATGCGTTCTTTGAAGATCCAAAGACTTGTTGAAACTAATTTCACTTTAGAAACTCAATTTCCTGGACAAAGTGTGTTTAAACAAGACATTGGCGAGCAGTTTGGGGATAATAATTTACTGCTTTACAATAGGTTGGGAGTTGATTTGGACATTTTTTAAAACAAACAATTAATAAAATAAGAAACAATTATTTTTTTCATTTAATAAGAGATAAACTTTACTGTATTACTTTTACAAAAGAAATTTATGTAAAAATTATGATTCATGTTTACATATTTAGAAATGTTGGTAAATAAGAGATGTTGTTTCTTATCATAAACCTGCTGATTCTGAAAGTGTCATATTTCTTCTTGTGACTCGTGTGTTCCAAGGTTCGCGTGTCAGAACGAGAAAAGCACCCATTGATAATGCTTGCCACAACAAGCGGTTATAATACTCAATAGGTTTATGAGGAATTTAGTAAAACCGCATGATATTTAAAAAAGTATTTATAAATACCTATTAGTGATATTATAACTCCATGGAATATACATAATGGATCATTATATGGACAATTCTTGTTATGGAAGACATTTTTTGAACTCATTACTACTCAGTTTCCTATTTTCTTAATTCTTTCTTGATTTTTGGAAACAAATACTACTTTTTGTCCTTATCTAGAATAATAATTTTTTCTAATATTTAACATAATTGATTATTACGATTTCGCTTCATTGTGTTTTACTGTTTACCTAGGTTGTAACATTATTTTAGTCAATAAAATTATAATAATATTATTTACCAAAATTCAAAAACAAATAGGAAGTTATTTAAAAATTTCCTAAAATTGTAATTTTTTTCATAAAAAATATATGTAAAAAAATGGTAAAGATATTAGATATCTGCAAGCCATGAGATGCGCCAGAGGGATGTGGGGAAGGATAATTGTTCCCGTGTAACTATAATTACAGCCCCACTTCACCATGACCTGCCCGGCTCAGAAGATTAGTTTTATAAATGCATTCAATTCAAGGGAGATGGGGATATGGAAAATATGATCCATATACGTTTCTTTTAAAACAAAAGCATTGTTTAGTTGAATATTTTTTTTATGTAAAGTGTTTAAAATCAGTTCTTAAGGTATTATTTTTATTTTTGCTTTAAATCATCTAATTAATTACATCTTACGATGCTAAATCCAGGCCATTCTAAACTGGAACACGGTGGAGGAACGAACTGAAAAGATCAACTATACATAAGTTTACCAGCAAAGTGATAAAATAATTTGGTACAATCTTTCATTTCGAAATTGAATTCATATAAATAAAGTTTATGTTGATATAAGTTAAGCCGTTTGGGCTGAAATTGAAAAATTCAAAATTTTCTGTTAATATCCAAATATTATAAATAAGTGATTGACCCACGTGGTGTTACAAATTATATTTTTTAAATACAATTTTTAGATTCATAATTATTTACGAGGCATTTAATTATTGAAACAACCTTACTAGTAGTCTAAGATACGTCATATCTATACCACAAATTCAATAACTGGACAATAGTTTAAATTTGTGAACTTCATAATCAACGAGCTTAAATATTTTAAAAGGAATGTAATAAATATATAATTTGCTTTTATTCAATGTTTGTTTATGTTTCGAACTCCTGAATAAAAAATACTTTGATTTGTATTTTTCCTAAAAAGTGTAGGCCTATATCTTGAAACACATCCCTTATTAATCCAACATTGAATGCACATAAATTTCCAGGTCAACTGTTAATTGTGTAACATATAACTGCAATATTCAACATCTATCAACATAATATAAATAGTGTTGCAAGGTTACAGATAGGTTGATTAACTTGTTTAGCTATTTGTTTGTTTATTTCATTTTTATTTGTTAGTTTCAATATGTTATTTTTAAATTACTTGTTTATCTTTCTATTCCCAATGTAGTTTGAAATGTTCAATTATATTTATTTTAGAACTATTTCATTTATCTTTTACAAAATTTATAATTAATAAATTCCTTCTATTAGCTCACACTCTCCTTATATATATATATATATATATATATATATATATATATATATATATATATATATATATATATATATATATATGGTACAAACTTTGAATCGTTATTAAAATACGTTTTTATTTATCCAATAAATTTCGAATTTATCTTTTAAACCAATAGTGGATTATAATTAATGTTAATAAAGTTTTTACAAAAATGTATTCCATAATTAAATTATAAAACTTGGTGGGGGGGGCGGTTTACCCGGATTCGAACTGAGAATCTTAATGCTCGAGGTCACTGCGCCAATATTCCAATACCTAGAAATTTGTTTTTCAAAGTTGTATATTAAATTTCTTCATCCCCATCTGCTTGTCGTCCAAGCCTCCATTTTTCAACTTTTAACTGTTGCCATGGTTATCATACGATATCATAAATAGTAGTATAGGGTTAAAAATAAATGAAAAGAATAAAATAAACAAACTGGAAATAAATTATCAATGATAAAATTTTGCTTTGTTGATCTCAGAAGGGATTTACTTACAAAATTGTTTTTCTATAAATCTTTGTCTATGTATGTTTACCGTATGAGCCAAAATAAAGAGTATTGAAACTGAATCAGCTGTTGTTGCCTTCTTGATCAGCTGTGCCGAGGTTTGATTTTTCCATATATTTTACGTCATGACTGTGTTGTACAGTGTTGTCCTGACATGTTGCAGCATAGTAGGCGTGTAACCATTTCGTAAACTGCGTCAGGGAGAGGCATAATTGGTTCATACTTTGCTTAAGACAATAATGGAAATCCTTTTACTGTAAATGGGGACCGATATAGGGTTATCCTTGGTCGTTTTATGGGAGATATCAGGATAATTTGTTGTGGGAGAAACATGGCTTTTCGTTAACAGTGGTTCCAGAAAGATGGCGTAACCAGCCACACTGCCTTAGACAACATTGCTTTCCTTCAAGAATTTGCCAACTGCCAAATCTAAAATCAAACATTTCTTACCCTGCCCACTCCCACTGTCTTACACTAACTGACGCCTACGTCCCGGGAACGATGTAGAAGATTTTTCAAGATGACTCATCAACTACCATCGTCCAACTACAGGACAAAAGTTGTATGTGTATAACGAGCATGAAACAGCCCCTCTTCGCTAAAATAATGCAAAACTCTCCAAGACGGTAAGGTTGTTGCCTTAAATTGAAAAGAGGTCATATAGAACATGTTAATACCCGAGCATAAGCAAATTAGCTTGTTTTTACACGTAAGTGCTTGTAAAACTATGTAAACAATATAAAGTCTTACAACTGTTTCAGTACTGTTTATTTTAGCGCATACGTGGGGCATATTTCTCGAAGAGTGCTTGTTGTAAAGCACAAGTACTGGACAAGGACTGGAGAGGTCCTGGTAAACTCAGCCTTGTGTCTGACTCCTCGTTACTTGTATTTCCTGATTATAATAACTTTTTGAGTTTAAGTTATTTAGAATGTAATTAGTTTTATGCCTTTTAACATGCGATTACTCACTGATGAATCCCAATAGATTCAACTGATGTGGAACTAATTACCCTAACGAATAATAAATTATCATTTAATTAAGACAAAATTTAATTAAAGCTAACATACATACAAGCTTAAACTTTAATTAGGGCAAAGTTATGACATACACAGTCGGATGTATTAGTAAATTAGCTTCACCTGGCAAGATTTACACTGTGTTATATTTAACTGGGAAACTAATCAGATTACCTACTTGTTATAAATGAATACTTTAAAAATTATCAAAGCGAAACAAATTAATACGAATTTTAAATTATTTGTAGGATACGGCTTTTGTTATATAGTATACTGAAGAGCTCCCCAAAATATAGACATATAAAACCATCGTTATGCTGTATACGATATTGGGTCATAATGATGTTTTATTCAAGTGTTTCCTGAAATAATGAAATATAATGAAACAGTACCCTGTATACAATTTTGTAACACAGTATACTAAATTTAAGTGTTTCCTAAAATAAAGAAATATAAAACCATCGTTATGCTGTATACAAAGTTTCACATATTAATATTTAATTCAAATGTTTCCTGAAATAATGAAATATAATGAAACAGTACCCTGTATACAATTTTGTAACACAGTATACTAAATTTAAGTGTTTCCTAAAATAAAGAAATATAAAACCATCGTTATGCTGTATACAAAGTTTCACATATTAATATTTAATTCAAATGTTTCCTGAAATAATGAAATATAATCAAACAGTATCATGTATACAGTTTTGTAACACAGTATAATAAATTGGAGTGTTTCCTAAAATAAAAACATATAAAACCATCGTTATGCTGTATACAAAATTTCACAGATTAATATTTAATTCAAATGTTTCCAGAAATAATGAAATATAATCACAGTACCCTGTATACAATTTTGTAACACAATATAATAAATTGAAGTATTTCCTAAAATAAAGAAATATAAAACCATCGTTATGGTGTAAAGAAATTTCACAGATTAATATTTAATTAGAGTATTTCTTGAAATAGTGAAATATAATCAAACAGTAACCTGTATACAATTTTGTAACACAGTATACTAAATTTAAGTGTTTCCTAAAATAAAGAAATATAATACAATCGTTGTGTTTTATACAAAATTTCACATATTAATATTTAATTCAAATGTTTCCTGAAATAATGAAATATAATGAAACAGTACCCTGTATACAATTTTGTAACACAGTATACTAAATTGAAGTGTTTCCTAAAATAAAGAAATATAATACAATGGTTGTGCTTTATACAAAATTTCACATATTAATATTTAATTCAAATGTTTAATGAAATAATGAAATATAATAAAACAGTACCCTGTATACAATTTTGTAACACAGTATACTAAATTGAAGTGTTTCCTAAAATAAAGAAATATAATACAATCGTTGTGCTTTATACAAAATTTCACATATTAATATTTAATTGAATGTTTCCTGAAATAATGAAATATGATTAAAAAAACAGTACCCGGTATACAATTTTGTAACACAGTATACTAAATTGAAGTGTTTCCTAAAATAAAGAAATATAATACAATCGTTATGCTTTATACAAAATTTCACATATTATTATTTAATTCAAATGTTTCCTGAAATAATGAAATATAATCAAACATTATCATGTATACAGTTTTGTAACACAGTATAATAAATTGAAGTATTTCCTAAAATAAATAAATATAGAACCATCGTTATGCTGTATACAAAATTTCACATATTAATATTTAATTAAAAAGATTTCTAAAACTATAAATTTAAAAAAACTTTATGCTGTTATATAATTTTCAGAATTAAATCGTCACCTAGAATAAAGGAATAATTAAACAACCTTATGTTGTCTATAATTTTGATACAGTCCCTAATATTGGTTTAAATGTTACGAAATATTTAGATGTAACAGTTATTCTGTGCAATGCCTGACAACACATTTTATTTCAGAGTTTGACAATAAAATCAATTTTACTAATCAATATATTATTTTTTCCGTAACACAAAGTCTTTACAAATGAAAATTGATTTCCTTTCTCGATATTTTTGATCATTGATGAGGCGGCATTGTGTAGGCTATACGGTGGCAGGTGTTTTGGCCAACAACATAAATGCATTTCCTATTTAGTCACCCAATAAAGTTTCATCCATTGCCTTAATTGCGTACTTAAATGCTATGGAGCAGTCACAATACAGTACTATAATGAATTTTACACATTTACATCACTAAATTGCTATATATTTGATATAGTTTATTGTCATTTATTTATACATTAAAAAATGTTTCTAATTATAAATGTCAGTTTTTCGTCTTGTATGCTCATCTGCCCCTGGCTCAAAAATTCAGTAAAATAGGAGAAACCTTTTTGCAACTACATATTAAATTCCAAGTGTAGATAATGTCAATCATGTGTCCGTTGATTTATTATAATTGTGTACAATACATACATAAACATTCTGGAATTTAATTATAAAAAAAATACAAAACCTAAATAAAATATGTTTTTCTCATAGGCGATTGACTAACGTCAGAAATAAATTATTGATTTTGATGTGGTGTTCATTATTTATCTGTGTTCCCAAGCTAATCTCATAAGAATTAAAATGTCTAAGTAAAAAATCCTTCTTAATACGCAATACTAATAATTTTAAAATATAATTATTAAATTTGCTTGGTTTTAAAAAAGAAATGTTTTCAGTCATTTTATTTAGTTCGGAGTTTCAAATCGAATTATTAGACAACTTTGTATATTTACTTTTTAAAATCAAATTAATAATATTATTTAGAAGACCCCCTTTTCAGTAAATAAATAAAGCATAAGAAAGAAAATGTTTTAAAATAAATTTTACTTCTTAGAAAATATTACTGAAATTATAGAGTAGTTTGATATTACCATTGAGAAAATTTATTCTTTATGCAAATTCACTTTAAATCAAAGCAATTTACGAAATGGGAATTTTTATTTAACGTTTTTGCCATTGCTCAAGTTTAGTACTCAATTTTAAAAAGCTTTTAGACTCTGAAAATTGAAAATATATTACGTTATAGAAGTAATATATATATTTTGAAATCCCTTAATATATATATATATATATATATATATATATATATATATATATATATATATATATATCGTTCTCTTTGTAGGACAAAATGGAATTAGGTTAGCATTTTGTTGAATACTTTCTTTATTAACGCGACATAGGTGTTCCAAAAGCAAGTCACACAAAGCAAAACTATTTTTACACCTAAATGTTTGCAATGTTCTCGTTGGGTTATTATAATTTTTAATCTCATTTTACACCGACAATATGTTGTTCTCATAGATACCATCTTATTTTAATAAGGTATTGGGTCATCACAAATCAAATCCGATACACTTGACTATATTTTGTTCAGATTACTTGACCAATTTCACACCAAATAAGAGGTATGATATTTATTATACGGAAGTGACGTTTTCAAGATGTTAGCTAAAATGTGATAAGTAAAGGGCGCATGAATAATCTTAAGAAATATGAAAATCATTTATAAAAACAATCTTTTTCACTAATGTCAATAAAAAAAGAACTGCAAGGAAGAACAACTTAAACAAAATTTTCTGCCTGAATTGTACAAATCAACAGGCAAATCTAGCTGGTAGTAAGCGCGTTGTATCATGTTTTCCTTCGATAGAACAGTTTTAATTGACGATAAGATCTTTCAGATCAACGATATCGTGTGGGATTGGTGGGAAAAATCCCTCTCATTTCTCGTTACTCATATAAAGAAGTGGCTCTTCCCTGGTTAACGTTAAGGTCTGCCAGAGGTAGAACTGATGTGGGGAGAGCTCGGCCTAACTAGGTGTCCACTGGACAATGCGTTGGTCTGACTGACGTGCACGTCCGGTCCAGTTTCTAGGGAGTTATGTTATGGGAATGGGCAGGACTGCTATCTTCATCGAATATAAAATCGTTGTTGAGTAGCTGAGGCATAAGCTGTAATTGTAACACATCCAGGTAAAACATTCCTGTCACTATAGCTCGTAGACATAACGTATTTAGGAAAGTATAAAATGCTATAGAATCATAACGAACACGTAGGTAACGCAATCATCAAAGTAAAATAAAATGCTACAATTACTAAAAGGAAAGGAAATTGGGGACCTTTTCTGTTTTCACAGAATCAAAATATTTCCAAGGTGTTTTCAATCCAGCCCAAGTACATTATGACTTATTCTCTTCATTTAGATAAATCTTCTTCATTTTAAACTGGCTAACCCTAACTCGCTATCCATTGAGATATAACAACTCATTTAGTTACAACTTCTCCATTTAAACTAATCTCCTCCATTTAGATATAGCACTCCATTTAGATACAGCAACTCATTTTAATCCAACTTCTCTATTTAGACTAATCTCCTCCATTTAGATATAGCACTCCATTTAGATACATTTTCTCCATTTTTAACTCTTTAACCTAAATTCGCTATCCATTTAGATACAGCAACTCATTTTAATCCAACTTCTCCATTTAGACTAATCTTCTCCATTTAGATAAATCTTCTCCATTTTAAATTCGTCAACCTAAACTCGCTATCAATTTAGATACAGCAACTCATTTAGATATAACTTCTCTATCTAGACTAATCTTCTCTATTTAGATATAGCACTCCATTTAGATAAATCTTATCCACTCGGGCCTATGCTAAGCATTTAGATAAATCTTATTAGCTCTAATCTTATATAAATTTCAAATATTTTTACCAAAATAAAATAGGCGTAATGTATTTGATACTTTCAATACAACTTTTAATGCTTTTTGCTTGACTTTGCTCTTTTTACTGTCTAATAAATAGATATTAAATTAGAAAAATGAAATGTTTTTGAAATATCGTCGACAGCAGAATACAGCTTAGAAAAAAAGACTAATGAAATTCTATTTAATTGATATTTTAATATTCATCAGCCTCAACAGGAAAAAGTTCACGGGAATGAGAACAAATGCCTCGTTATGAATTCAGGACTCGGAAATTATTTATCTGCATGCATTACGTGCCATGAATAATTTAGTGCAATTTGACATCAATTTTCGTGTCAAAATACTTCATTCATGGTAATAAAAACTGAAAAAACTATTATTAAAGTATATTGTATTAATTATCTATATAATACATCATAATAATATAATAATTTATAGGCTATTAAGTATTATAATTGAGGTTATAATAAATATTCCAATAATAAATTATATATATATATATAAATATATATACATATATATATATATATATATATATATATATATATATATATATATATATATATAGAGAGAGAGAGAGAGAGAGAGAGAGAGAGAGTTACCTGTTATAAAATTTTAAAATTAGAATATATTCCCCCCCACACACACACAGGCACAGGCACACACACACACACACACACACACACACACACACACACACACACACACACACACACACACACACACACACACACACACATACACACACACACACACATTATTATTATTTCACTACAAAGTTTGTTCTTACTAGATTGCAGCTAATATTGGCAGATCAATTTCTACACTAAGTAAACAATAGAAGAGCACCTGCAATTCCGATACTTAAAGAGACATCCCAATATTCGCTGGTATTTAAGCATTGTATATCCCAATACTATTACCAAGTATAATTGTTTCAGGTACATATTATACGCTAAAAGAATCTAATAAATATTTAGCTATTTTTAAATGAAACATGTAGTGTGATTTTAAAATTTTTATTTTTCATACTATGTCATATTGGTGCAATCACAACTTTCTGGAACCTACACAAAATGTAATACAGATAACAGACTTCCGAGTTAGTGTGTTGTCGTGATACGGACTATGGTAATGTGACACATTTCCAGGATGTCTGTCTGTCTGGAAGAACTGGAATAGTTTAGTCGATTTGCATTTTCCTCTTTAGGCTCTTTGCATAAGCAAGCCCTAGTTAAGTTGTAGACGTCGCGACCCTTTCTCATTTGAATTTCTAATTTCCGAGAAGGTGAAAGCTAATCTGTACGTTACAGACAATTTAAATTTATTAGCAGTTTTCATAAATAAAATCCCACTGTCATGTGAAAAACAAAACAAAATATAAAAAAATGAAGAATACTACTTTATCAAAAAAAGATGCGTTAGATCAAACATACATATGCCTAACGACAATACTAACAAAGAAAAGAACAAAATTAAATATCTGTCATACATAAATTGATATAGTAACAATGAGAAACTAATAAGATAAACAACATAATAGAAGAAAATATATTTATTCCTATATACTTAATAAACACATAAAAATATTAATTTAAACTAAAAACAATATATAGTGAAAGATATCATTAAACACAATACAAAACAACTACAATTCAATATGCAATGAAGAGAAAACAAACACAAAAAAATCACAGTATACACACAAATTAATATCAACAGACATAATAAATTCTACATAACGAAATCATGCACAGTAGAATCATCACAGAAGATTCAAAGAACTCAAACACTCAAATAAATCTAGTTTTTAGACACGAGTCACGGTTTTACAAACATCAACTACATCCTAGAAATTCTCTCTCTACAGTAAAAGACAGTATTTCATAACATTAGTACAATATGAAATGTAGACACATGGTTGCACTTAAGTTTGTATCATAAAGTGCTCTGCTGTTTACGAACTCTACAAAATGCCCTGTGTTAATACCTACATATTCAGGCTAGTTCAGTCGGTCGCCCTCAAAAACAAGTTATATAAAAAAAAATAAGTAAATTCTTACTGAGTTTAATACAAAAAATGTTTTATTTATTTACCCTAGAGCACTATTTATATTATTTTATGGTAACCGTGGCAACAGTTTAAGGTTGTACAGTGGAGGTTTCGACTACTACAAGGTGGGGGAGAAAAAATTCATATACATCTTTGAGAAATATATTTCTAGTTATGGAAACTTGGCGCAGAACCAAGCCGCGCTAAACTTCGAGTATATAGATTCAGTTCGAATCCGTCTGGATACCACACATTCAATAATTAAATTATGGAATAAATATTTGAAAGAACTGTATTAACGTCATTTTTCTTCCACTACAGGTTGAAAAAAATTAATTTAAATTTGATTGGAAAAGTATTTTATCAACGATTGAAAAATTGTACAAGATATATATCAGGAGAGTATGAGCTAACAGAAGGAATTTAATGCTGTGCAATTCTACTGAAAACCTAAATTGCAGTATTTAGAAAATTTTCAAAGCTTTAGATACACCTTGGATAATGACTTATACACTGCCCCTTTCACCAAAATATTTCCACGTATAATTTTTTTGTCAACTAATTTCAATAGTTTGTGAAATTAAATTTTATTGAAAAAAAATGAGATTGTTGATAATTGCCGATATTTGTAAATTTGCTGAAGCAGACTTTCTAAAACGTTTATTATAATTTTATATCTTTATAGTTTTATTTAAGTGGTAACAAAATGTAATTTATAAGATATATAAAGATAAACTACCGCATTCAAGAAATCTGCTTTAATGTAATTAAAATATGTAAAGAGTTTTGGTTATAGTTTAATTTTTAGGTTAGGGTTGAGGTAATTTAAATTTAGTAAATTATATAATAACTTTTTATTTTAACCTTTCCAGATAATGTTTCAAGCAAGTATAGTTTATAAAAGGGTAACTAATACATGACCACAGTTAAAAATCTACATAGGGGTAAATATTACTGTTGAATGTACCACTCTAAAGAAAAGTATTTTTCGTGTTATCGCAAAGGGGTTTTTCACATTTGTTTTCATGGTACTTTCTCACAAAAGAAACAAACTTATGAAGTAAATTATCAAATTCTTTAGCCCAATTTAAATTCTTATTGTAAATGTTAAAACTCAGTTGATAATGTCGATACTTTAAGAATGGAATTTAAATTGTAACAGAGGGAAAAGCTATTTTATACGAGGCAAATTTTACCTTTACTGCTATACTTTAAGAACGGAATTTAAGTTGTAACAGAGGCAAAGTCAATTTTATACGAGGCAAATTTTACCTTTACTGCTATACATTAAGAACGGAATTTAAGTTGTAACAGAGGCAAAAGCAATTTTATACGAGGCAAATTTTACCTTTACTGCTATAGAAGAAACTAAAACACTTTAAGAATCTATTTAAAGAAGTGATAAAAAACACATTTTTTTGCTTCGATTTTCCTCAAAGATTATTAAATGTAATTTTATTTAATTGTTTCAAGGATTTCTTGTTTATATACAACATTTTTTGCAAATAATGTAAAAAACAAATTTAAAGTACACTAAGTAACATTTAAAAATCAAAACGTACCAATATTTTTATCAATTTTTGAATTATTATATTAGCTTACTTTAGGATTGTTCTTGGGACATTATCTAAAAATTGATTACATTATCAATAATACAAACTTTTCTCACAAGACATAAAATAAATACGCAAATACCCATTCCTCATAATATGTTGTTACAATTCCAAAACGGTAGTCCATATAATATTGTTGTATTACTTTCCTCTGAAGATGATTGCTTTGTAATCGAAACAAACATACGGATTTAAATAAATCGTGTTTTTGGTTAACAGCTTTTATATATTTAAAATAAGAAATTTTTTACTTGTGTTTGAAATGAAGGATTTATTGTAATAAATTATGTTTTATTAATAATTAAACTAACAAGTAACATGAGCCTTAAACAATATTAAATAGGTTTAATAACAATAAATTGTAGACAGATTTGAATGTCAAACCGTTTTTAATACATTTCTGTCGTTTCGATACTACCTTGATTTTTCATTAGGTGTCCAAAATAAATAACTTATAAAATCACAACCCAATTATACAATTCCATAATTAAAAACAACAGTAACTAGCACAATTATAAATTAATAAATTGTATATTAAAGGCTCAAGTAATATCAAATCATAATAACTACGTGCTATTTAACAAAGAATAACCTTCCACATTATTGTTTTATTAGCTTATTTCGTAAAGATAACCAGAAATATAGGTCAGTTACATTTAAAAATTACAATCTAAGGTCAGATATTTTATAGTTATAGTCACTGATAATGATGACCTTGACATTGAAACACGATTAAAAATAATTATTATTGGTTGTAAAATTGCCTTTCCTATCAAATAATAAAAATTTTAATTAAAGTCTAGGGGTCAGAGCAATAAAAGAAAAGTGGAGCAAATTTAGGAGCTTTTATATGATTTTTTAATATACATACTCTGGCATGTAAGTAAAAAAAACGTATGTGTTTTTAACAAAGCTATTATTTAATTACAATGGCATGTCCAAACGTTATTAATAAAATCAAATATGGACAAAAGAGAAAACAACAATAAAAGCAAACATTTGTACATCTAGAAATACCAACAACAATGAATATTCAATACTCATACGGTTTAAAAATTGTGAAAAAATCCCCCAAGCTCTAAAAACTGTACATATCCAATTTAATTAACCAACGCAATATAAAGCGCAGCAATCAATTTCTACGAAATCGCCTTTATTTAGAATCAAATACTAGTAACAAATTAAAGATGAAAATACTCATCATCCAATTGACAAATAGATTGATAAAACAGCAAAACATTTTATTCAAATCGTCAATGCAAAACATAAAATGAAACTGACTACCTAATTAAATGTTTAAATAAAGTGGTGAAATTGAGGTAAACTATGAATATGTAGGTAAAACGAAAGTGATTTTACACACATATGTATATATATTGTAACATTGTTTTAAGCATTGTTACATATTACAGCAACTTCAGAAAACAAAACGAGATATTATTTTAAAATATAAAATTAAAAAAATTGTAAATTATAAATTAAATTTTACTGGCTAGATATGAAATTCACAGAACTTGAAATGGAAAGATGCGCTATAACGTTGTGCAGAAGTTAAAAACTTTCAATAGTTGCTTCAATTAATTCTCTCCTTGGTTGGTCTTGGACACACATAGATGTCGCAAGAAGGGGCAAGCAAAATGGATGTTTTAATTTTAAAGTTTTAATTATGTGAAAGTATCACTTATTATTTTATTTTGTTCCAAGAAATGTTGCTACACTATCGCTCAACCCCGGGCGAGGTTGTCAACCAACGCGAATCTAAAATGCTGACGGACGAGATCTGAATCAGGAACCATGTTCTACCTCACAAATTGCAGTTCAGATAAGTTACAATTTTAACATAAAGTAATGTGACCAAATTTAACTTTCAAACTTTAACTGGTCACGGCAAAATAATACAAGTATTTATATTTTGAAAATGCAGTAAGTGATAATTAATTTGTATGATGCAATATCAATTTTTTTAATGTCGAATAAAACTAAATTTAAATGTATTTTCATTTAAGTAAAAGCAATCTCTTGTGGATATCATGGGCCATGCCATAGATTTTAAAAGAATGTAATGTTTTCATAAATTCATAATATCTTGAAAGAATGTAATGCCTGACATAAAATAGTGTAAACGTTTCAGATGTACGTTTGTATTTTGTATATTTTTCGATTTATTTAAATTGAAAATTTGTTGGTTAAATTATTTATTGAATGCACCATTCTTGAATTAAATTTAATTCTTGACATTCCAGGTCAAATAACTAATTATGTAACGAATAACTGCAATATTTAACATCTAAACTTCTTAGGAATTTATATCCTAAAATTTATTTACGTTACAATATATATATATATATATATATTTTAAAACAACATAGGTTATTCAAATACAAGAATATTTATTAATTTATATCCAAAGCTTTTCGTTGATAAACAGTAACAACATCATCAGGATATATTTTATAATATAAAACTAAAAGCAAATATTTACAATATAATACAGCCTATTTTATACTAATATATATTAAAATGATTTCTATTAATAATTGTAATGTTGCCTTAACAAAAGACATTATTTATTTGAAAAAAAGATTCCTGATGATGTTGGTACTGTTTACCAACGAAAACCTTTGGATATAAATTAATAAATATTCTTGCATTTGAATAACCTATGTTGTTTTAAATTATTAAACAAGAAAACGTATTTTATATATATACGCAGTTTTAAAACAGTATTTTGCAGTTTTAAAACTACAAAATTTAAAACTACAAAATTATTAATTGCAATGTTATAGCCTATCCCCGAATTGCTAAGTTTAAATTATACACAATAAGTTCTGTATGTAGCCTACACAACTATCTCTAAAGTATCGTAACTTTTGGTTTGTTACAAAGTTTACGTTATTAATTATATTTTCACAGTTTTGCATGTCATATTAGTGTTGTATTGTTTTCAGAAGATTAAATTACTAGCATTTTCGCTAGTTTTCGACGTTCAAGTTTCGAATGAGTATTTTATAATATATTGATTTTCAATTTGTTTGTTTGCTTTATGGTATTATTTTTCCATATTTACTAGCAATATCTTATGAATATCCTGGAAGGAAGAGATTGAAACAACCATTTCTTGTTGTTACGATTGTTATGAGTGGCTAGATATTCCTTTTTTGTCTGTATACTACTGTAATTATGCATGCCCAAATGTTTGGTCTCAGTAATTAATTTTACTACCGTTATCTCCTTTAACAGCGAATTTCGTAATGCCGTATAAAATTTGTAATATCTTACATTGTGAGCATCCTATGTTGAATATTAATAAAATAGCAATATCTGACTGTAAAGTTGAAATTTAATTAAACGCTTCAGTCGCTAAAAGTTCTGCAGACAAAGTTGCAGTGAAAGTTAGATTTAGGATGATCTGATTGTATTTACTGCTCTCTCAAATTAACAAACTTTTATGCTCACAATTGTAATTAGGTACTGTGACATTTATTAGCAGACGAACAGGGCTTTTATTTTATTTAGATTTTATTTACTAAATATTTTAAATATAAAACTATACAAGAGTATTTATTAAATATCTTATTTTTTGAGAACTTTTACCAGTTACAATTCTTATTATTAACTTCATATTATTTTTAATAAATGTCTAATATTGAAGTTTCTTGATGTAATCATCTTGAATTCACTGATTAAACTAATTTTAAACTACTTAACTAAGTGAATACGTAATTGCTTACTTGCTGACGCGTTTCAAAACGTTCGTTCATTTTACGAAGCTAACACTCTACTCTCGATTCGTAAAAGGAACAAACGTTTTGCAAGTAAGCAATTACGTATTCACTTAGTTAAGTATTTTAAATTTTGTCTAATATTGTATGCTAATGATTTCAATTATAAGTGATACAAACTTTTAACTCTTTTCTGCTACGTACACATTGGGATAGGTGAATTTGTATTGTGATCCATTCAATTTTCAACGATCACTTAGCATCCACAAAGGTTGTGTTATTCTATATAGGCATTTTTGTAGTATTATTTCTATTCTTCAGGAAAGATATAATGACCGTCTGTTTTATGGTTGTGCAGAAATGTTTATGGTCAATTACAGATGTGACGTAAACTGAAAATATTTTTCTTTTAAGATATTATTTGTTATAAAACGAAACATTTCTATACATATTCAATTTTCCATTCCATGCCCGAGCGCGTGTGTGTTATAATCCAAACAATTAGGAACGTTTAAAGGCCGTAGTAAATGCGTTTAAATGCACAGTATCAAAGGCCGTAATTAATTGTGTCAAACTTCAATTTTCACGTAGAAATACAATCGACATTTCATAGTGATCAGTGGGAAAAATTACCTGCGTCGCTGTTTACAGGTTAGTGCGGATCCAGAGGGAACCGGCCAGGAGTCTACATGCGCTCGGTAGTTAGACCCGACGGCGTAAGTTTGTTGGTGAGTGTGTGTACGCGCCCGCGCGCGCGCGCGCGTGTGTGTGTGTGTGTGTTGTGATAAATTGCAGGCATAAAGGTTTCTATCTATGACATAAGATTTTAGTTGGGAATATAACTTGATCAGCGAACACTTCCAAAATAATTACAGAGTTATATGTTATACTCGAATTAGAAAAGAAAATATGTACCCTCATTTTATAAATTTTAAAGTGTCAAGTATAGTTTAAATAATTTAACAGGTTGTTACAGGTAAAACTTTTTTCAACATTTTAAACTGTATACACTTTTTAAAACTTAGTTTCAGAAGCATATAAATGTGTAAGAGTTGCAGAGCATAAAAAATATCATTGTAGATTAATTAAAATAACTTGCATTTCTTCCACTTCAGCTTTCTTTATATTTGAACGTTGCCCCGATTTTTAATTAGATGAAATAAGAGATGGATTTTTAACTTTTTATGAGAACTAAGTTTAGGAAGTAAATGTTTAAAATAATTTATTTTTCTAGAATAAAACACAATAACGTCTCCTGCATAAAAGTGTGAAACCACATTTTCACAATTTAATCAATAAAGAATAGGATGTACAATTAAAATTGAACTTTTCACGTAGGCAATTTAGGGATGAACTGGTGAAAAGGGGTGCTAAAACTGACCAACTCACTATCCCATCATTCCTAAATTTCCAAGAAACACCATTTATAGTGTTGTTAACGCCCATACATGGACTCTAATAGCAGGCCTGGCCAAAAATAAGAAATGAAAGTTTCTAGGCACTAAGGGCCTTGTTGACTCTAACCCTACCAAGTATGGAAAAGGTCGCCAGATTTAATCTACTGACTGGGCATAACTACCTGCTAAGTACTCTCTACCGGATCGGTGTACTGGAAGTGCAGAATGGTCGTCGAACACCTTAACCTTTATCTAAGTCTCTCTTGTTCTCCGTAGGGCCCCACTGGTCACTTTTAGGAGGCGCTGTGTCGAAGAAATTAAACTTGCGTTGGGAGAATTAAAGTAACCAACATTTTCACAATTAGTAGTAAACTACTCAACTTTCTATTTGATTTACCTTTGAGATAACAAGAATAATATAAAGAATTTGCAAAACGTTGTTCACGCGGTAAATCGAATTGATACATCCGTTGGGATTAATAGCTACATCGGCCCCAACCAAGCCCCAAATAAATGAAACTTAAAGAGCTTTTCATCCCCTTACCAGAATTCCACTCGATATAAACAAACCAGTATTTATTAAGAGGTATGCGATAAACGTTGAATGCAATACAGTACACTGGAATCTCGCCCAGATTTATTTGTATCACTACGTATATTTGGTTAGGAATTCTCGCAATATGAATTCGAGGATTTGAATCTCGCAAAAGTGCAGATTTTATGAAATTCATTAATCATAATGTCAATCTGTTTTCATATCCTGCAAAAATAATTTGTGTTGTTAAGTACTGCATTGCAAAAGTAACGTAGTGAATGTTAAAATCAGTGTTTGCATCTGTGTATGTGGAATGTATGTGGAGTTTGTGTTCCGAGTAAGATGTATTGTTTAATAACCGGATTCAGTAAAATTGTTGCTCATCTTCGTTCTTCTATTAATAGGTTTATTACTGATTTTTTAATAAAGCTCTTTAGTTTTGAGTTTCGGTTCATTTCGTTAAATTCAGATATTTCATTGAGTCTTGTAAATTTTTGTACAATTTGGCGCATCCGTTTTAAACGTGGTTAAAATAACATTACGTCGTCGAGAGTGTTTATTTCGGCAGCCTGAATTTCTTCACCGGAATCTTCGTGTAACACTTTACCGGGCTCACATCCCGCACAAATGTTTCATTTCTTTTCCATGTTAACGAGATATCGCAAAGATAAAGCTCCTGTCTGCTTCAAATGCCTCAGTCTGATTACTCACAAGCCTAGATAATATCGAGTGGCTTGTTCGTAAAAACGTCCGTGTGGCTTTATTCTCCTCGTTGTGCAATCGTCATTGCGTGTTATAGCGATTAATTTGCTTGTACAATGATTCCAGCAACAAAGCCCTGACGTCATCTCTTCTCGACTTACTTTTTTAACGCAATTTCCTTTATTTTAGTTATCCGAACCTCTTTAACAATGGGTAACTTTACGATATATATTGACTTAATTTTATGTTTTGTTTCTCTACGAGCAATTTCTCCTTTCTTATATGTTCGTATTCATTTTAAATAATTTCAAATGTCCTATTAGGCATTCAATTTTATCTACATCGCTATGTTGGCGAAGTACTTGGATATCTGTTCTGGTAATGGATACATCTTTAATATGGCTCTATACGGTCTCAGAACCTACTGCAAGGCTATGAGCTTTGGAATCGATTGTCCGTCGGTATTGAGGCTACCTTTTAAATTTTTAATTTATGCTATGTTAACAAATCATAATAATCTAAAGAATTTTACTTTATTAAATTTAAATTTTGCTATTTTATTATTATACTGTCCGTTTCTAACCTGGTTTAACCTATGCTATTTGAAATATTAATATTAGTTAATTCACTAACTTCATGCTTTCTAAGCTATTATTTGTTTTGGGCGCCGTCATATCACTCTTACCGTCGCAGTTACATAGACGACCCTGTGCAACAACACAGTAATCTTGGACTAATAAATGTCCATGAAAAAACTCTGTCAATGTACATAGAATAAATACATGAAAATGTTCACTCCCACTCTCATTCGAAACTGATTAATCCTTAATATTTCTTGTCCTCGTCGTAAAAACACTCCTTTAAGATCAATCGAAAAACACCAGTGACAGATATACTTGCCCGTTAGATCTTGGCTTTGTAGGATAAATCCTATGGAAAAAACAAGGCATTGTCGTAGTTCCAGTGCCCACTAAAAACACCAGCACATATCACTGAATACCTAGCACATAAAGAATATTCATTAACACATTACAATACAGGTGTATCACAAAAAAAAACACAACAAGTGAATAAAAATCACATTTATTTATATAAACATAAGTTCAAACAGGATGCCTCAGAAATAGCCCCAACCAGTAAAGTGCAGGATGTCATGTAAAAAATCGTTATGAGGACATCAAGATGAACTCCAAGTAACAGTTATATAAAAATATTCTGTAACAGGCTGTAACAAATTATATATTTTGCAAACAGGTCGCATCTTTCAACAAAGATTTAAAAAAACACATACAAAGTAATTAATATGACGCTGACTTACATTTTGCTAAACGCAATAGAAACAGACCTCACTTACTGAGACATAACCTAGAAATTTTCGTCATTAAAAAAATTACCTCATCTAACATACAATAGAAATGTATATATATATATGATATAGCTACTGTTTTAGCGGAGAGTATAAAAAAAATGCAGATGAAAATAATAAGAATAATAATCATTGTATGGCTTTGAACTAAAACAAAGATCAACTGCATTAAGGTAAAATTACAATATTGATTATTTTTAAATGATTATTAAATGATAATTTTTGAGTGGAATAACCTTCTATATCCTTCGCAGCTACTCAATGCAATACATTGGCTTCCTACTAGAAAATCAGATTATTTGTACGCGTTGGGGAACATAACAGCTATTCATGAAACCCTGGAACTGCTTGAGTTCGAATCCGATTATTCTCTTCAGCGTTTCATGTGCACTGGAATGAGTCTTTTGACACATATTTGGTTCGATAAATCTTTTTTACGTCTGAATCACCAACAACGTTCTTTTGATTTGAATGACTATAAAAGCAACTCGTGTATGATTGAACCTTCTGTTATGGTTGTTCGCTCAGTGATGACATGTTGCGTTTACTAGTTACAAGAAATATATATTTCTAAATCCCTTGAAAAAGCAATTTAACGAAACCGTGACTAATGTTTGTTAGTTACAGCATTTTACTGAATGCCATAATTTGTTGGAATAGGTTAGCTAACAAGCTGTACGTATAATTATAAAATGCCAATGATTTGTTTCCTGGAATAATTTTATAATTAATTCTTCAGCTAATAATTTATAATTCAAATCTACTTTTACAAAACAAATCTATTTTTTTAAATGTGATGAACCATATAAGACTAAATAGCGGCAGGTTAAATAATATCACACAAACATTTTTTGTAATTATTGATTTTAAAATTAGGATTTGCAATTTTAATAACTAGATACATACAACAGAGAGAATATGTATATGTACATATACATATTGTGCTGAGAGAAAAGTACCGAAGGAAAGCTTGGAGATGTTCTGTGTAGTAGCATAGGCTATATATATATATATATATATATATATATATATATATATATATATATATATGTGTGTGTGTGTGTGTGTGTGTGTGTGTGTGTGACCTACCTGCCTCTCCATATAGCATAGGCTATATATAAAAGTATGTGGCCTACCTGCCTCTCCACTGATGCATAATAATACTAAAGCATATTAACTTTTGTAGCTGACACATTAAAATTTACTTGGGCTAAAACGTAAATTAGATTTATTGTTTTAACGTAAGGTTTCCTTTCTTATGAATTTACTTTCTGATTAAGAAAATGTTTTGTTTTGAAAATATAAAACCGGAATAAACACTATATTTATACGTAAATATAGTAGAACCTGTATAGTTAAGAGCTGTAGGAAGCAATTGAAAATGTCAAAAGATTAATATTGAATATAAATATGAGATATTTCGAACAATTTAGTTTGAAATATTAGTTTCCAGTCAATAGGCCTAAGTCCCATATCATCTTACCAAATACACATATATATATATATATATATATATATATATATATATATATATATATATATATATACATATATATATATATATATATATATATATATATATATATATATAGTATATATATTATATATATATATATATATATATATATATATATATATATATATATATATATATATATATATATATATATATATAAAGAACAAAAGTCTAAATACAAATACAAGAATTATAATTGAATTTACAATTCAAAGCTTTTCATTGGCTAACAGTACGAACATCATCAGGAATACTAAACAATTATAATTCTTGTATTTGTATTTAGATTTTTGTTCTTTATTAATACACAAGAAACCTTACTGCGATATATATATAAAGAAATAAGTCAAAATACAAATACAAGAATTACATATTGCGATTATATATATATAGACTATATATATATATATATATATATATATATATATATATATATATATATATATATATTAAATATGGTGATATATTTTCTTGTAATATAGTATATAAAATAAAATATTTCAAAATCAAGAATACTTTTAATGAATGTATTTATTCAGAGCTTTTCGCCGATAAAACTTGATTTAATTTTTTAAAACTATTTTATTAGATAATTATTTTCCTGAAGATGCTGGTACTATTTTACCGGCGAAAAGCTATGAATAAATATATTCATTAAAAGTTTTTTTGTTTTTGAAACATTTTAATTTATTAAATATATATATATATATATATATATATATATATATAAGAAATATATATATATATATATATGTATAAGAAATAAGTAAAAATATTTCAAATATCAGAATATTCAATTTTATATAATTTTAAAAGTTTTTCGACAGTAAAATAAGTATTAACATCATCAGGAAAAACAATTATATAACAAAATTTTTACAAAAATTTAAATCATACGTACCATATATTTATTGTGTTTTGTGCTTTTATGTAATATAGCTTCTACAAATTTGCGACAACCAATGAAAAATCAAAATGTCATCGAATAAAATATCCTTTTATATTAAAAGTAGATACTTGATTAATAGAGATTTAAGTACTTGAAAATGCTGTTAAAATATGTAGTATTGAATCTGATCCAATTTGGCGTCGAATTTGACATTTCAAGGACGTTGAAAGAAGAAGGTTAAAGCAATAATATAGTAGGACCTAATAAAAACTTATGAGAAGAGACTCTCGCGGCGTTTTTTACTGGTCAATGCTCTTATCGTAGAATAAGGAAGTAGATAAAAACAAGGCTGTGATGTTTTACGAAAGTTTTACGGTTTAAGCAAAACCTTGAGTGAGCAGCGCGAACTTAAAGTCGCGACCATTCCTTGATACGTGGTCATAATGAAATAACTACTACGTAACAATTGCTCGCTATTCGTCAGTTTTATTGTTATAATAGATTACAAAACATTAAATGTTATTCTAAAATCTATGAAATATTTCTCATGATTAATGGTACATTAGTTTGAACGATATCGCAATTATAAAATATTTGCGTTCAGAAATGTAATAAATATATTTATAATATATATATGTATATATAAATATATATATAATATTTTCAATATGGAGATATGTTTTCTTGTAATATAGTTAATAAATTAAAAATATTTCAAAAACAAGAATACTTTTAATGAATATATTTATTCAAAGCTTTTCGTGGATAAAATAATACCAACATCTTATGGAAAATAATTATCTAATAAAATCTATTATATTAGATAATTATTTTCCTGAAGATGCTGGTACTATTTTATCGGCGAAAAGCTTTGAAAACATATATTTATTAAAAATATATACTTGTTTTTGAAATATTTTTAATTTATTAATTATATATATGAAGTTGATAATTGTAAATACTTTTATCCACCACTAAGTGCAATAATTTTACCTTGTTGTGATTGGTATATATATATATATATATATATATTATTAAAAATATAATCTAAATATATTAATGTTTTATATTTTACACAATACAGTGACGCTATTTATTTGAAATAAATCTTGTTTTCTATATTTATTATAATTACAAAATATTTATAATAATTTTATTTATTATGTTTTTAAACCCTTATATTATTAGCAAAGCATTGACATGTATTACGATAACGTTGTACGAGAACTGATAAAATAATACGAATATTTTTTAGAATATTGGCTATATAATTTATGATATTTGCCCTTGAAATAGCTCTATTTGTAGCTATCTACATGTTTTTCGTAATACTAAATTCTTGGAAAAACTACCTTGTTGTGATTGGTAAATAATATATATATATATATATATATATATATATATATATATATATATATATATATATATATATATATATATATTATTAAAAATATAATCTAAATATAATAATGTTTTATAATTTACACAATAAAATGACGCTATTTATTTGAAATGAATCTGGTTTTCTATATTCATTACAATCACAAAATATTTATAATAATTTTTATTTATTTTGTTTTTAAAACCTTATAATATTAAAAAAGCATAGACATGTATTACGATAACGTTGTACGGGAACTGATAAAATAATACGAATATTTTATAGAGTATTGGCTACATAATTTATGCCTTTGAAATACCTCTATTTGTAGCTATCTACATGTTTTACGCAATACTAAAAATATTATTGGAAAAACTAGTCCGTATGATTAGTTTCCTCGACGTTTTGATGCTTATATGTCTTTCTAGCGGTGTTCCTTAATTAAATTTTTGTGTATAGGGAATGGAAAAAATGGCTGTCAACATGAATTGGCGAATTAGGATGACTAAGGATGGTGATGGGATTGTATAGGTTGTATTTGTAAAGGTTGAGTCCGTATTCGAATGTGTAACTTGAATTTGAACGAACACGAGGCCGGTGTCCATAAATTTTGAACCGTTACGTAGAATAAAGCAATTACTATTGTTCTTAAAATAAATTCATGGGAAATAACGGGGAGGTTCAAGGATAAAATACAGGACATGATCAATGGTTTAATCATCTTAGATGATCGAGGGTTGCCATGAAATTAAATAGTCCTTGGCATCTTTTCGCCCAACAGTAAAATCCTTGAGACTTGCCTGAGCTATTCAAGAGACTCAATATGTAGTCGATGGTGAGTAATTTGGTAAATTGCAATTTAGACGATCAGTGAAAACAACCACAAGAGAAATAAACACAATTGACACAACTTGACATTCAAGCTTCTACTGTCTACCCATTATCGTTTAGCCAGCGTGGGAGTACAGGGTAGGTTTACATATTGCGTTTTTGCGACAATGATTCATTAGTTCGCGTATTTATAGGACAGACACCAGTTAACCATTTGCGTAATGTATAGAGTTTTTTTGTTGATATTATACATATTAAAATATAAAGTTTTTTTTACATTATATATATATGGGCATTTTAAACGTATGCCAGAAGTCGCCAAACGTTTTGTACTTGAGGACCTCATGTTCAATTTAGCATGACTGTAAGGGCCGCATATATGAAATATTCATGAATTTTTATATATATTTCCTAATTATAGATGACAATGTAACTGACTTTAATATAGTACAGAAGCGGACTTTAACTAACGGCTAGTAATGGATTTTAAAAGTAGATTTTATAAAATAGGCTTCTTACTTCCTGATTATAAACCTGCCATTTTTTAAAATTAAATACAACAAATTCCTCTATTAATTTTTTGAAATGCTAAAATAATGAAATAATACACGTTCATTTGTAAATTAACAAAATTTTACTAAAATAAAACAAGAAAGTAACAGGATAGGTGTTATTTTAGTTATATTTTTTGTAATGTCTAGTGAATTAAAGTTTTTCTAACATTATGACTAATGAGAAGGGCTTGCATATTGGATGCCAACATTTCTGTGCCAACTTTAGTGTTAGTTACACAAGTTCTCAGAAGTTGATGTAAATGTCCATCTGTGAGTCTAAACCGAGAAGACTTAAATTGTTTCGTGTAAGAAAGTTTTTTTATTTTTAACAAATGAAGGTAGTATAAAAAATTGTGAACATACCAGCTGCAAATTTTCTGAGTTCTAGGAATAAATCCGGAAGACTATCATAAAATGAAATGTTATTAGTATTCTTGAACAAGTCTTTTAAAATATCATTAAATTGCAGCTCTACCAGTTCCATTTGCAAATTGTCTTCTAGATTAATAACATCAACATTGCAAGGGTTTTGAAACAGAGTTATCTAATAAGCAAAACTATGCAATTCACTGAAACGCAAGGAAAATTCCTTTTGTACAATTTCGATTGTACCAATAAATTTTCAAACTAAAAATCCTGGCCCAAATCTTTCAGTTCCTCAATACGACTATTACAATCAGAAAAATGGGCAAACATTTTGTGCTAGATGTGTTCTTTGAATAGTTTTGACATATTTTCAAAACCTTACAAGTCAAAGTACATATCACTAACAAATTTACCTGCGCTTGGAATTTTAGATTTAAATTCTTCAAATGACCAGTCATATCAACTAAAAATGCTGGATCAAACACCCATTCTAGGTATAAATGTTCTTTCAGGGGCCTGCATTCAATTGATAGAACTAATTTTATTTCCGTACGTAATTTACAAAAAACTCTTTTAAAAACCTTTCCACGGCTAAGCCAGTGTACTTGAAAATAATAAATCACATGTGCATATTCACTATTCAGCTCATTAAAAATCTCCTAAAATTGGCTGTGGTCAAGTCCATAACTTTTAATGTAGTTTACAGACTGCACAACCAATTTCATCACATATTTGGTGAATAATGCAATGAAATGAAAGCAAGGGATCATTTCGCATTATTCATAAAGCATTGAAACTTCTTTTATTTTGGCAATAAGTCCACCATATCTTCCTATCATATTGGAGCACCATCAGTTGTCATAGTTTTTAGCTTAGTCCAATCTAAATTAAATTCGTAAGTTTAAAAGACCTATTTTGACCAGTAAGAAAACCCGAACGTATTTTCAAGAGATATCGTCAAATATGCTTTCAAAATTTAATAGTCCGTTTCTGTCAAACTAATTGTAGATTTTAAAGACCTATGTTCTCTTTTTCAATTCCTTCAATTAGTTCTGACTCTCTCTCTCTCTCTCTCTCTCTCTCTGATACATATATGTATATATATATGTATATATATATATATATATATATATATATATATATATATATATATATATATATATATATATATATATATATATGTGTGTATGTGTGTGTGTGTGTGTGAATCATGTTCAAATTTTCAATCGTTAATACAACCCTTTTATTCATCCACTCAAGTTCAAATACATTGTTTTGAAGTTGCAGTGAATGACATTTGATGTTAATATAGTTTTTAAAAATAATAATTCATTAATTAAATTTAATAAATTTTAACATATATAAAGCAGCTGCTTCAACGCATAGGTTATGTTACTTAATTTATAGGCTTTATATGTAATTATTTAATAAAAATTAACAAAATTAAAAATTCTTTTTTTTTACTTAAGTAGGAAGAGACTTTAAAAATGATTGTTTATATTTCTTGTTTTTCGGTGTTAAATGTTTTAAACTGTATGCGTACCATCAACTTTCTCAACCATTTCCTATCTCTTTAACCAACCATAGTTTATTGTAGATGGAACAACTATTCGTTGTTAAAAATCAGTAAAGTCGAAACGTTGTAAAACATGTTGTGACATTAGCAGAAATCGATCTTATATATCATAAGGCACAATACCACAAGAGTACAAGGGACTTCACTTCTCGAGCAATGCCATGTGCTAGGACGATTTAGTATTTGGTTCTTTATTTAGAAGATCATCTCTTCACGCTGAATCTGAACTATAATGTTTTACAAATTATTTCCTTATGTTTGATAAGAAAATACCAAAAAGGTTTTCTACTCCCAAGCAAGGTTTTGTTCTCTCAGTCAATACCAGGAATATATTTTATTAAATATACTTATTTAATAAAGTATATTTATTAATATACTTATAAATCACAATAATAAATAGAATTCCATTTCATATTAAATAATTTAATTAAACAAACCTGAACAATTTTTCATATGATATAGTAATGAATAAATACATTTTAATTAAAGTTAGATATTGGAAACTACTATACAGACATCGTCAGTTGTTGAGAGGTTATCAGGTTAGCCAACCTGGGTATATTTATTATCCCTTATCTTTCCACTGCAGGTCCCTAGGCGAATTAATTCCTGTGTTGCGTTCAGGACATGATTTGATATTGTAATACGAATTAAATTTGCTTGTATTGCATTCCAAAGTATATTAAATTCTAGTGAAATTATTTTCTAGTATTTATTCATTATATTTATGTATGCTTTGGAACAGGACAGTTTTTGCCTGTTAATGTGGTTGCTTTTTGTGAGGATTTAGAAAGTGTAATTTTTTATCTTTATTTCGTTTTTACGTGGGACTGTAAAACTGTTCAATCTTTTACCGAGAATTTTATTCCTTGGGAATTCTTAATTAATATCCAGTACTATCAGTCCCAACATGTGTTACACACACACACACACACACACACACACACACACACACACACACACACACACACACACACACACACACACACACACACACACACACACACACACACACACACTCACACACACACACACACACAGACACACACACAAACACACACTTACACACACACACACACACAAACAAAATAATTGTTCAGACGTAAATAAAACGGACTATTGCCGAGCAAAAATAGGATTTATTTAGAATCGCACATGAGGGGTTTCATATACCTCTAAATCTTTTTATACTTTCTTTAGTGTTATAAGGTATTTGGTTTCTGTGCTTAGAGTAATGGAATACCCAATATTATTTATGAGCAAATATCATTGTTATGTTTGGCAGAGTATATTTACAATCGATGAGATATACAGTATATTTTTATATTGAAAGCATATATATTTTAAATCCTTTAAACGGACCGCGTTATTTATTTAAAAGAAAGGATATCTATGAATATTTTATTAAAAACTTTCCATAACGTACACTTTTAACAAACTGGAAAATAATTAAGTGTCCATATTCCACTAAGGATCAGTAATACTACTATCACGATTTACCACACTGACCGGTTAAATTGCCACTAAAGGCAAAGACTCTTCCTACAATAACATCCTATATACTCTGCAAAGGCCCTTTATAATTTCGACTTACATTAACGTCGGCTTTAGTGGCTCATTGCTTATCAGCCTAACGTCCCTAATTACACATCCCTTATTATCTTTCAATGCTACTGAAAAGGTCCTACGTCTTTCAGTTGAATAGCTAGATTCCGTTTTGCTGTAAATATATCTGAGATCATCAGTCTCAAGGCTCGAAAGCCCTCTTCTCAATGGCAAAACCATTACATGTACCAAGAAAAGCCCTTTTAGGTCTTTTCGAGTAGAATGTAAGTAATATTCGTAGAACGAGTGTAAGGTAGGTTCTCCCGAAAGCCCTTTTTCTCAATGGCAAAACCATTAAATGTACCAAGAACAGCTCTTTTAGGTCTTTTCGAGTAGAATGTAAGTAATATTCGTAAGACGAGTGTAAAGTAGGTTAGCCCGAAAGCCCTTTTTCTCAATAACAAAACCATTAAATGTACCATGAAAAGCCCTTTTAGGTCTGTTTGAGTAAAATGTAAGTAATATTCGTAAGACGAGTGTAAGGTAGGTTCTCCCGAAAGCCCTTTTTCTCAATTACAAAACCATTAAATGTACCAAGAAAAGTCCTTTTAGGTCTATTCGAGTAAAATGTAAGTAATATTCGTAAGACGAGTGTAAGGTAGGTTCTCCCGAAAGCCCTTTTTCTCAATGACAACACCATTAAATGTACCAAGAAAAGTCCTTTTAGGTCTTTTCGAGTAGAATGTAAGTAATATTCGTAAAACGAGTGTAAGGTAGGTTCTCCCGAAAGCCCTTTTTCTCAATGACAAAACCATTAAATGTACCAAGAAAAGTCCTTTTAGGTCTATTCGAGTAAAATGTAAGTAATATTCTTAAGACGAGTGTAAGGTAGGTTCTCCCGAAAGCCCTTTTTCTCAATGACAAAACCATTAAATGTACCAAGAAAAGTCCTTTTAGGTCTATTCGAGTAAAATGTAAGTAATATTCGTAAGACGAGTGTAAGGTAGGTTCTCCCGAAAGCCCTTTTTCTCAATGACAAAACCATTAAATGTACCAAGAAATTCCCCTTTAGGTATATTCGATTAGAATGTAAGTAATATTCGGTAGACGAGTGTAAGGTAGGTTAGCCCGAAAGCCCTTTTTCTCAATGACAAAACCATTAAATGTACCAAGAAAATCCCCTTTAGGTATATTCGATTAGAATGTAAGTAATATTCGGTAGACGAGTGTAAGGTAGGTTAGCCCGAAAGCCCTTTTTCTCAATGACAAAACCATTAAATGTACCAAGAAAATCCCCTTTAAGTATATTCGATTAGAATGTAAGTAATATTCGGTAGACGAGTGTAAGGTAGGTTCTCCCGAAAGCCCTTTTTCTCAATGACAAAACCATTAAATGTACCAAGAAAAGTCCTTTTAGGTCTATTCGAGTAAAATGTAAGTAATATTCTTAAGACGAGTGTAAGGTAGGTTCTCCCGAAAGCCCTTTTTCTCAATGACAAAACCATTAAATGTACCAAGAAAAGTCCTTTTAGGTCTATTCGAGTAAAATGTAAGTAATATTCGTAAGACGAGTGTAAGGTAGGTTCTCCCGAAAGCCCTTTTTCTCAATGACAAAACCATTAAATGTACCAAGAAATTCCCCTTTAGGTATATTCGATTAGAATGTAAGTAATATTCGGTAGACGAGTGTAAGGTAGGTTAGCCCGAAAGCCCTTTTTCTCAATGACAAAACCATTAAATGTACCAAGAAAATCCCCTTTAGGTATATTCGATTAGAATGTAAGTAATATTCGGTAGACGAGTGTAAGGTAGGTTAGCCCGAAAGCCCTTTTTCTCAATGACAAAACCATTAAATGTACCAAGAAAATCCCCTTTAAGTATATTCGATTAGAATGTAAGTAATATTCGGTAGACGAGTGTAAGGTAGGTTCTCCCGAAAGCCCTCTTCTCAATGGCAAAATCATTAAATGTACCAAGAAAAGCCCTTTTAGGTCTTTTCGAGTAGAATGTAAGTAATATTCGTAAAACGAGTGTAAGGTAGGTTCTCCCGAAAGCAATTTTTCTCAATGGCAAAACCATTAAATGTACCAAGAAAATCCCGTTTAGGTATATTCGATTAGAATGTAAGTAATATTCGGTAGACGAGTGTAAGGTAGGTTAGCCCGAAAGCCCTTTTTCTCAATAACAAAACCATTAAATGTACAATGAAAAGGCCCTTTTAGGTCTGTTCGAGTAAAATGTAAGTAATATTCGTAAGACGAGTGTAAGGTAGGTTCTCCCGAAAGCCCTTTTTCTCAATGACAAAACCATTAAATGTACCAAGAAAAGTCCTTTTAGGTCTATTCGAGTAAAATGTAAGTAATATTCGTAAGACGAGTGTAAGGTAGGTTAGCCCGAAAGCCCTTTTTCTCAATAACAAAACCATTAAATGTACCATGAAAAGCCTTTTAGGTCTGTTCGAGTAAAATGTAAGTAATATTCTTAAGACGAGTGTAAGGTAGGTTAGCCCGAAAGCCCTTTTTCTCAATGACAAAACCATTAAATGTACCAAGAAAAGCCCTTTTAGGTATGTTCGAGTAAAATGTAGGTAATATTCGGTAGACGAGTGTAAGGTAGTTCGCCCAAAAGCCCTTTTTCTCAATGACAAAACCATTAAATGTACCAAGAAAATCCCCTTTAGGTATATTCGATTAGAATGTAAGTAAATTCGGTAGACGAGTGTAAGGTAGGTTCACCCGAAAGCCCTTTTTCGCAATGACAAAATCATTAAATGTACCAAGAAAATCCCCTTTAGGTATATTCGAGTAAAATGTTTATTTTATTTGTATTTTACGGCTTTATTGTATTTTATTTGTGGCACAGTACTGTTCAAACTATGAAAGACAATGGTTAATAGTATTGATATTATCTATAGGTCAATTATGAGTAGTTATATACAACAAAAATTAAACACCAAAACAATAAAATGCTCTAATTTTCTATTCCCAATTACAAACATTTTTAAGGGCTAAAATATTAATTTATAATAATAATAATAATAATTGAACAATATATTTTACTTTAATTGTATTCTTTTTAATATTGAAGTGTATTCTTTTTTGATGACTAGTGGTACACTTACATTTGTAATTTTATAAAAGCGACCACTTGGGAATTTAAATATAGAGATATTTATTAAAACTAAATATAGGCGGTTTCAGTATTTTTGTATGATTTATTTTATTAAACCAAAATTATCTCTGTCTCACCTTATGAGTTTTTCACTTCTTGTCTGTCAGTCTCTATATATCTATCTATCTGTCTCTCCTTATCCTTTTTTATCACTCTCTCTATTCATCTACCTATGTAGTTCTCTTTCTTCCACTCTGTAATCTCCTGTCTCTTTCACTCTATATTTGTCTCTTCTCTTTTTGTCTTTCTCTCTCTCTCTCTCTCTCTCCTGTACCCTCTGGCTGTATATCTCCTTCTCATTCACATTCTCTCTCTCTACCTACCTATCTTTATTTCTCTCTCTTTCCTTCTCTGTTGGTCTGTCTCTATAGCTGATTTTCTGTTGGTCAGTGTAGGAAATTAGACATTGGTATATTTCAAAACTCTGTTTCTAATTCTTTTTAACTGATTTTCCCTCTGAGTAACAACCTTTCTTTGTACAAATGTTTGTCCTTATTAAAACAAAAATGTTATTTCTAGTACAGTTTTCTGGATAAATATTCACTCCTTATAACTCAATGGTTGGTTTTCAGTTTTCCAATTTTCTTTGTGTTCTTTAATTGTTATTCAGTTTCACTCGTAAGTTTATCCACTTAGTATTTTCGATATCAAAATCAGAATCTTAGTTGTAGTAATTTTATTAAATATATATATATATATATATATATATATATATATATATATATATATTAAATATGGTGATATGTTTTCTTGCAATATAGTTATTAAATTAAAAATATTTCATAAACAAGAATTTTTTTAATGGATATATTTATTCAAAGCTTTTCGCCGATAAAATAGTATCAGCATCTTCAGGAAAATAATTATCTAATAAAATACTTTTACGAAATTGACAATATATTCATTAAAAGTATTCTTGTTTATGAAATATTTTTAATTTATTATATATATATATATATATATATATATATATATATATATATATATATATATGTGTGTGTGTGTTGAAACGGCCAAAAAACCGTCTCAAAGCAAAAGATTGCGGCTACCCCAAAATCTTTTGAAACAGTGTCCTAAGAAAAATGTAATAAATTGTAAATTAGATTGAATAACAAAAGTAAGTATAACATTTTTAGGAAATAAACTACGGAAGCTCAAATATAAAATTAAATAAAATATACTGCTTTAAAAGCAAAATAAATGAAAATAATATAATTAAAATTATGTAAGAATAGAGAAAAATAAAGAAAGAGTGGGAAATTGCCCCAAAAACAATAAACTGTCGAGGGGAGAAGACATATGTCAAAAGTAGCGCAACTCACGAACGGAAAGGTTTAGAAACGTCAGTGTTACAAAGTTTGTAGCAGCATCTCAAATCATGATAGAGGACCATGGTTTAAGAAATTATCAAAAATTGCACCGAAAGGAACACTTAAGACGCCTGGCTAAAACAAAAAGAGAAAGGGTAATAGACAACCACCCTTTCAGGTCTGAACTGGCTTGCCTAAAGTAAACAGAAGCACGGCTGGTTGTAAGGGTGGGGCACCGCTCGTCGAGGAGTAAGGGGAGACGCAGACGAGACTTTGAAAGAGACAGACGTATTTTTGGCTAGGACATCCAGAGGTGTCTCCAAGATGTTGTTCCGTGGCTAAACACGACTAGCCCCTGATGAACGTGATGATGCCCTGCTTTGCAACACTTCCGCGAAAACGAATTTTGTATTATTTTTGTAAAATGTATTAAAGACGGCCTTTAAACCGATCTAGTGCGTTTCGCTGCTGATCCAAGGAGTCCAGGACCACATCCGAGGTGAACCAAGGAGTCCAGGACCACATCCGAGGGACAAGAGGAACCACCACAGTGAACGTTTTGGTGCAAGTCTGAATTTTAATAGTATAAATCATTTTATCTAAATTTATAAAATTGCTAAAGAATAATTACCAAATTTTGTATTAACAATCAAATCATCATTTATTAAAAAAGTAAATTAAAATAAAGAAAATATATAAGCAATTTACTTATTTTTAAAAAGCTTCAAAAAAGGTGGTTATAAGATAAAATATTGTTCCAGTATTTATATCCAATATGAAAAGCAAATGATTAGAGTTACAGTGAATTAACGGGAGAATTAGTCTATACACTTGAAACTCAAATTAGGAAATAAAGAAAAGTATTCAAAAGTTGATGTCACAAGTATCAAGAGAGTCTTGAAACAAAATTATAATCACAGTTTTAACAGGTTCTATGTCCATATATCCTAGAGGAAGATAGCATAATTATATGAGGGAGCACAGAAATATTCAAACATAATATTACTTAACAGTAAGTTCCCCTGTTGCTTTCCTGAAATGGTTATATGGTCATGCAATAAAACTAAATATTATACATTATTTTCTTGTCAAATTTGAATAAGTAAGAAAACTTAAGTATGAAATTTGATTTAAAATATGGCCTATTCAGGGATAGACTGATGAACGTTAAAGAGCTGGAACAATAATTTAAGCAAAATTTTAAACAAATTTTAAGAATATTTATAAATAATATCAAAAATCAATTATCATGTATTTGATGTAAAATTAATTGCTTAATAAAAGAATAAATGTAAGATGAGCTAAATCTTGAGAAAAAGTAAAAATCAATGTAATAGAATCAATTTTAAAAAACATTTCAAATCTAAAGAATTAAAACAATTTATGACAAAAAGTGATTCATAGAAAATTTTTCAATCATTAAAAAGAGTAGAAATAAATCAATAACATAGAATTAAGAGAAACTTCGTTAAAAAATAATTTTAATAAAGGTATAACAAAAAATAACTCTTAAGTAAGGTAAAAGCCTTGTGGTTGGTTTTTTAAAACAAGTCCAGGAATTTATTCACTGGCAGATCGAGCTCGACACACCACAGGTACCAGGAACTGGTAAGTCGGGTGGATCATACAGTATTTTGACCGCGGTCGGAAAGTTAAAGGGTTTGGCGGCGGCAGTGTGTGTGTGTGTGTTTCAGCAATACTTTTCATTCCTAGCTTGTTGGCCATTGAATAAAATAAACTCTTAATGTAATTATAATTAAGTTAATGAATACCATGAAATAACCAAACACTTATTTATAAAATAATCAAGTAAAATTATTCTACAAAAGAAGGAATATGTGATGCATGAAAAAGTTACCTTCACAAAGAAAGTTTGTGTAATTTATAGAGTAAAAACTTTGTAGTTTTTTTTTATTGTGAGATGTACCTACAAGTAGTAAATTTGACAATAATGTTTAAATGATGGAAAATATATTTATTGTTGAATTTCCTTGACAAATAATATTTACGTATTTCTCTATGTGTTAATACGATTATTTGTACTATAATAGAAGAAATATTAATTTTCTATTCCATTGTCCATAAAACGTACATACAGGTTAAAGTAATAAATGTTTTATGCTAGGTTCTTTTAGGAAGTTAAATATTTTACCATGTTCTATTTTAGTGTACATTTTACGGTTGCAGATTTTTCTAATTTTGATATCGCTTCATAATTACACTGAATAGTTCATTTGTAATCCAAAATTACGTATTGACAGAAACACACACACAGGCTCCCCCTTACACACATGATCCCCTCCCCACACACACACACACACTATTTTACGTTTTCCTTGTGAGCAAAATATTAGAGGAAAAGAATTATACAGCTAGTAAATAAGAGCTTTACCGTCCTGAAATCCGTTTCTGGAATGTATTATTGTGGCATTCAAGGAAAGTGGTTTTATAGCTTCATAGAATCCTCCTTGATAACAAACTTCAAAAGAATTTATAAACTGTTAAAGCAAAATATGAATACAGAAAGCCTCTTGTCAATTACATAAGCTTACCTTCTTGTTACTATGACGACGTATTTCTAAAGCAAGCTTTCAAGAACTTTATTTTTCATGAGTTTAAAACTGAAACATCAAAAAACTTTCTGTACCTTTAGATTTGCCTGTTGTAGAGTTTAAAGTAAATGATAAGATCTAAGTCTTTATTCCAAGAAAACAGGTTTTAGGTTTTGCACTTCCTAAACAACAATAGAGGCATTAGCCTATATTTTGCCAAACTAAATTCTACATCTACGTTAGTTTAAAGTGATTAAACATTTTTAGTTTTTAGGAGTTTAGTTTTTAATTAATTAAAATAGTTTTCATATAAAGTTTGAACATTTTAAAACATTGTAAACATTTAAAATACGTAATTAATTATGTATTTATGAAACTTTATATTCATTTAAATTGTATTTGTTATAATTTAAATTCATATGTTCTTATAAATAACTGTTAACGTATTTAAGGCACTAACGTCCCCAAATTGAGCAAAACTCTAGTTTAAAATGGTTTAAAATAACGCATGAAGTAATACTTTGAAGTTTCGTTTAAGTAATACAAAATTTAAAAAAAAAACATAAATAATAATTTTTTCAGCATTTCTTTTAAAACTTTAAATTATTAAAATTTTTTTTTTTTGGTAATTAGCAGGTCTTAACCTAGTTTGACGCCGATACACAGTAGCTCTGCTTCCGTTAGACCCAGTACATTTGATGTTCTTGTTAACAATATTTATATCCTCTTCAAAATGTTTACACGTCACTAAATTAATTCTGCTCAAGTTCTTAATCTCCTGTCCTTCATACGTGACCATAGACCGTATGGCTGTCCATAGAGTAAAGTTTCCTAAATATCGGGATATAACCCTTGGCCACTGACTATTGCTTAATGCTTTGTTTTAAACTCTTTGGGACAGATGTACACTTGTAGTACGCTAACTGCTGTACTAACTTGCTAGGTTTATTGGGTTGGTAGTGACACCCATGTGTTTTAACAGCTTTGTGGCGATGATATATATATATATATATATATATATATATAATCGGTTTTCAAAACATTCTACTATGTCTTCTGGCACCAATTCTCTAGTTTTCTCTGTCGCATCTTATTCCAGGCTTCACTCTTCCTTGTTCCTTCTTGGACGTTTCCGTTTTCTTTTGCCCTGTGGTTTCCATATCAGTGTATGCTTTGGCAGCCGTTCTTCACTCATCCTCTGTACACTACCACCATAACCGTTTAGAGTTACCCCATCCGCTACTGCGTATTAGATATCCATTATTTCTAATTAGTCTGTCGTTTTGGTAATTTCATTGGAGAAAGTGACGTCGCATCAGAGGTATGTAATTGTCAGTGATTGATGTATTAAATTGTTATGTTTAACTTCAGTACTGTGACGTAGGTATACCATCAAAGATGTTATTAATTACTTAATGCTTGGGAATTTCGTTTGTATCTAGCTTACTCTTCAATACAGCCTTTACGAAACTATAATTTCTTTTTATAATTACTTGACGGTAAAAGTTTTTAAGTTAAGTAAACTTAATGTAAAATTTTTTCCTAACTTTTAGATGTTTTTCCACAACATTAGAAAAAGTTTTATTCATACCTATTTTTCTATGAATACACTAACATAAAACATATTATAAAAATGAATTAAATTTTTTTAGTTATAATTTATAATAATAAAAATAAAAGGTGAAACCTCTATGACATTCAAAAAGGACCAAATGATTTGGAAATGTATCATGGGGTTCCCAGATTTACAGCCGTCTTTGCAGCACGAGCAAGAATCGGACATATTGTGACTGATACCTATCTCTTCAGATTTAATCTGATTGAATCTCCACTCTGCCCTAACTGTAGAAAAGAGGAGGAGACTCTAGAACATATCCTCCTTCGATGCTCCTCACCAATTCCACCAAGAGCAGCAATTCTGTCTGCGCTGGGAAGCCAGGGAAACATCAAAACAATACTGATCGATAAACAGTTTTGGACCTTGGCTGCAGCAACTTATTATGGACATCGGACCATCGGAGTCACATGACCCTGGACGTCCGCAACAAGAAGTAAGACGTAAGTATAATAATAAAAATACAATTTGTAGGCTTATTATTCAAATTTTTTAAAACCACATTATATTTTTATCATATATTTAATACCTATTGTCAAGCTGTAAGGGTAATTTGAACATTTGTTACATGATAACTTGAATTTAAATGTTATTTACAATTCCAATCTGTCCTAAAAATATCATAGTCTAATATTATTACCACAGCAAAAATATTAAATTCATTTCATGCTAGCATATCAATAGCATTAATCGAAATACACTGTATATCCATGTGTTATAATTTAACATCGGCGCATCAAATACTGAAGAAAAATTTACAACATTTTTAATCGATTGATGTAAATAAAGAATTCTACGGGTTATCAGCAATCGGTATCCTCATTAACAAATGCGTTTTTAAATTGAACAATATTGAATTTTACTCGAGGTAAAAGTATTTTTAACGAATCCAAATAAAATGTCTGTCTTCAATCAACGCCATAGGCACTGCGCGTATCGTTCCATCAGTAACTGGCTGAAATCAATTCGCCATTTCCATGACAAATAGCTCGCTCGTACTAACGACAGTTTGGTTCGCAGATTCTAGGTAGTGTACGAGGGGCGATACAACTCATTTTGATGAATTTAAATATGTTATATTTGTTGCAAGTCTGATATCGATATCTGTTATCCTGGGAGTCACTGTAAAAACGTAACCTTGCCTATCATCAGTGTGATTTAGGAATTGTGAATTATTCAGCGAATATTATTTGTGTTAAATGTCATCAAAGTTGAAAGTTCATGGTATTTATCATTTTAATTGGTGAATGTAACTTCTAAATTCTCCTTTGTATATTCTATAGTATAAAATTCATTCTTGCGGACTCGTCTTTTTCAATATTTTTATTTGAAATAATTTGTTTAACCTTGAGTTCAGTGATTGGATTCATCCAATACGACTTATTAAATATGTTTATAGTGTCAGAACTTTACATGTGTTTTATAAAAGCAATCCGTTTAAATAATAAAATGAAAAAAACAACGGTGTTTATCTTGTCACAGTTTTTTTAATTTCTTGAGTCGTGGCATTCTAGGGAGCACCCAATTTTCATTTTAGTTACAGTCGTAATAAATCACAATTGAATTGTAATTATTATTTATAAATATGAGTCCTTTATAATGCCTATAGTTTAAAGACTGCTACAATTATTGCTTTGAAAGTTTAGGAGAATATAAGATATATTATGGAAATTAAAATTTTCATATGAACCCCATCAGACGACGCCGACTACTCGTGAATGCCTTAAAGCAGAGCCGTATTATGAGTGGGATGTTCGGAAACCCTTGGGGGGGGGGGTTGTTTAATTGTTTGCTACTGGGTGATGCCTGTTGGCTAATATTACGCTCTCGCAGTATAGTTGTCTCAAATATTTATATAACGACATTAATATGGATAGATATTTAAATACATAAATTACTTTCATACCTCAAAACCGTGAGCGCAAGATGTTTGAAAAATAAATAACCAAACAAACACTTACTAGATAAAATATATGCTCATAAATAAGTCGCAAAAGAATAAAGACAAACCAAAGTATCATGCGATTTAATTTGTAAGAAACTTAAGGTTTAATACTTCTTAATGAAAATAATGTTACCGATACTATTATTGAAGATGACTAATTATATAGAAACCTTTCTACAATGTAAATCAAACATATGTTATTTAAAAAATTAGAAATTTTGGCATTATTGAGAACAGAATATCAAAGAATAATCATTTCTAACAAACATCAAAAGAAATATAATATGTAGATTTGTGTTTTTTTTATTAGTATAAGCCATAAAAAAGATTATGAAGACTAAGAACCCAAAAAACTTATTTTAATATTATTGTTACAGAAATTTAATTGTTTTCAAATCTTCTGTTATATCAACGGACAAGACAGTTACATATTACCAATTATTATTAATACCTAATATTATAAAAAAATTTATATGAAGAAGCTTTTTCTAATATTATAATGAATAAAACTTTATTGCTCTAATAAAACTAAAATTAAAACCTGAAATCCTATATTAAAAAAAATGCAAATACCTGAACTTGTTGTCAAACGAAACATAAATTATAAGTAGATTACTTTAAATAAATAATCATATGAAAAATACAGAACCACATACGTTTATCACAAAATAGTTTACCTTTTGAGAGAAACTGAAAACTCATATTTAAAAGTAACCATATACTTTGTAACGGTTGAGCCTTTTTCCTGGGGTAAGTAAGTATTTATCAGGGCTTTATTAAAAATGTGTGTTAATTACTAATTAACAAATTAATTAACCTTACTTACCAGGGGCTCCTAGTTTTCCGTTTTCAGCCAGGCATAATAATGTCTTCTGTAAACGATCTTCCGATATCATTGGAAGGTAGAACTAGGTTACTTGAAATGAAATAAGAATTTAAATTTTTAAATTACAAAGTCATACAATTTATTAATCAGTGACAAAATACAAAAGAACAAAAGACAGCAATGTGTCGAGTAATTTACTTTTAATTACTGCTAGTTATTCCATACATTTTAATTACTTATTAACCTTTAAAATTATATTTATATCGACAAGATAGTAACTTAAGATTTCCAATTATATTTTTAGAAATGAATATTCAAGGGACAATTTCTACCGTTCATGTGTTAACCGTTTATCAATTAAAAAATTCTTCAACTTAGTTAACATTAAAATACATTTTCTTTATTATTGTCTAAAACGTACCTGCTTGTGCACATTACTTATTTTTAAAACACATTAACACATATTAAACATTGCCAATGGCTTTTGGAATCACTAAACACTTAACACATCGCTCTTGCAATAAGCGCACTTAAACAAAAATGATATCAACTTTTACTCATTTGATATACATAAATAATCGCTTCTGACTTCTTCTTTAGTTGCGTTAATAAAATTTGGTACCGGCCTTGACATCTTAAAATTTGGAATACTGGAAGCTTATAAATTTCTAAGTTACGTCCGAAAGTGCCATTTCGTCCGTCTCGTTCAAAGACTTTTGGAGAACTGGGGCTTCTGAAGGGGCACGCCAACTGAATTTTCCCACCCTTTGGTTATTATTTCGAATTTTTCGATTGGTGCATTGGATCTGGCGATATCGGACCATGCTTGCGTCACATCGGGTGATGTCAGTTTTTTTTTAAGTTAAGGTACCAACTCGTACGATATTTTACATTTTTACCTGCTAGGGGTGCTACTATCTATGCTAGCTTCACAATGAGCAGAAATAAAACAAAATTTTTCTTTTATATTGGGAAGATATAATTATTAACTAAAAATTAAAAATATAAATGAATTTATATGTAACACTTTATTTTTAAGAGTGTTACAACTTGACGGATTTAAATATCCACATATTATAAGACCTGTAATTTTTAATGGAAGGATCCTGAGTCGATGTCTTGATAAGTCATTGTTTGGTTTTGGTGACCTAAAACAAACTGACATGAATTTTGCAGCCCTGCTTAAATATCTTAGAAAACAATTGGCTAATATATTATAGAAAGCAAAAGATTGCAGTAAATTTATTCTTACTAAGAATAATCCCATTAGCTATTAAAATAAACCTTCAAAGTCGAAACGTAAAATAAAGGATGAAATGATAAGTCCTTCTCTTTACGTCATGCGTAATATAATTAAACCCAATCAATTATTTCTCTTCAAAGTTATCTCTGTCGAAAGCTGATTGTGGATACTACAAATTTATCTTAAAACATGCCACTTGTGAATTATAAAAGGATTTTAATTTCACACTATAGGTTATATTGGAGCTGCTACTAGTAATTCAGCAAGATATTCTAATACTAGTCTAACCAAAACGAACAGATAAATATATACTTCCTGTGACATTTTCAAGATCAAATACAAAATCACGGAGTTTACACCTTTCTGGAGTTCTCAAGAATTTCGCTGTTCAGTCTTTCTCATTAAGGCGCAGATGGATATAGTGAAATACTCTTTTAAAAAGAAATGACGAACTAAAAGTAGCAATGATATTAACCCATGCGGGTAGCCCTTTGATGTTTAGCCTAATCTACATTGTAGAGATTTAAAACTCAAATTACAAATCCACTGCAGGGCTAAATCTTTATCTTGAACCAGCAATATCGTAACGACAGACACTGTATTATAAAAATAAAGTTTTTTAAAATAAAGAAATTAAGGTTGTGTAAAAGTAATACCAAATTTATTGTTTATTTATGTCCTCAACTTTTTAATCTGTTTATCTCTACTCCTCAGTAAAGAAAGTGTGATGAAAAATGAAAAACTAAGATTCAAGGCAAACTGGAAAAACCGACTTCTTCAACAATGTTTCACAGCTCCTGTTCATCAATAATAAATTTCATTAGATTTTTGGTAAACCGCAGTCCAACGGAAGGATACCAAAAGAGAGAAACTCATGATAAACCTTAAAACTGAAACGTTTAGTTCAGTGCCTTGCACGGGACTAAAATTACAAGGAATGTCTTTAAACATTATTGAAATAGAACTCTTTCGACCGCACGAAAAATGTCCAGTAATCATTATAGCCTTGTTGAACTGAATAGCGTTTATAAGAAATACAAACAACTCTTCCGACACGTAGCAACAAGATTCTACAAACAGGCCTACTCACATATACCATCCACTTTATTTCCTCACTGGGAAACTACGACTCATCCCACGACACTCACAGACGACCGTGTTCCCACTGATCGTCTAGCTCTAATCATAAAATGGAAATAAAATCTACTATTATTAATGTAGTCCACCGTTCTGTTTCTTTTGAGACAGGAGCATATCCTGAGGGTTGCTGGATAGCTTGAATGGAAGTACTAAATTTGCCTAGCTTCCCAATTCAGTTTCAACTAGGTAGAAGAACAAGAAGTTCATGTCACTTTTACCATAACCTCACTAACGAGGTATTTGTAAAGTAATACCCCTTCTTATCCCTTACCATAAAGATATCCCAGCCTCCAAAGTTTCTACATGATCTATTGCAGGGTTTTTCATACCGCTGTTAGTGCTGTACCTACAGTACCGTTTCATTTTATTATCTCCTGATTTTCCATGGAAAGAGCTTATCAGCTTTTTACATCTACGATAAATCTCGTTTCCTTCACAGGCGGTACCAACCGCATGCGGAAGTAGAACGAAAGCAGCTCCCTTCCTCGCTAGAGGTTGCCTGTTATGAGAACTGGACCCAGATTCAGGTAAAAAATACACACTGGTATACACTTTTCTTATTACACAAATATTATTCACAATATAATTTTGTCTACCAAGTTACCCAAGTCAGTGATTAAATTACATCCAGAGATGTATAATAGAGTATATATTAAAAACCAATGAATGATTTGATTTTATACAATCATATATTTGATTTTGTTTTGTTTGTTTCTGTATTGTTCCTCCTTAAGTGTGTAAATATAGTTCTGCTCTAGTATGTTTCGAAGTTTCTAAAACTATTTCTGTTGTCAGTGGTAATATAAAGATGTTATTAATCTAATAAATTTCAATTATACTTTCATCTGATCCTAATTTTGAAATATCAATACCATTCATTTTATTTTAAAAAAAAAATATTCATTATTATGTGGTTTCTTAAATTTTCAATCTTTTACGATAAATCGCTTTCTGGAAAAAAAATTACGAAAACTTTTAATGTTTTGCTTCTTTACATAACCAGAGCAGACATGTCGCTTACACTTCTTTGTCTCTTTCACACAGCTGGTTACCTTCTGTTTCACTACGCTGTATCTTTTACCCACTATTATTTCCCGTCGCCATCTGTAACGTTACTATGGGTAAGAATATAGGAAGAATATAGGAAGAATATAGGACGAATATAGGAAGAATATAGGAAGAATATAGGAAAAATATAGGAAGAATATAGGAAGAATATAGGAAAAATATAGGAAGAATATAGGCAGAATATAGGCAGAATATAGAAAGAATATAGGAAAAATATAGGAAGAATATAGGAAGAATATAGGTAGAATATAGGCAGAATATAGGCAGAATATAGGAAGAATATAGGAAGAATATAGGACGAATATAGGAAGAATATAGGAAGAATATAGGAAAAATATAGGAAGAATATAGGAAGAATATAGGCAGAATATAGGCAGAATATAAGAAGAATATAGGAAGAATATAGGAAGAATATAGGAAAAATATAGGAAGAATATAGGAAGAATATAGGAAGAATATAGGAAGAATATAGGACGAATATAGGAAGAATATAGGCAGAATATAGGCAGAATATAGGAAGAATATAGGAAGAATATAGGACAAATATAGGAAGAATATAGGAAAAATATAGGAAGAATATAGGAAGAATAGAGGAAGAATACAGGCAGAATATAGGCAGAATATAGGAAGAATATAGGACGAATATAGGAAGAATATAGGAAGAATATAGGAAAAATATAAGAAGAATATAGGAAGAATATAGGAAGAATATAGGCAGAATATAGGCAGAATATAGGAAGAATATAGGACGAATATAGGAAGAATATAGGAAGAATATAGGAAAAATATAGGAAGAATATAGGCAGAATATAGGCAGAATATAGAAAGAATATAGGAAGAATATAGGCTCCTTAGAAGAACATTAGCTTTAGTATTTTTCATTATTTTTTTGATAACTATTTTAAAGGACGTTTTTAGGAATCCACTGCTGTTCCTTAGATAGATTCTCCATACCTTCAATTGTAAAAAATAACAACGAATTATATGCACTTTGTAAATATAAATTATAGGTTATAATAACTGGTTGATATAAGATATCTTAGCAAAATATTGATTACAAAAATTTATTCCTTAAATCCATATTTTTTAAATGTTATATTTAAAAGTAATTTTTTTTAATATTGCGAAAATATTTGTAGGCCTACTCATGTAAACGTAAAGCTCATTATTTTGAGTGAAATTTAAAATTAAAAAAAAAATTATTTTATATATTAATTTATTGCATATAATGCTCGTATTTGTATACATAACATTCTTACGGAGTAAAACCTTCAAATACTAATACATTACATTTCAAGGAGGGACAGTTTTATTGTTCTTGTACGAGGAATAAATACTTGTAGTCCCGCCTGATAAAGTAGACTGAAATTTATAACTTCATTTACATCAATGCTTATCTTACGTAATAATTTTCACCGCTAGATGGCAGCAGTGTCAATTTGAATTACAACTAGATGCAAAACTACTGCATTTAACTTTAAAGGTACATTAGATTCTGAATAAAGAACAGTATCACCCGTTAAGTGTCACGAAGCACGGTATGTTGCCTGGCTTTAGTTAATTACAAAGGTTTTCTATCGTTTATAGAGTTTATTAGATGACAATTTTTCAAATGTAAGATACATAAATCTTTACTGTTAACTAAAACGAACAAGCGGTTATTGAGTAGTTTGTTTTGTAAATTATTACGGGTTTTTCTAATATTTATTTAAAATTTAAATTACAAAATGTGTGAGGTCCAGTTGGATTCGAGTTGAGAATCTATATGTCCGAAATCAGGCGTCTCCGCCAACTTTTTAATGTCTAGCAATATAGTTCTGAAAGATGTATATGAATGTATATGATTACCTGGTAATCATGTAAACCTCTATTGTACAACCGTTGATGTGGTTACCAAACATAATAAATAGAGCTCTAGCGTAGTTACAATTAAATTTTAGGAATTTACTTAAATTGTTTTTAATATTACTTTTTGTACTAATTATGACACCGGATCTCTAGTCGTGGCTTTATTTATTACCAAACTAATCTCAATTTATTCGTAATTGTGGATGTCAACAATACGGAGCGTCCTGTTTTTGTCCATACTCGTTCAAGAATGTTCCCAATGCAAAGAAACGTCCTAGATGGTCGCTGTACCTACTTACGACTCACATTAAGTTCGTTTTATATATTCTTTTGGACTCGAAACAAATTTTAAAGAAAACCTGAACTAGATGGGAAGTTGTTTTAAATGGATAAAATACGTATAAATACGTTATTTAATTAAATACCCATAAGCAAAGATAAGGTAAATTGCAACGTTCATCTTACAACACCAAACCATCCAATAAAGTGGATTGGGAACCATCCCTAAATAGAAGTGTTGGATAGGTGTCTATTACTCTTTTTTTGTATCACAGTGGTTTTTGTTTCTGTGGTAAGTAAAGACAATAAAACCAGAACACCATACGCACTGTGTCTCACGTTATTGTATAGGAAAATGTCTATTAATAAATCATTTATTACCTGTAACATTTTTTTACCTTTGGAAAATTTTAAAAACGTAGAAAGGGGTAACCAATGGTAGCATTATATATATATATTAATACAATTTATTACCGAATAAATTACCTAAAATATTAAATTCACTATCTCCATCCTTTAGCTTTTTTTCCCGCTTCCGCTCCAACTCCCCTCCTCACCTTTCCATCCTACATCTATGTCCTTAATTCTCATCCCTCTCATCTTTCTTTCTTTCTTCATCACTTCTGCCCTCACTCCCTTATATAATTCCTTCTTTTATATTTCTGCCTTTCTCCAGGATTTATATGAATAAATCAAATTTAATAGCTTATATTTGGAAAATTATACATATAGCAAATGTTTTTGAAGTAATATGAACAGAATCTTGAGGAATAAATCCGTTTGGAAATACCCTAAGGGCAAAAGGTTTTCTATAGGTGTAAACATTGGTTAAAGTATGCAAAATTAACATCCAATAAGGAGCTTTCCTCGCCAGATGAGAAAAATTCACTGATGCAATTTATTACTGAACAAATTACCTATTTTAATCACTCTTTGTATGATGCCTTTCCCTTTTTCATCACTCCACACACTTTCTCCGTCATCCCTGACACCCTTTAGTTTTTTAATTCCTCACACTTCATTGTCCTTGCTTCACTTTCATTCTTTTTTCTTTCTCTTTTTAGGTTTTTCTACCCTCACATCTTCTCCTATATATTTACTTCCTGTATATTTCTGCCCTCTTTCAGGATAAATCCAATTTAATTCCCTACACTTGGAAAATTATACATAAAGCCAATGTTTTTGATCTAATGTAAAGAGATTAATGGTGAATATCAAAGTGGAACACTCCCTAAGGGTATAATGGTTTTAATATTGGTAAATATAATAAAACAAATTAAAAAAAAAAAAATAACAATAAATGGACTTCTGTGACAGACGAAGAAAATCTATTATTGCAATTTATTACTGTGACCTTATTATCTTGTTTACTGTTAATTTGTTTTATAATATAAATTGTTTGCTTATTAAATAGAATAGAATATTGGATGTGACATGCCTATGTTGGATTATGTTGTAAGTATTGATCGACAATATAACTGCAATGCAAGACCAAATATTATTTTTTATTTGTGCAAACATTTTAATAATTTAATTAGCCATTTCTCAATATATGTGTGCCAGAGGAAAAATAATTAAAAACCAGAAATAGCATGTACTTGAACATTACTTGTTTTCATTACACGTAAAGACTTTGCCTTACAATATCTGGCATTTAGTGAGAATAACATAATTTATAAATTGTGTTTTAAATGAAACGAATCAATTAGTTTTTACAACCTTCATTTTGGTATAGTGTACTTCTTGGTTTCACAGTCTGAAATCAACTTACACCATTAATATTACACACACACACACACACACACACACACACACACACACACACACACACACACACACACACACACACACACACACACACACACACACACACACACACACACACACACACACACACACACACACACACACACACACACACACACACACACACACACACACACACGTCACACACACACACGCACACACACAAAGACACACATACACACACACACACACACACTCATGCACATATATACAAACATACACACACACACTGAAACACACTCAGACTTTCACACTCGCTTTTGTACTGTTGTTGGGTACACCTCGTCAATGCTGGATGAGATTCTAGCGAAACGTCGGGACTGCGAATTTATGAACTGCAGAATGAACGGATGTACTCCAGATAGTAACTATTCATCATATTTTTCCATCCGTGAAGGAACACGTATCAGCATATATATATATATATATATATAAATATCGCAATATGTTTTCTTGTGTATTAATAAAGAACAAAAGTCAAAATACAAATACAAGAATTATATTTGAATTTACAATTCAAAGCTTTTTGTTGGCTAACAGTACCAACATCATCAGGATTCCTGATGATGTTGGTACTGTTAGCCAACAAAAAGCTTTGAATTGTAAATTCAAATATAATTCTTGTATTTGTATTTTGACTTTTGTTCTTTATATATATATAAATATATATAATTTATATATTGTTACTCTAAAACTTTCTATTCTTGCTATTACTTAATGTAATAAAGTGTAACCCCTTGCAACCTCTTTCTCGAAACAAAATTAAACTCATTATATACAGTTTACTTTGTGTCAATCGATATCAGACAGAATGATTCCTTTTGATCCACTTATCACTTTAATTTATTACATGGCGTGCTAAACTAGGACTAAGCGTCAGGTGCTTTGTGTGATGGATTTCAATATAGACATTAATTGATATTAATATTTTAGTATTGTATTGTACGTTGCTGTGAGATAGAGGTTACACGTAGCAGATATTTCAACAACCAAAACAGAAACATTTAGATTTCCTTCAACGACTCATAAATCAAAAATCTGTAGAAAAATGCACCAAAAAATTACTAATATTTGCTTCCTAGCTTTGTATTTCTTTTTAAAATGTTTTGGGGTGTTGCCAGTAAAATATAGCAGGGAACACAAAAGTAATCAAGAAGTACGTGGTAAGTCGTTATTAATAGTAATAATGTTACAGCTTTGCCAAAAATTACTAATATTTGCTTCCTAGTTTTGTATTTCTTTTTAAAATGTTTTGGGGTGTTGCCAGTAAAATATAGCAGGGAACACAAAAGTAATCAAGAAGTACGTGGTAAGTCGTTATTAATAGTAATAATGTTACAGCTTTGCCAAAAATTACTAATATTTGCTTCCTAGTTTTGTATTTCTTTTTAAAATGTTTTGTGGTGTTGCCAGTAAAATATAGCAGGGAACACAAAAGTAATCAAGAAGTACGTGGTAAGTCGTTATTAATAGTAATAATGTTACAGCTTTGCCAAAAATTACTAATATTTGCTTCCTAGTTTTGTATTTCTTTTTAAAATGTTTTGGGGTGTTGCCAGTAAAATATAGCAGGGAACACAAAAGTAATCAAGAAGTACGTGGTAAGTCGTTATTAATAGTAATAATGTTACAGCTTTGCCAAAAATTACAGATAATGCAAAAAAATCGATGAACTTTTTAAAATTGTAGTAACCTAATTAATTTTCATAAATTTAACATTTTTGTAGGACCTTCCTTTAGCTTAGACCTACAGATCTGTTTACGTTGATATACTGTTGTAAAATATACATCAATATACTTTATCATTTTGGTATTATTTTGACAGGGCATGTATTGGCCCTGAGGTACTTGTGTTGCTTGTAACGTATGTTAATATCTTACTCTCGTGACATTCAGTAGGGGTGGTTCTTATGCGAAATGTTTGACGCTATTAGAGCTTTATTGAATCATCTATTATGTGTGGTTTTACTTTTCTAGGTGTATTTTCTGTACATCACTTTTTTTTTGTTTACAGACAATTTATGGTTTCTGAAAAATCTTACATTATACTCCTATTAGTTTTATTGTTCATTCTTTTTTTGGCGCCTTCAGCACACAATGGTAGAGTGAACATTAAAATACGGCAAAAGAGTGGGACTTATTTTACATACGGTTTTTCCATGTAAAATATTATTGTATGTAACAGGATTGTTCACAGTTTTCATAGTGAAATATTTTCTATTTGCAAATAACTAAGCCTACTAACAATGAGCTGTGACGTCTCACAGATTTGTTACTAAGAAAGGCTCTCATGTCGGATTCATGCTTGTATTTCACATTATTCAGATTTTTTTTATAACCACTACAATACATCATTAGAGTTATATCTGAGAAGTAGACAACAAAATGTGATCCATAACCAGTTTATATACTGAAGCTAAATTTTAAACCAGTTACCACGAATCGAACCTACCAAAAAGCTTAGTTTAATCATATGTTAGTACAATCATTTTTTTAAAATTAGTTTTTAATATACCGCTATTTTAAATCAAACATATAAATAGATATAATTGTAAATACCTGATACTTTCAAATTATTTAATTAAACCTTACCTTCTTCTTTCTTTAAAAGAATCTAAGAATTTGTTTTAATCTTTCAGATCATCTCATCTCCTCTTCAGTGGGATATTCAGCAAATGCTTTGTTACTATGTCTAGGTGTGTTAGGCTTCTATTACATTTTTCCTTACCTAAAATGGGAAACCTTTAGTGACAGGCTATATGCTACGTACATCTTCTTTCATTTCTTCAGTGGTGGTTGCTCAGTGTTCATCTCTAATCTCTACAACAGGAAAGTATTTCTAGATCTGTGCTCACAGTTTCACAAACTCTACCTGCAGCTGGTGGAGGGGGAACTCATATCCCCAACATGCTTTGTGGCTTTCACACTCTTTCATTTATTAATATTCACTGATTGTATTTGGAGTGCTGTTGCAAATAATACCACGGCAGCGATGAATATCTTCTACCTGAATATAATCAGCACAGCCTTGTTTGCAGAGAATTGATGATATCTGTGATGTGTTTCCTGGCAGAAAGATTTTACTACAACATCAACAGAAGACTCCGCCTTTTGAGTAAATATGAACCAAGCTCAATAGCGTTGAAGAAACTGAAAGAAATTATGACAAACTTGCATGAAGTACAACTCTTAAATGAAAAAATCCAAGAGAGTTTTCAAATCGATTTGGTAATAATGTTCTTCGGTTTGATATTTCGTTCTGTTGTATATACCTGTTTCCTTGTGGTTTCTATCAATAGTTCCAGTGTCAATATGGCTTCATTCTTTTCTAATAAATTACTAAATTTATTCAGCAGAATTATATTTGTCTCAAATCGTTGTCAGCAAGTGTTGAATCAAGTAAGTGTAAAATATTCATATTCTTCTGGAAGCATGTAATAGTAATGCATTTTTTTATTTAAACACTTTATAAAGATAAATTCATTTTCACAATTCAATATATCGAACGCTATAATTTTTATTTTTATGCAACATATTCAGTAACATATTTCATGCTAATAATTATGTGTTTAAAAATAGAATTGGTCTATATAATAAATACTTTGTCACTTTAGCTCTAATCTAATTTTTAACAAATTGTAAACTAAAATCAGTAATCCGAAACTCATTTAGTTACTGATTATTTTTTAAAAAATGAGTCAGCTCACCGAATATTTATATATTGTACGTTTTTTCACATTTAAATAAAAATATAATTGATATATGTTAATTAATTTCTAAAAACATCATTTAAATGCAAATTCATTATTGTGTAATGTTATTAACAAATATATTACATCATTTGTTGTCAACGTTAGGTAATGTAATTTATTTAATTTTTATAGGCTCCTAGTTTATTGTTACACATATAATTTGTGAACGTTTGAGTTTTATGTTTAAATATTTACAAATTTTATAATTAATAAAACTAACAGAGGTTCATTTTTTAATTGTAAATAATAGAGGTCGTTAGGTTTAGCCAGACCGGTAATGTTGACGTAAGGACAAGCATTTGAGTTGATGTGATGGTGGGAGTACTAGCTGAAAAAAAAAACAGTCGTGCAGTGTACAGGGCATTAATTAGTATAGAGTCCAACGCTGGTCCGCTGCTATTCCCACCGCAGTAGCCCCACTCACATCTACATGATTCCCTTTGCACATTTCTCCAATCAGGCTAAACCAGATGACCTTTGTGGTTGGGGTGTACTCTCGCGTTTTGATTATTAAACAATAAAGGTGAATATCTGTAATTTTTACTATTAGGTCGTGTAATACGATAAATAACAGTTTCCTTGTTTTCAGGAACAAAAGATTTTTCAGAACTTGCACTACATACGTATGTCATGGAACAATAAAATACAAACCAATGCTGATAAGGAATTGATGAGTAAGGCACGACACACAAATTCCTGTGTAAAAATAAATGTATTTAGTCATATTATTTTCTACTTTTAACATGAAAAATAATACCTTGTATGAATAGGACTTTTGGTCTTATATCTTTTATGCTGCTTTTCAACAGTATAAAATTATTAATACAATCTTTATCTACCTTCTGCTCTAAATTCTTACAATTACTTTTCTCGATTAGTGTATATAATTAACTAACAATTCGCAAATTTTATTTTTAAGAAATCCCCAGCATTTTATAAGAATCTAAGTAATGGTTTAGAAAGTTTATTAAATTTCACTACAGTAAACTCTCATTTAACCGGCCCTTTGCCCATCAGGTACCTCCAGTGACTTAACGTTTTTGTCGTATATATGTAAACATTACTTGCATATTTTTCACTGCATGTCGATAACAGTAACCGAATGATTTTCACGGCTACTTTTACTGTGATCCGCAGCTCCGTTCAGCGCCGTCCCGTACGTAGTTCTAGCTGTGTCACTTGTGACGTACAAATATACAAACAATTTGTAGTCGTAAGTTGTTCCAGTGGCTATCTATAGTGAGTGTTACTGAAATGCACGTGAAATTTGTCTAATCTTTACTATAACTTTAGTTGAAAAAAAATTACTTTGGAGATATTGAATTAAGATGAAAGATAAGTTACACTTCCTAAAGGTTTGTAGTTGACCGTGCTACAGGTCATGGAATCAGGAACATAAATATTGTATAATATACATTGTGTTTTAATGGGATATCCAGTAATCCGCCGTTCCAATAGTCCGGCAGTATCCAAGCCCTATATCTCCCGGATTAGTGAAAGTTTGCTGTATTAGGTTCCTGTTATTTATAAATTTCATTTCTAAATGTTAAAGTGGCATTGATCTAATTTTTTAAAAATTATTGTCGATTGTACTGTGTTAGCTATTTAAAATTGCCGATAAAATTGCAATATGAGCTGAGTTGTAAACTAATATTAATAAAGTGTTATAATAATTTTAAAGAAACGAAATTTACTTTAATTGGTGTTAACGGTTTAGTCTTCTTACAAATTTCAATCCCAGCATATCGTTTCATAATAGATTACGAAGTTAGAAATGTGAACTCAAACGAGAAGTAGCTTATGGCTACATTTGACACAAACTAAAAAGATGCCATTCTATTATTTGTTATTCAAAACTTCCAAAACTTCAACCTATTAGAACCAAACTATATAAAGTTTAACGTATTGGTGCGTTGAAATACAAAATATTAAGCAATATTGGTATGTAGGCGATTTTTGTTTATGAACTTCTTTTCCTCTAGTTGCAGGCATTGTACAGCAAGAACCAGTTAAGGCTGGCTAAGTTGTCAGGATGTGGTTTCTTCAGCGTCAGTCTCCCCTTCGCAGTGAAGGTAAATCTGCCTCATACTCTATAAATGAACTAAATTATTACTATTATTGATTATTTTCTGAATAATTGTAACTAAACATGAACTTCCTAGGTTTGTATAACGAAAAAACATTAAAAAGTAACACATTTCCTTTATTCTCTAGTATTTAACTTTAACATCGACCTTTTATAAAATGAAGTATATATTTTAAGAATAAAGTATTATTGGATATGTAAGTAGTCAAATATTCATAAAGTTTATCCTATTGCATATGTGCACATTTATGATAACACAAATTATAATTATTTAAATGTAGATACAATAGTAACACAAACAGCTCCTTTTAAATAGAGAAATAACCATCCACAGTATATAATTTTACACCTTTAACCTTAGTTGACGCTTTTACAGATTACTGGAATTATTTTGACGTACGCTGGGGTCTGTATTCAGGCAATAGGAATCAAAGGCCTTTTCGAGAAACTATAAAATGGTGTTCAGACTGTAAACTACAATGTATGAAATACATGTACAAAAACTCTCCTGGTCACTTACTACTTTATATACTAATGAGTTGCTGGTCAAAGGAAATGAAGAGCTAAAAATACTACATTTTTTATATTACCAGCACTATATTAAAATCTTTTACCTGGAATGAAAATGGATAAAATAAATACAATTTCATGTATCTGAATTAAATAAAGTTAATACCAATTATTCATTGGTAGTGATATAAATTCATGGTTTAGGATCACTTTTGTTTAACTTGTTTTCTGGTTGAGTAATAACATAAAATTTATAATAAACTGGCAGCCTCGCTTCCATAATAAAACTCCCCTCAATGTAAATTATATTGTGTAAAATACTAAAATTCTTCTTATTTGCTCTCTGACTGTAGATGGCAAAGGTAATTAGTAGCTCTTTTATTGCGTCATGGATTTTGGTTATTTGTGCACATATGCACACTCACACACACACACTCACACACACACAAACACACACACACATTCTGAAACTCATAGAAACACACACATAACCACTCATAAACAAAGACACATACTGTAACGGTCTAAATCACCGTTCAAATTAAGAAATTAATTTTTTGCTATTTTTTAAATAACAATTTTAATTTTTAAATAATAAGGTTTTAATTTATGGTATAATAAACATAGTAAAGAGTCAAGAAGTCAGTAAAATTTTAAATGAGTATTATTAAGAAAAATTAAAAATTATAATAGCATGAAACTGTAATAACTAACTAAATTATGCAAACGAGAGTGAAGTGAAAAATGTTCAAGTGCCGAAAATTATTAACTTGAGAACTAGGCCACGTAGAACTATCATCGACATTTTGAAATGACCAGAAAAATCCATAATAAACAATAGTGAAAACAGAATTTAAAAAACTCAAATATCAAAAAAGTTACAGCCGTTTTAAAATAATAGACATTTTTCAGTGTTCTAAAAACGAGAACAAAATTATGCAGGTTAAAACTGATACGTTGTCCAACCCGCGCGTACAAGAAAGAAGCACGGAGATAGCGACGAGCTTAGAGCAGATGGGAAGGGTTACATAGGCGCAATAAATACAGGAACATAGGGACCTGTAAGGCAGCCTGTAAAAATTTTAATACAAGGTCGTAATGTCGGTCAGCGCTTAGGACAACCACCATAAGGCCAGATGGGACCAAAATAGCCACGTTTCCGCCGTCTACTTCCATCCATGGACGAGGGCTCCAGACCCAGCCTCCAGGACGTGGAAATGGAGAAAGACTTCCATCGACTGACCAGGGATGGCAACTTCCAATGTCCATGGGACCAGGGAATCCAGACGAGAGGACTCCAGGACCGGCAGGGAAATCCTTGGCAAGTCATTTTCTCTATTATATACAAATTAACGTCAAATTTAGTCAGTCAAATTTATGAAATTCAAATTACCAATTAAACTTAAACAATGACCATTCTATGTTGAAAAATTAAATAAATCTTAAAAGTAATAACATTAATTAGTATAAAAAAAATGTTTAAATAATGAATAATAAATATTAAATTTACAAAGTGGTTTTGGCCATAGGCCAATCATTTTCAAGAAAACCGGATTCAATAAATTTTAAAATTATTTATAATAAAATGTGAATTTACCAATTCAAGACAGAGCTAAATGTATTTTATTTGGAAAGATAATTATTTTAGTTTAAAATCAGTAATTAAATGCATTATAAAAACCTACAGTATTTGAATGTATTCTGTGTTGAACAACCAATAAAACTTTTAGTTTTTTCCAACTGATAAATAATGATTATAAAATCAAAGTACAGTTTTAATTAAATTTCATTAATTAATAAATATATAAAATTAACAAACTAATGTTTCTTCAAACGAGTTCTCTCCTGAGAATAATTTTATTGAGCTATTATAAAAATCAGTTGGTCTTTTGTATTGAAGTCCAGAGACGACTTCTAATGGCAGATTATGTTTAAAGAACACAGGAGCCTTTTATAATAGGTATCTTAACATGATCATATTTTGCACGTCCCCTTGCTGTGGCTGCAGATCTCATGAAGTGGTAAGATTCTTTGAAAATTTTGTGTGCTCATATAAATATTGTTTCTTTCCAGCTGACTATTTTACTGACATGTGTGACTAAATAAGACCCAACAAACTTGCCAACCATATTAGGGGAGATCATACAAACGTTAAGGTAGAAGTCAGCGGGAATAGGCTTGCATTTGGGCGTGGTACGGTACGCGGGAACACAAGACCAAATTTAGGGATCTTAACACGTACACAAAACTGTGTGCGCAGCAGATATATAAATATATAATAAATATGTGCCAACAACAAAACCACTAAAACCGAAGCGGAGCGCGGAAGGGACGTTGCAATAGATGCAAACACACACACACACACACACAGACACACACACACACAAACACAAACAAGTACCAACGCACGCACAAAGATACACATAGAAACTCACAAACAAATACACACACACAAGTTTATAATTAATTTATGTAAAGATTGTAAAGTTGACACTTATACCTTATATAAGTTTATTAAACTCCATGACAAATTCTTCATAGCTTTAGAAGTGACATACTTGGTGAAACTCTGGTTTCTTAAATTATTCCTAACTATTTTCAGAAACGATTTGAAGACTGTTAACAGTTATTCTTTGTTGAATTGTATAAATACCCACGCCTGTGCTTTTTATAATAAAGGTAAGCTTCCTTTTGGAAAATGTATAAATATCATTTAAAAGAGCATCAGTGAATCTCCGTCATCAATGAGATATAACTACTACAACTGAAGTTAAAACTGAGAAACTTTTGTGTACGTTATTAAAGAACTTTTTTCATATATATATATCAAAAGCTACTGAGGTTATTTAAATACAAGAATTATTATTTAATTTTTATTCTGTGTTTATTAAATATTATAATGAATTAATAATGAATATAAATTAATATATAATTCTTGTAATTGAATAACCTTAGTGGTTTTTTATTAAAAAACAAGAAAACATATTATATATATATATATGATCTCTTGTTTCACAAACGCTAATAAACGTTTCACAGTATGAACATTAGCATTCAAATGCATATATATATATATATAATATGTTTTATGTATATATATATATATATATATATATATATATATATATATATATATATATAATAAATAATAAATTATTATATAAACTTATATATATATATATATATATATATGTAATAATTAATAAACTATTATATAATATATATATATATATATGTAATAATTAATAAATTTTTATATTATATATTTATATATATATATATATATATATATATATATATATATGTATTAATAATTAAATTATTATATAATATATTTATATATATATATATGTAATAATTTTTAAATTTGTATATAATAAAATAATATATAATACATATATATATATATATATATATATATATATATATATATATATATATATATATATGTAATAATTAATAAATTAATATATAATATATTTATATATGTATATATATATATATATATATATATATATATATATATATGTGTATTAATTAATAAATTAATATATACTATATATAATAATAATAATAATAAATAAATTATTATATTTATATATATATATATATATATATATATATATATATATATATATATATATATGCATTTGAATGCTAATGTTCATACTGTGAAACGTTTATTTCGTCTCTACTTTTTTTTAAGGTGAAAAACGAAAAATGTTTTATTATTGGTCTAATCTTTACAATGAAGTGTACAGTGGAGAATATTAAACACAACCTAAACAAGATTTACAGGGGAGCCTAGACACAATTCTCAATATAAGAATGCCTATTTATTGCTTAATTAAT